>CM039642.1:333662-352510 GCA_022405125.1 Anthidium xuezhongi | reverse complement strand
CTCTCACTCTCTCAATGTGCGAGAGAGAGAACACTAGTCCGCCAATCTCACCTCTCACTCCCTCAGTGTGTGAGTGAGAGCACCGAGCATCTAGTCTCTCACTCCTTCTACGCCAAACTCGCGCCTGCGCACAACACCAATGTGCGAGAGAGTGAACACTAGTCCGCCGATCGGACCTCCCACTCCCTCCGCAGCAATCTCGCAAAGTTACAATTGTAAACGTTAGTTATAAATAATATAATAACTATTGTAAAGCTGAATGTATAAATCATGTAGTTTATTGAATAAATGCAGCTTTTACAGTTAGTAGTTAGAATTAAGTGCGTTAGAATTAAGAATGTAACCTTTATGTAACATACATAATTGAAAGAATTTTCAATAAACATCAAATGAAACTAAAACAATTGTTTGTTCATTTATAAACCTAACTTCCATTATTCAATCCTTAAAAAATTTCACTTAAAAAGCGAGAAATAGTGTAAAGGAACATTGCACAGAAGTTTCGAACATAAAAGTAAAAAAAAAAGCGAAAAATATATTTAAGGTACAGAAAAGAGTAAAATTGGTTATAAAGGGTTTCCGAAAATTCCTGGAATTTGACGTCACTGAAATTCTAGGAATTACCGAAAATGTATTTGAAAATATTCTGCAATTTTTACTTATTCCTTCTGTTGGGATATCCAGCCATTCAGTCATTCCCTTTATTCTAAGGTACGATTACTCTCATAACATTCTACCATTTGTTTTTTACTTTTATGTTCAATATTACTTGTGTTTAACGCTTCCTGTTCTACCGAGGCCCTTGTCCCGGGGCGACTAGGCTCGACGCTACACTGACGGTACTGAGCGCGCGCCCGAGACGCGCTCTGATTGGTCAGTGTTTTTGCTTAATAATTCAAAAACGAAGCCCCATCCGATATTTTTGCAAAGGAAATTGTTGTTCAGAATAGTCTCAGCTACCCCCCATTTCCGGCTCCTACAAGAGTTCTGGGACACCCTGTATATGGGAAAGGGAAAGTGCGGAGGTACAGAGAGAAAAAGAGAGTGCAGCAATCCTTAAAAAATTCATCATCCTCCTGGAGAAAATTAACGGAATTTAAAGATAAAGTATTTGCGTATTTTATAAGTGATAATGTCTTGTTTTCTTCAAATCATAAAATCCGTATAATGCTCCGTTTGGTGTCATTTTAATCAGAAAAATACGACAAATGCGGTGATATAATTTTCACTTCCAAAAAATTAAAAATGAAGAAATTTTGTTCTTGCATTAGCAGTGTCGCTTTGATTTCCGACACAGTTCATTTTTGGATTTCTTTTCTTTCTTTCATTGCAACACTTTTAAAATTGTAACTTCTAGCTCCGCTCACATTTTGGTTCTGCTACACAATAAATCGTCGTTACCGGTCCCAATTTTCGACTTATTGCGACGTTATTGAATTCTTTATACCATTACGTAGCACGCTACACAGCTTAATTTTGCAATTTAGTCTTACAAGTTTTATAAAAAATAAAAGTATACGTTCTTATAGAACTTTTTCCTAGTACAATTTTTCAAAAAAAGGGCTCTGTAGCATGATCGGAATAGTTTTTTAGAATGTAAATATCATAACAATAATGCATTTTTCTCGTTATTACCCACGAAATTTTGTAAAAATTTGGTTTTGTAAACACTAGATTCGGATTTGTTGAACTTAGAAAAGAAAATATAAACAGTTTATATTTCTAATATTTTTTTTTCTGGTCATGCATTATTACTTATTGATACGTATGATGAATGGAGTGGAAAGTGACTGGTAGTGGAAAAATACGTGAGAAACTTTGTGAGCTCACAAAGAAAGTTTGACAACTCAAAAATTAAAAATGTAACAGCACTGATAGAAGACCAGAATTTTCTCAAAAATTGACACGATGCGGAAAAATAGAAAATTCACGAAAGCGCGACAGCAGTTCGCGTAGTAACGCAAGCCTGTTGATTGACCGCGCTTCATTAGCAACGCCCACGTATAAATAACAGCCTTGCGGTATTCTATGCTGTACTCTTTTGAGAGAGAACGAGGTAAATCCACCGATCGCCTATTAGAGTGATAGCAGGGGAAAGTACGGGGACTACCCCTGGGTTTCTTTCCGAGGGAAAGAACGGTAGGATCTACCACCAGTCGTCTATCGGAGAGGAGAGCTTAGGAGTCACCCGGACGTTCGAGGAAGCTCAGAGAGCGCCTTCTGCTCTCTCCCTCTAGGATGGAGAGAACGGTCGGAATAACCACCGGTCGTCTCCTGGGTGGAGTGAGTAGGTGCATGCTCTCTGACTATGATATAGTTGTATGAGAGAACGGCTGGATCAATCGCCGGTCGCTTTCCAGGGGGATGAACGGAAATGTCCCCTGGATGCCTCATAATACGCAATTATAAAAATTATCCAGCTAGCCGATATTGAAGCTTTGACATTGTATATAATTGATAAAATTCTTGTAAGACTGTTCTAAAATTAATAAACCACTATGTTTATCCTTAGATTCCGAGTTTCTATTCCTTAATTTTAAACTGCATAAATATCATTCATGTGATACTAATAACAAATGATTTCTTTTTTGCTATAAGAAGAAAATCTTAGGGATGGAAACATCTCTCACAAGAAATCTGGAAATTTAAAAAACTATACAAGATATAAAACAGTTAAATTAAAAGTTATGTTTTTTATGAGGTGCTTCCACTTTCTATAGCTGTTTTTCAGTAGAAAACAAAAACTGTTCCATTATTAGCATCATGTGAACTATATTTGCATATAAAATAAATATGAAATAAAGTATAGATTGTTTTAAATGCTTAAAGTTTAATGTTTAAAATAATATGTAATATCTCATTATTTCTATATTTATGGTACATTAATCAAACATTTCTATTATATAAATTGATAGGTACAATTACATTTATTGCATTGATGTGAAATATATGTACATTTAACTTTCTTCATCATCAGGTTCTTCTAAATGATCTAATTTAAGTTGTTTCAATTGATCTAGTTTTGTTGGAGGTTTCTCTTTTTTGCTTTTTTTCTTCTGTTTTTGACCAACAATATATTCTGGCATAATAACTTTACTACTTTTAAATATTGGCTTATCTTTATCAGCAATTATAACTGCTGTATTCTTTGTATTTTCCAATTCATTATCTGGTTTCTTAAACTGAATATCTGAAGTGATTTTAATCTTCCTGGGTTTAAATACTATTTTAGATTGATCATCGTTACTTGTATTAGACTCATCTATATCCATTTTCTCTTCATTTTTCTCCATCAATCTTCTTACTTTTAATTCCTTTAGAAAAGATAATGCAGCTCTTGTATTACTTTGTTCTGTCATATCATCATTCGATACATCATCTAAACTATATCTTTTCCATTTATGAGGATTTTTATGATAATCTGGTACATTTCTGTTAGCAGTACGTGGTACTGGACCCTCTGGTCGTTTAAATATACTTTCTTTACCACGAAACCTTTTTGTTTCACTTTTACGTTTCATACCAGGCCTTGGTGCATGAGATTTATTGTATTCATCAACATTCTGGTTCTCATTTTTAGATTCAATGACCATTTTGTTCTTGTTACATTCTTGTTCTGCATTTGACAGTTTGTCAAACAGTAATTTCTGTCTGTTTGCAAACGCAGTGTTACCACCGTGTAAAACGAAGTCCCCCGATGTATGCATTTTTCTGAATTACTATTAATATTTCTGCTTTATTACTTGGAGAACTTTCAAAGTATTTTCTTAAATAGGAATGTTAAAACATTCAAAACATTATCAAACTTGACACCTGAATGTTATAGGTTAGGTAGTCTAATAACTATTTTCTGGAACAAATTTTAGAAATGTCATAAATTTTGAAACTATTTATTATCACTTTACCAACTCATAACGTTCAAACATTTTATTAATGTTATATCATGTTTTATACACGTAATCATTTTACCTCAAAATTAACTTTCGAATTCGAAATTGCTTGTTAAAGATGTGCACTGCAGTAATGAGATACGAGACGTATTTTCTTGCGCATGCGCAGCGACTTAAGCATCAGTATAGTACACATTTTATTAAAATGAGGTACCTTAATCACCCTACATAATGTTGCCAAAATTGTTATAATTTGATTGGGAAAAATGAATGTATAGATTAGGTTAGGTTATATATATTTCATACCTTTCCTTTTTTCGGAGGGCATAGGCAATGCTAACTCTTAAGCCATATTATAATTTATATCCTTAAGGTTCACACGATAGTGTAACACTGCCAATAACATTATGCCCATTATAGTTGCACCGCTGCATAGGTACGTTATTGCAGACGTACATGCGCGAAAACTCGTCCCATATTTCATTACTATTGCACACTGCATTATAATGGGAAGTGCGCAAAGTAGCTGAACTATGAAAAGTTTTTCCTATTTTTCCGACATAATTACGAAAAACAACGTATACTGAATATGCTTTTCGTATTTGGAAGAAGTATACTGTTTGACGTACAAAGCACTTTTTCGGAAAAAAATGTCTCTCTAACAATATATTTTTATCAAATTTTAAAAATGAAATTGCAAAATCTGGTTCTGTACCGCCCTGCGAAATCGTACAAAGAATATTTTGAAACAGAACCATAAGTAAATATTATATTTAATAATATAATAATATAATATGTATTAGAGACAAAGTGTATCCTTCGTTGTCCGAAATTTAGCTTCTCTATATCAGGTCTCGAAAGTCAAATATTTTAACAGCGGTTTCTGCGCATCTTTAACACGGGTGAATTATTATTAGTTACTGTTTCTTATTGATAAGTAATTATTCCTTAAGACAACCAAAGGAAATTGAAATTCAGAGAAATGTACAGTTTCGACAAATTATTAGTATTTCCACGCCTATTTCAAAAGCGAAAATGAATCGACCTATGGCGTAATAAAAAATTTTTTGTTTAGAATGACCTATCGAGCATATTGGCGAAGTGTGTCGGTTTCGATTTGGAACATCCTGTATATTGAGTAAATAATATCTGTAGTGTGCAACGGAAATCATAGAGATACGATGAAAAAGCGTACGTTTTTGGGGCCTGCGAATTGTCAGTCTTTTAATCCAAGGCCACATGGAGGAAGTCTCTTTTTCTTTTTCCACGTTTCAAACTTTCCCTGAATTTTTGGAATAAACACGCGCGAAACCCAAGAGGTCATTCTGTGAACGAACCTCATCTTGAACGGACATTATCACGACTGGTAAAAATTGATTTGTTGCATCGCATATTTCTATTTAAACAATAAAACTTCTTATTGTTACCTTTTGTGAAAATTGTCCTTACTTACTTACTTGTCCTCGTCTCATTATCGTGACCCCGACGCGATCGTGTCGTAAAGAGGCAAATGTGCTAATGCAAAAATCATTTTTTTTATAATGGACAACTGTGGGTGCAATAATGTCGAACCCCATTGTTGGAAATTCTGGGTTTAGCGTGTCCATCAACACACGGTGACGATGATAATGAACCATACAAATTTACGTATTACGAAACAAAAATGAAATTGTATTGTGGTTTAAGCTGCTAGAAGAGCAGTTTACGTCTGCGCGAATTTCGAAAGACAAGACGAAGTTCAACATCACTATTGTAAATCTCAGGGAAAAATACGTCGAACTGGTTGAAGGTATCGTATTTCTTAAGCAGCAGCTCACTAAACGATTAACTGAATCAGACAATTTTGCGTAAACTCCTAAAAAATGAGGAGATTGGTGATCAGACGCCACCGCAATTCTTCCACGATTTGAAGAAGCTCACGACACCATCGCATACCAGGCGGGCCGATTGGCATCAACGAAGATGCATCAGATTATTTTATAGGTGCCGTTCGGGGGCATCCCCACCAAGCCGTGACCGAGGGGGCATTCACGAGCGTCAATTTTAGTTAATTTGTAATTGGTGGAGGTGAAAAACACCTCCTCCTTAGTAAAATATAAATACAAACTCTTGTAAGATCAAGGATCATTATTACGTTTCGACAGTTAGATTATTAAGAATTTTGTTAGATTTTGGAGAGTTTTGAGAATCGGAAGATTCGTTTTGGAAGATGAAGAAGACTTTATGTAATTGTTAAAAACTGTGTAATCGTTAAAAGTTTAAATATATATTTCTACTGATATTTTTAAACAAACTATCTCCGAATCCTTCAACGCCCCATTATCATTCATTTCTATCTCCGTTTATTTTTTATTTTTCCACATTTTTCTTTACGCGCTACCCTACAAAATACGGAAATATGTCTGTTTACTTAAATATTCGATGTACCTAACATTTTTCATTGATACCATGGACAATTTGGATGGAAATGATTAGATAGTATATATTTTATTATTAAAACGTAAGTAGCTTCAATCTGTATTTTGCATGAATTAATTTTTATTATAGGTATAATTTATAATAACAGATAATGGTAAATAAATCATAATTCAAACATCTTAAATAGTAATGAAACACGCTTTTATGCTTTGTCATATTACAATAAAAGAGAAAAAATTAAAAATGACTAAATAGAAAAAGTGTTCTGAATTGTAAATAAATGAATACATAAATTATAGTACTTTATGGCAATAAAGGTTTATATTTGCGAATAAAAACAATGATGTTAGTTTATTGATTTTAAAACAAAAGTACTTGAAAACATCTGCTTAAATAAAAAATAACCTATCACTTGTATATTAACTTAAAGGAAATTATAAAAATTATAATTCTAGTAACATTAAAACAAATTATAAACAAAAATACAACAAACCAGAAAATAATGATGGTCACGAACAATTTTTTTTCGATGCTTATTTGTTAGAAATGTATTATCAACAAATTTTTATAATCAGTGTAATATCAATTATATACATTTCCAAAATAAAACTCAAATTAGTGGATATTACATTTAAGTAAATTGATTTTAATTATATTTATACAAATAATACATATGCTGTTCTGGTAAGAGTGGCACAACAGTGGCAATAGAGGGCGATTCATCGTGACAAATTACATAAGTCGAATCTGTAAAGTTTTTATGTTTAAGGCTTTGTTTTGCCATACACTTGCACAAACTGTAATTTTTGACTTGGCAGATCTACTTTTGTTAACATTTATATTTACAAAGATGTTCAATGTTATCTGCTTTTCGTTATTGTTATTATTATAATCATCGCCATGCTATTACAATAAATAACAATGGGACTATTTACTTGTTTTTTAAATTTAATTTTGTTACGATCAAAATTGTTTAAAATTGTGAACAATGTTGCGTTAAAAGGACTACTGTTACAGCACGATAGTAGTAAACTAGAAAGCATATAATAACATTGCTTGTTTGTAAATACAGTTGAGTCAAAAATTACATATTTTGACAGACATTTTTCTCAAAAACGAAGTCTCATAAAATTTATAACAATTATACAAATTTTATTTACATTTTCGACTTATTCTTCTTACGAAATATCACCCTCTGCTTAGTTGTAAAAGAACACTGTATTTTTAAAATCTTAGTACGGTTTGTTACAAAACCTGTCTTTACCCGATACCTTTTGTTTCGCTAAATACATTAAATAAGCAGAGACGGGTTGCCGTGAATTTCTAGCAAGCATTTTCTGTTTAAAGGAAATTACGTTCGGAACTTTTTTCTTTTTCATTTTTTTAATGTTCACAACAGCGAACTGAGTTGTGCTGCCAGAATAACTTGGTTGCACGAGATCTTCTGTGTATGTATCCATTGTGTCTTTGGCCTTTGAATCAAACATTGTCTGAGACGGTAATATTTGTTCTTCTGTCTTAGATACTTTCCTCTTTTTCAGTGGTTTCACTGGAATGTCTGAAAGATTTTCAAGAACTTCGTCCGGAAGTCGTTTGATACTTCTTTTCTGCAATTCAGTTTTATTAGTATTCATTTCTTGTTTTTTGAGTTTTAGATTTTTATTCTCAATTTCTTCGCTTCGAATTTCTTCCGCATGTTCTTTTCGCTTTTTCTTCCTCATTTCTTTGTTAACCTTCGTTCCATCAGCAGTACGTCTTGTAACTTTGAGTTCTTCATCTCGTGCTTCCGAAAATTGAACTGGTCCTTCATCTGAATCTGACATGTTGTTGACCTGTTGTAATTTGTTAGATACTTTAGCAGCTTTTACTTTATTTTTTCTTTCGTTTTCTAATAATAATTTATCCTTTTTCTTTGATAATTTTTTAGTTAAAATGTCTTCGCTTTGTGGGACGTCATCTGATAATAAAGTCCGTTTTTTCTTAGACAATTTTTTGGATGGAACTTCTTCGCGTTGCGATGTCACATCTTCTGACGCGAATTCCTTTCGTTTTTTAGATAATTTTTCAACTACAGTTTCATTATTCGACAAGGTATTGTCTGGAGGTGATAATTTTTGTTTTTTCTTAGATTTTTTAGTAACTGTAATCTCTTCATTGGACAAAGCAGGTGAAATTTTTCTTTTTGTTTCTGGCAGTTGTCTATCTGAATAAATATCTGAGACATTTTCTATTATTTCTTTTTTCTGTTTCTTCTTTAGTTTTTTAGGTACTGATTTTTTAGTCATTTCTGATTCCACGAATTCTTCTTCTGTAGGCTTATTTATACCTGCACGCGTTCTTTTCTGCTTCTTCTTCTTTTCTTCATTTACTAATGTTTCTTTAAATTCTTCAATTTTATCAGTATTACCGATAGAAACAATATGCTCATTTTCATTCTGAATTTGTGAATCAATATCTTCATCAAGGTTACCAGCAACTAACATATCGTGATTATTTTTTTCTCTTCTTTGTTTTCGTAATTTGCGTTTTTTTCGACGATCGACGTCTGGAATATCAGATGTTTTTCCTTTTAATGAGGCATTTAATTCTTGTGCTGCTTCTACATTTGATGTATTATCAACTTCAATGTTTTGTTTTTTAACCTGGTTCAGTGTATCATCCTGTTCACTGCCATCATCGACGTTTATTAATTTTTTTAATTGAGTATCTAATTTCAATGTTGGTGCGCTTTCATTTAATTTTTCTTTCCTCAAATATTTTGTTGTAGGTGTTTCGCTATCTGGAATTGAAATTGTTTTATTTAATTTTGCTACTTTAGAAGGTTTTGAAAAATTCATTTTCTCCACCAATTCAATTGATTCGGATGAAAGGCACGTATCCGCAAGGTTCTGTTTACTTTTCACTTTGTTTAATTTTTTAAAACTATCTTTTGTTTTCGATACCATACCTATTTTCGTTTTCTTACTGAAACGAGTATTTATGTTACTATCGCTTGCATTTACCGATTTTATGTCGACATCAAGCTCCTCTGATTTAAAGAAATGATTTTTTGGAGTACTGCATTCCATTGATTTACTGAGTTGTTTTTGCTCTTTCTTATTAAATATTAATTCAGAATCATTCAGTGGTTGTTCTATATCTTCAACCGTAAACTCGTTTGAAACACGCTTTTGTTTTCTTTTTTTTATTTTGAAAGAATTTGAAAGTGATAAATCGGATAAACTGTATTCCTTGTCACTTTTTCCACTTAAAGACGTATTTCTTTTTTTACGCTTTATTTTTTTACTACTATTCAATTTACTGTTTTCTCTATCAAAAGTATCTACTGATTCATCTACAATTTCTTCATTATTTTGTTCTTCAGTTTCATTCTGTGTATCTGTAATTATGCTTTCTTTTATTTTCTTCTCACTTTTATTTGATTCTTCCATTTGCATTATTTCTTCTTCTTGATCTTCTTCGGTATCTACATTTTCAATTTTTTCATTGTCTTCTTCTTCTTCTTCTTTCTCTCCTCCTTCTCCTTCTCCTTCTTTGTCTTCTTCTTCTTCGTCTTCGTCTTCGTCTTCTTCTTCTTCATCTTCAGATATGTCATCATCAACTACAAAATCTGCAAGATCTGATCCATTATCATCTGGATCTGATGATTCCGTTTCCGATGCTCTGCATTCGTCCCCTGGTACATCATCATCAGAAAACTTAGAGATATCTTTACCATGAAGATTGTATTCTCTCTCAATATCAGAGTTCATGGTGGAATCAGATTTGTTACCATCACTACTGTCACTGTTTGATGCTTCAGCAAATAAAAATTTTGGTAACTTCATACTTTTATTTTGTGAATTATCAGAATTACTTCTGGTGTTATCAGAATCCGATTCGATGCTGCTGATTTGTAATCGATTTCGACGAACGTTGTTCTTTGTAGCGCTATTCTCTTTTTCGTGAACACTGTAATCGTTGAATTCACTATCAGAGTCTTCTATACGATTTATTTGTTTCCTTAAAGAATTATTTAAAGACCGCTTTTCTTTAACTTTGTTAGCAGATGTAATTACGATATTTTCAGTGTTTAATTCAGTTGTCATTTCGTTTTCTTTATGATTAGATTTATTCAAAGATTTTCTATTTTTTACTGATTCATTTTTATTAGACCTTTCAGAATTATTTAGTTCGCATACCGACTTGTTAAACGATTTTCGTTTTTCTGAAACATCTTCAGACACGTTACTTTTATTTAATGATGTTACTTTACCTTTACAATCTTCTGTATCTTCCGTTATATTCTCATTCTCTGTGTCATGTTTATTTCTAGTCATATCTTTATTAACTTTTGTTTTACTATCGTTCCCTAATATGTCCACTTCCATTTCTTCGTTTTTCTGTCTTTTCATTCTATCCCTCTGCGTTTGGAATGAAGTGGTGTCGTCCAAATCATTGTCAAAGGCTTCTTTTTCTTTTTCAGTAGGTGTCCATGATTCTTTATCAACTAAAACAAGGTCGCATTCAGCTTCGGTTTCATTGTCCAATCTTTCTGTTGATATGGAATGTATCGAATTCTTATCATTATCAGTATTCTTTTTCTTCCATTCATCAGCTGAAATGTCCTGAAATAAATTTACTGCATTTTTGTTAGAGTCGTCGTCATAATCCATACCTTCTCGACTTTTGTCACATGTTTCTTTAATAGACTCAAACTTTTGTTTATCTGTTTCTAATTTCTCTGTAGAACGATTTTTTGACATTGAGCAGTTATTTTCAGATAGTTCTTTTTCTGATATTCCCTCTGTAACGGTGGGTGATAGGTTATTTTTAACCACATTAGTTACATTATCATTATCTGTGTTAGCAGACACAGAATTTTTTGGGCTCATAGATGCATCCATAGATTCTAATGCACTATTTATATTAGAAGCCGAAACATTTACTTTATTTGTATCTTTAAATTCACTATTTTCAGTTGATATCTTCTCCGACGAAGCTAATGGCATTACACTTGTTGAATTAAGAGATGAACAAGAACTTGTGCGGTTAATTCCTTCGTCATCCTGTACATTTTCTGATGTACATGATTCAGTAACTACTTCGGTCATATCATCCTTGTTCTGCATTATTTTTGAAGTTATAGTATCCATTGTAATTTCATTATATACTTTCATAGTTTCCTTATTTAATATGGTATCAGTGTCTATAAGTTTATCATTATCATCTATTCTCTTTATATCGTCCGTACACTTTACAAATTCAATACTGTCATCTGAACTTGATTCTGAACATATGTTTAAAATAGTATTCTTATCTGAATTCATATTAAATGTAGATCCACTTAATGAATCCGTTTCTATAGCTAATTTTGGCATATTATCAGAAGTATCTGTCTCGTCCGCGCTTAGAAACGCATCCGTATTTTTAACCACTGAATTGTTAGCTACATTATCAACGTTAACTTCTTTTATAGAAACAGTAGCATCATCCATAGATTCTGATGATCTTGAATTATGATCCCACGATGATAAATTCGAAGGAGATTTACATTTTTCTTTTATTAATTTGTTTGAAACACTTGCAGACAAAAGTTTTGGACTGTGCAATGTTGTATTTGATTCATCATCAATTACGTTTGTTGCTAGATTCTCTTTATTACTAAACTCTTCATGCTCTTCCACTGAATTGCTTAATAAATTTTCAATTTTTAATCCTAGTTCCTTGGACGTATTTTGGTCAGATTTTTGTAAAAATGATTGAGATGAATCATGTACTGATGGCTCTGGTTGTGACACTGTACTTGTATGTAAGTTTTCACTTTTTTTTGACATGTTCTTATTATTATCTGGTGTATTTTTATTATCAGTAGGAGTATCCTTTTCAACATTTTCAGGTTTTGAAGCAAGGTTTTCTGTAAGATTATTGTATAATTTTTTAGTCTATGTATGTTTATATTAAGTTGTTCCAAAAGTTTCTTTCGCTATCTGCACTCTTTATCATAGCAACATTAGAAAAAATATGGCATTATGTAACTTTTATAGAAATGACAAAAGGTTGAAGATCAAACTGAATTATATAATGATTTGGTAATATAATATAAAACAATGTATATTTATTAAACATTTGTTATTTGTTGGTAAAATGGAAAGGTCTTTTGGGACAATTTAATATATGCTGTATTGGTATAAATAATATACCAATAGTAATAAAACTGTTTAGTTACAAAATGTTTTAAAATTATTTTGATAAAAATATCAGATAATACATAAAAAAGGAAACTAATAAAAAAATAAAAAAGAAAAGAAATCAAACTTACCATTATCATTGTTCTTTGTATCTTTTTCATTTGAATCATGATAATCAGCATTAAGATTATCTTCTATATTTGACTGTGAATTATCTTTTCGTTCCACCTTTGGAGAATTGTTTTTATCTGAAATTTAATAAGTATATAAATTGAAAATCAAAAGATTTTTAAATTTACATGCAAAATCACTGTTAAAATCAAATTAAATAAAATGACATACTCATTTCTTTAATTTCATTAACATTAGGTAATGTACGATCTAATGTCACTAGTAAAACTTTCCTATTTTCTTCTTTTTCACATTCCACAGAAATAGCTCTTGTATTGCGCGTAGTTCTTATTGATGATGATTTGGATTCTGAACTAGCTCTTGTAAATCGTTTACTGCAACAGCAAATAATAATATAAAATTATTTTAATGGTAAGAATCACTGTAAAAACAATTACACATACCCTCTTCGATTGTCAGTTTTGCTAAGTGCATCATTAATAATAGTACTTCTTCTTTTTGGTGTAAATGTAGTAGTATCAACTTCTGTGGATTCATTAATATCTGAAGATGCAGAATTTATTCTAGAACGCAAGGATCTTTGTTTTTCAGTTATAACAGGATTTTCCATGACACCCATTCGTCTTCTTCTAACTTTTAGCTGTGTATTACTAACATTACTAACATCACTTGAAACTGATTCAGGCGAGGATTCATTTTGCTTGACTGATTTGATTCGAGAACTGCGACGAAGTGGTGAATCGATTGATGCTGCATCAGTAAGACGAGTCCTGCGACCTAATATTTGAAAATAATTAAAGAAAATAAAGGAGCAGTTAAATTGTTTACATTAAAGATATAAAAAAACATGATTACATCTTATCAACTCATGAAAAAATTTATTAAGAAAATACAAATGACCGTTACAATCTATAGTATAGTAAACCGCATGGATTTAAACTTAAAGATGAAAAATACAAACCAGGCCTCGTATCTATCTCTTCTTCTGAATCTCGTGCATAACGTGGCATTTTTATTGTCAATTAAATTATGTATCAAATCACAACCTACATCAATAAAAAAACAATACTTGGTACGAAGCTTAAATACGAACACGTGCTACAACTTGATTTTAAACTAGTGATCATCTCAATTGGAATGGACTAAATGGCGGTACGCTACCTGGTGATGAAAATCGGAATTTCAAACAGATACTGACTGTTGGAACCGGCAATTGTGATGTCACATACGAAGCATATGTATAAACCAATCATTTTATGGATTTTCATGTCATACGATTTGAAATATCGATTTTGCTCAAATCCTTATTGATATTACGTTGTCGTGTACATGTAGCTTTATAATGATTGATATTAAAGGATGAATATATCTTAAAAGAATATGATAAAAATTACAAACTAATATCGGTTTTGTTATAGACTTACAGCTTCAATCTGAATGAAGCGTGTGACATCTGACGCAAAAATTGATAAACACTTTTATAAACGCGGCAAATTTAACATGTAAAGCGGAAGATGTATTGACCACATTAAATAAGAAATAAATTAAATTAATTATAGACAAATTTCAAGGCTGAGTAGTTTGAATTCGAGGATTCGCTATTGCTTTTGGTTGTTATATTAAATTATATATGTATTTAACATTAGGTAGTATTGACAATCTTATAATTGATAGGACATGGATTACAAAACTGGAGAAAGTATAAGAAACATCAAGAATATCACGCACCATCTTCGCTGCTAGATATCCATAATCATTGAAGGGAATTGTTCTTTTTTACATGATCCATCTACGATCCTACAAAATAAGTGATATAGTATAGGAAATGTCAGACAATACCGTAATTGACGAAATACATGAGAGAGACAATAGTATACAAAGCACTCTAAAAGCATATTTATATACATTACAGATTAAGTAATTATTAATCATCATCATGTATTAGGAATTAAAAAATAAGAAAAGAATTTGTAGACCTTTAGCAATATTAAGCATGTACGAAGCGGTGCTCTATGCGAAGGAGGTTGAGTGTGTGACTTATTTCCAAGATCCAGTGATGATCAACGCATTCGGCACCGAAAAAACTACCTATTGTCAACTCCAAAGTCTCAGCCAACAGAAAAAGTCATACACTTCTCCACCGATAACAATCATTTTCGTCCCAAAGTCCCAATCCATCTAAGTCCATGGAACTCTGTCCATAAAACAGTTTGGTTTTCTCAGTCGTAAGGTTTCTTATATTATACGTGGGGAAATTCTGTAGCATCAAAGAAAAAAAGCCCCTGGGCAAATTTTCAATGAGGGAATGTTTTACTTAGAAGCTAGAGTTTACAGACTAGGACTTATTAACTAAAACTATGTACAATGGACAACGACAGGTCCTTATTTTGGGTATGCGAGGGAGCAGCAGCGCTGTTGTAAGCGTCTTCGATACTTCACTCTAATGTGTGCATAATGTAATGATTTGATTGGTTTATTTGATTTTCTTCATTTCAGTTCTGTTCAGATGTATGCGAAAACATTAAACATTGCATAAAACGCTTATTTAATGAAAAATATATGAAAATTCATCGTATAGGTTTCTTTGACACGACCAGAGGTAGTTTTTGATTTTTTTTACTACATGCGCAGTTGATTAAAAAATTAAAAAAAATTCTGAATAATAGTATCAATAATAAGTATTTACCTACAGAATATGTTTACTGATCAACAATTCTTTCAATATGAAATCGGCATTTCTCTGAACTTTTTTGTATTTTTGATTGTTTACAATTTGGATTTTCAATGGAAAAGTCTAAAAAAAAATTCTACCATATACATATGTCTCGGTAACTGAAATGCCTATGATTTTTAAGGAATTTTTCATGCATTATAGCGGAAGAAATTGGCCAAAAACGTGACTTTTAACTTTTGCTCTTTACTATTCCTTTCGTCGAGATATCAAGTTCAATTGTAGCAGGAATTATTTTTTCTTGATAAGCTATCGAATGACCCGTTGTAAGTCGAATTTAATTTAAAGACACTTTTAACACTTTTTATCCGGCTAAGTCCTTTGTATCGAGTATAATTTGGCGTATATGACGATAGATGGCAAAGTGTGCAATACTGTTGTAGTGTTTGTTCCTACGTTTATTGGTTGCTTCTTTACCGACGGAAGAAAAAGGTGTAGACACAGTTTCTCTTTTTGCACTAACAATATATTTACAAAAACTTAACTTAACTTGTTCACTATCACTTACACGTTACAACTAATCAATGCTACATCTAAACTATACGTAACTTAGATACTATGTATTTACAACACGCGTATAGAGGATATTACTCTTCGCACATCATGTTCTCTTGATATAAAACTTTATATTCTAGCAACCAGGATTTGGAAATACCCTTTCAGTAATTTCTGGAATTCGACGTCAATAAACTTCCAAGAAGTGGCGCGAAGAACCTCATCGCACTTTAAACAAGTTAAAAGAAAATTTAGTCAGCATAAATGCAAAATTCAACTACGTAGTCGTTGCAATAATTGCCAATAATTTATTAATTACAAATAAAATGTGTATAATAATAGCACAGGAAAGTTGCATAGTCATCATATTTGAAGAATTGATCATAAAAGTTCGATTTTTAAAAGGAATAAGCTTGTAATTCGATTACTATCGAATATCGATTATTCAATAACTGTAACTTTAACGGGAAAACAGCATTATAGCAGTATACCTACTTTCCTGATAGGAGGAACAGTTTCCATAGCCGAAATGCTTCTACTATTCAACTACCAGGAAGAGTTTCCAGATCCGCCACGCTATTAGTTGCGCTACTTCGCTAGCTCCATCTCCTTCCGTTCACTACTTCTACAATCCCTATTGGGTGGAGCAATTTATCTGAGCCGCCACGTTATTAACGGATCCCCCATCGGCTAGCCCTACGTCCTTCCGTTGTATTTGCCACTTCAAATATTCTATTACGAGGAGGTTGCCTTGTTATACTGGCCCGCTTCCTTCTCGTGCTTTTCGTGCTACCTCTTCGCATATTCTACTAGCCGAGTATCAAGAACAGAATTTCGGCAGATTCTCATCAGCAAAATGGTTACGGCATCGTAACGGGAGGGTATATGGCCATATTTGACACTTCTTTAATTTGTTAACAACTAATTATCCGCATTATTAATATGTATAAAATGGGTACGAGATGTCATGTTCTCTTGATACATTTTCATAACATCGATCAGCTGGTTTCTAAGTCAAAGTTTTCGGGAAAATATTTGGGGGGTGGCGTGTTTAATTGTTGGAATTCTCGGTTATGGTTTAGTCGTTAGAGCTCTTACTCTCATTTTGACATTACTTCCCCAATACTGAATTCAACATGGACAGAAAAGCAGATTTATTTTCTCACGCGTCAAAAATAGTAAATAAGATAAGAATTTTAAGACAAACATATTTACATCGAAAGAACTAAAAATGTACTCAAGATTCATAAGAATAACGTTCCAATAAAGATATAAAAAGATCGCTCAAGAGGAATGCGGGATTCATTCATTCGCCATTCAGTCATCGGTTCGATTTATTTGTAATCCAGCCTTTGATCCATTCGTAATTTAGTCTTCTACATGCGTTTCGCGTATCTAGCCATCAGATCATCAATTTTCGTATTGTTAACGATTATTGCGAAGGATCTAGTAAAGATTCTAGGGTTGCAAAATAACATTTTTTTTAAAACCCAAACGCGCTTTCTCGCCCGTGATAATTTAAAGAAAGCAGTTTAATTTATGAAATCTCCTGTTGTCTTGGATGGTGTCATTGTCTCATAAACATTTTGTAAAGAAAGACGATGAATATGAAACCAAGAAGTCATCAGGAAGACCACCACTGTTAATTGAACACACAAAAAGAATCATTCGTAAGAAAGCTGTGAATTCAACAAAGGGGTTGGATTTGGCGTACTTTTAAGAATTCACCAAATTTTCAGTATAAAAAGATGAAAAAGTTTCCAGCGTTGTTTAAGGAGCATTACAGAATTTTATCTCGTTTCATATTTTCATCGATATGGAGACATTTGCTGAATATCACTATTTCTATTTGTCTAGCGCACACATTAAAATATGTTATTTTTGAGATGCGCTTCAAGTGTTAAATTAATAACACTTGAATATTTAGGAGTGTGCAAGTAAATTGAGTCAGTTACATCACAATTAGTTTAATCACTAAATTTAAAGTTACAACGTGAGAGACGGATGAACGCTTGTTTATTTTAATGCTTGTCGTATGAACGCTGAATTTTGAATGCTAGCTTTTTCGTCTTCAGGGTAACCTGAAGCGCGAATATCGTTTATTGATCTAACCATTGTATTTAATATGTTACCTAATCTTTTAATCAATTTGTTCAAGAGCTGATAAGTATTCATGCAAATTAAATAAAAATTATTTTATACTTTTTAGTGCTTTTCGAAGTTGGTTGTATCTTTTTTCTAAAAATTATTTTATTTCTTTTTTGTATTATAAACACTGAATTTAGACAATAAATGTAATGTAATAAAGTTGAAAAATAGTAGTGCACTGAGTTAAGGGTGTGCAGGTGCCAGAATGAAATTTCGAATTGACTTTAGGGATTCCATGCGCAGAAACTAAGAAACTCTAAACAAGATTAGATAGATTCTTGTTTTTCCTATAATGCAGCGACAGAGGGGAAAATACAGCAATCGCAATAGAGATAAAGTGGCATGACTTCGCGACAAAGTTTATTTCACTTTTTGAATCGACAAAGCAATATTTTCTCATGATTCTTTTGTAAAAATATTTTTTGTATCATTTTGTATACAGCCCGAGTTTGCTTATTTCGTTCTTAAAACTAAATAAAAAATAAAAATGTCCGTTTTTATAAAAGAAGTGTTTATATGTACACTTTTTCAAAATACGGGTTCTGTACCGTTCTGCGGAATGATACAAAAAATATTTCAAAAAAGGAAAAGAATAATGAAAAAATATTGTTTTTTCGGTTAAGAAAATGGGATAAACTTTATCGCAAAACCATGCTACTTGCATATCATTCTGTCTTTGTCTCTTCTGCAATTATTGTATTTCCCTCTCTGTCGCTCTATTATACGAGAGACAAGGAACTACTTGTCCTTTTCTGAAGCTTCTTAGTTTTTCTGATGACGAATCAGAAATCGATTTGAAATTTCGTCATAGCTTCTGCGTATACTTGGCTACGATTACGGTCGTAGATATAAATCTGCAAACTT
>CM039642.1:23818-333562 GCA_022405125.1 Anthidium xuezhongi | reverse complement strand
TGGCGAAGTCAGTCCACAGCAGTCTTAAAACTTTCATCAAAGAGAAGGGACTCCGAGGTGTACGTGCTAACGAATGGTGAAGCATTGACTTTCACCCTACACCTCGTAACTTTTACATGTGCTTACTCACCCATTTATCATCGATAGTTATATTAATTAAGTCCATTTTTGTGTGTCATTGTTTATTTAAAATATATTTATTCCATTTCATCTACTGAGCCACTATTTTACCTCCACTTACATCGCTAATCATTCCCTGTCTCCAGTTACAGCGTAAAATGAAATAATATAATCTTGAATTTTCGAAAGACAATCACGCTGTAAATGGTCATCACCTTGAATGGATTTGACCATCTACAAAATTCTGAACCGACTTATAACAAGAATGAGTTGATGAAGGCATTGAATATTTTAATCCTTTACGAACGCCTTGGCGACAATTGTCTTTTTTTAAAGCAGTATTTCTAGCTTGATTCTTACCTTCAATATGTGATTTAGATTCAAAGAAGCTTCATAAAATTATTGCCTGTTATGGTTGAGGCATCGAAAAATTCCCATCCACGGCATCCTTAGGTACCTACACTACCTCAAGCTCGGTTGTGCGCGGATAGTACTTGGATGGGTAACCATTTGGGAAACTCTGCGTGTGGTTGTCTTGTAGCTGCCCTTTTGAGGGCAGCTAGGTTTGCCGTCTCCTTGGAGACACTCGTGTCGCCGTCTTATTGAGGACGGCTTGAGGCGGATGAACGGGCTACTGAAGTAGTGGCTGAACGTCGGATTCCGGGGCCCGTTCTGTGCTCTTTGGGGAGGGAGCTTTAGTGGGTAGGAGTCGTCCTGCATCCTTGTCGGTCCCCGGCAACTGGGTCACTTCCTCTCGGGGAAAGTGGTGAGTCCCCCCACCCAGGAATTGCACGCACGCTCCTGGGGTAGGCGCGTAAACGCATTTCCCCCTCCGACGCACCCCCTCTCCAAAAAAAAAAGAAAGGTACATACACTATCCGAGGGTAACCGACAAATCTAGCACAGACAATGACAGTTTTTCATCCCTATCCGCACATCTACACAAACATAATTTAAGGGAATGTTTTTGGCCTAATGAATTAAATTCTCAAAAAATTACAATCATACAAGTTACAAGTACCGGTCAATTTTAATTTCTACTTATTTAAATAAAGTTGTATTTTTTGTTATTTTTTTAAACTCGTGCGCTTTTTAATCGACCACCTTCCCGCATTCGTTTTAATAAATAATCTTGTTCGTCGTTAAAGTTGACGTGTGAAATGATCATACTAGAAAGATTTCCTTTCAACAAAAACATTTTCCAAATTTGTTTACGCCTCAACATCTCCTTATTGGGTCACAGGGAAAGCCAGACATCGTGGTGCGACAAAAGTCGAAGCCGAGATTTACGATCTCTGCTTGCATCAGAGGTTCTGACCGTGGTACGTACTCATCGAGGGTGCGCGACTACGTAAAAGCATCTAATGTATTGACCAGTTTCACTGATGTGGTTAACACCTAAATATACATGTAATTCTATTTTTCTTTCAGTCGACCAACCTTTTTTCTGTTAAGAAGTCAAAAGTCTGTTCGTTTTTTAATACATTATTAACGTTTGTTACATATTTACTAAGATGAAAAGAAATAGAAGGAAAAGAAGTTGTGACTTAATTTTGGATTAAATTGACCCAATTTTCGTTTGAGAGTTAATCACAAGAAATTGTTAAAAAATAAATAATTTAAATAGTAAAATAATAAACATGCTTGCGTTAAGTTTTAATATAACACAGTTTTGAAATAAACCTATTACTTTGGTAATTGATGAAGTTATCAGTAAAAAATGTATTAGTCAGAACAATGCAATCATCTTTGTTTTTCGTATATGATAGTCTTTTGGCAATTATAGATCGTGTTTTATTTCCTTTTCTTAACGTAATATAAACATATTACTTAACATGTACAAAGAATAAAAATATAACGTAGTATCTCACGGGAAATTACTTTTATTTACCGATGTATTTTACACAGTATGAATCATGAGGAAGTTCGAGACGTTTACGTGGATCGAAGAAAGAAATTCGTCACTAAAACTGTACTTTTCTTATCAATGACATGGGAATTTCACATATGCTTGTCACATGAATATACTTTTAGTACAATAAATATACAGGATGAGTTACGTAAAGCGAGCTGCTTTAATTTTGTGAGATACAGAGAAATATTTGAAATGGTAGTTAGTTGGTTGATTAGGAGTTACGTATTACGTGATGAAAACATTTTTTTTTTCAGATAGACGCGCTTATGAGTTTCGAAGGTCATTATCATTTTTTAAAATAGAATTATATGTATTTCTGTACATAAACGATTTAGCCCTTCTCAAGACGCATTTAAATATCATGGTCACTTGAGAACATTGAAGGTTATGGATGTAATAATGGATGAAAAAGTGCGCAAGATTTTTCAAGGAAGAACTACTTCACTTATTAATAGATGTTTCATAAATGTGTTGCAAAATTACGTTAACATAACGGATATCTGACACATTCTGCACGTAGAATAAAAGACACTTCGTGCAGAAAATTTGGGGATTATCCATTACCAAAAATAATATGTCAAAATATACAATTGTAAGATTATAGAACAAAATTATTAATAGAATGGACCCGATTTTAAAAACATTAAGAAAAAGTTAACTAACATATACAGCAACAACATAAATCAAGTAGAATAACTACAAAACTTTCTTTTATCATTTTAAAATGATCGTACTGTAAATTTGTTAAGTAAATCCGTTTCCTATGATATACCAGACCAAAATTGTTTAGCTTTGAAAATATTATAAAAAAAAGATTACGAAGTTATATTTTTCGAAAAGAAAATAGTTCTATTTTCCGACAGGTGTTTCATGCTTCATTGACAAGGGTGCATTGACTCTAGTCATAGATGCATTAGCGTAAGGTTGAAGGCCAACAACGCGAGGAGTCAATTGAACGCAAATTTTCATCCCATTTTTGGCGAGACAATTGATCTATACCTATATGCTAGTTAATGTAATCGTCGACTTGCCGTAATAAAAATTGAGACAATTAGACGCGTACGATACCTCGTGCGTCGTTTGAAAAATTTTAGAAAGGTCAGTCTGAAGGTAACACTACGAATTCTATTTTCACGTGCTCTCCATTCTTCAGAGGCCATTAGAATCTATCTGGGTCATTGACATGCCAAAAAAAGAAACGAGGAACTTCCTTTATCTTATTCTTTTAACTGACACGTTTGACAGAAATAAAGTTAACTCGTATTATTGTAAAAATAACATTTTACGAAGTATTTTACTATCGCATCACTAACTGTTCGCCGTTAATTGCTAGTATATTCTTTTACTAATATTTACTATTTCATTGTTTACATCCATTATTAATATTTATATTTAATACTAAAATAGAAAGAAGTTAGTAAAACTTAAGTTATACAATTTTGCACTTATAGTAAGGATACACTATAATAATAAAAAATAAAATTAATTCATCTTTCAACAGTCTTTTTTTATTAATTCTGTCTTTAACCAATGGTAATTAAACCAAACATTATTTTAATCGTAACAAACTGAAATTCATAAAAAAATAAAATGAGTTTATATATGGAATTTATTCATTTTCTATAGAATTGTTCAAATTGTAGGTTTTATTAACCATAACGTGAGAAAAATACAATTTCAGTTTATAACTAATTAATAATAAATAACTAAACTAACTAATCTATTTTCACATGGGAGCAGAAAAAGTATTTAATTTCATAATTTTTCATTTTAAATGTAGGTAAAAATAACAAATCAAAAATACATTTTAAAAATACGTAAAAGTCACAAATGTAAAGTGCAATAAGGTTTTAAACAGATACAATAAATAGATATAAAAACAAAAAAACATAACAAATGTATCAATACTGTGGTAAGACACAGTGAAATTCCAATTATTAACGCATCTATCGATTAACGTTCAAATTTAGCCATTTAAAGTGCTACTTTGCACTACTACTCTAATATTAGCAACATCCACGGTTTATTTTATCTTTTCTTTTATTAGTTATTCGATTATAGAAAATTTGAGGCGCCGGTCACCGGTGACCACCATGGCAATTAGCGTGTTAATATTTCTAAACTGAATACACTTGAAATAATAATTACTTTTTGTTCATTTTTAGGTACTTTATTATCCGGTTGAATTAATACGCATTGCACATTCGATACTTTGTGACTAATAGCTTACTATGCGAATAATCTCTATTTAAAAGGAAAATATTGGAAAAGATTATGTTTTAACTTCGTACCACTTTTCGTTTTTCTTTTTTTTTTTTTGAAACTTTTAATTTAGTTTTGATTCGATGACCTTTGAAACCCAAGGTGTGAAAAATTTCTATTCCTCTGTCGGAACAAGATTGGAAAATTCATTTTTCTCTGTGCGGTTATTTTCTTGATCAAAGATCAGGGTGAGGGAGAGGTGAAATTGTTTATCAGACTAGCAAAAGGGCAGAGATGCCCGGCGTCTGCGCATCGCGACGCATGCTATGTATAGCCAATCATGCCGCTGGTGCGCAGAGCATCGGTCGCTTCGTGCGAATTATATGTTCATTGCAAGCTTGGTCATCGACCAAGAAATACAGTGTTATGTTTGAACTTCGAAGGGTGGAGGAAAACGATAAAACGATAATCCCTAACCTGAACGCTCTCGTTGGTGAAGTTCCTATTTTTTAATTCGGTGTGTTTTGATACGTCGAATAATTTGTGCGATTGCGCGACACCCTTCGATACGCGAAAGTGAAGGAACTTGTAACCAATTCTTGCTATACAAAATTTTAAACTGACAAGTTAAATGGACATTAAAATGAATGTTATTAATGTATAAAACACAGAGTTCAAGTAGTGTAAAATCAGTGGTATGTATTCACACATGTAATATCTAGATATAAGGGAGACTGTAAAATGTAAACTTTTAATGTGTGCTCATCGAAGAACAACTTGAGGTGCACGTTTTTTGAGTTTTTTTCGGAGTCCTACAGAAGAATTTTTCGGAGGTTCCACTGAAAGGGGTGAGCGCACATTGCAGTTGCTGTTTGTACGAGAAGGTAATTAATCACGGAATACACTCAGTGTTATCCTACTTTGTGTTAAAATTCTTAAGCAAGCATTCTGCTTCCTTTTAAGAGATATTCTGTTTACAGACGAAGCGTTAGTTTTAAAGATATAGTCACTTTTAAAAGATGTCAGCTGTCAGGGGGTTGCTAGTGAGCGGTGACGTAAATTTCAAATAGGAGTTACGGTAAATGTAATTAATTCGGTGATTATGTATAATTGCCGGTTATTATGTATAATCACCACTAGGTTTGGTAAATGCGATGAATTTACAATGAAAAATTCAATAAATGGCTATTTTAAGTCACATGGATGTAGTCTAAAGGAAATTTGAATAAGGGACTGACATGTCTTGTCAAATGAACGACCTAAGTAGAGAAAATAGTTTTATTATTAGAACTCATACAAAACAGTTACATATCAAAAGCAAACTAAACCCATATTCTAGAGAAAAAGAAACATTTTTCCAAATAACGTTTGTTGCTACTACTACAAATTATTCAATGTTTTAAGTTTAGTTATTTAGACATATTAGACTAAACTCGCCGGTTAATTTGATAAATATTCAAGGATTCATCACATTTCCAAACCTAGTGGCGATTATATATAATAACAGGCAATTATACATAATCACCGGATTAATTACATTTATCGTAACATAGGTATTTGGATGATTAGTAGTTGATATTAAATTATTCGTGGATAGAATCAATGTCTTACGCGGCAAGTGCAATATAACTAATTTGTAGTTTAAGTGTTATTAAATTTCAGTAATGTGGATTGAATTTACTTTAGATATCCATATATTTCCGATAATCATTTTTCTATGTAAAACTTGCGAGGTACTCATTACATCCTGATTGTACTAGTTGTAATTTAAAACTCAAAGATAGACGCCAGAGATCAAAAGATAGCGTATCAATGAGGAAAATTATTTTCAGATCGTGGCAGATTTATGATTATGAAAATATAAAAAATAGTAATTGAATACATGAGATTTGACTTTATGCTAAAAATCAAGGTTTTAAAGAAGTAATTCAAAATAGATTATCGATTTGGTACAAAAGTATACTTATTGTTAGTTGGTTTTAGTACATTTTAGTATAAAATAATATAAAAAATATAAATAATGTTATACCTATTATAAAAATATTATTTATCACTGAACAATATAATTTATACAAATTAATGACTAACTTGTCTTCAACAATCCGACAAACTTAAATTATCTCACTTACAAACAGACCGAAACCTAAATAAGAGATTGATCATAAATTTCGGTTCATATGAAATAAAAATCATGAGTTTAAAGAAGCCGATTACGAGGATAAACATTTGATTTTCGCACGATTATCTTTGTCTCGTGATTATCAGCCGCGAAACATTCAGTTTAATCACCAATAATTACTCCTCCAACTGTTTCAACCGAGGGAGTGTATTTTCTTTTCGGTTAGCTGTCATCTTAGAAGATTACCGCAGTAAATTGTTGCTTCCTTCTATTTGCTATCTGCATTTCTAAGGTATTTGTAGTTTCAATTTCCGAGTTGTAAACCTCTTTAAACCATAACAAATAGTATAATAGTCATAAAATCATTGGATAAGTCTGGTGTATTTTTAAGTATGGAAATCATTGAGCAATTAACAAAATATTCACATAGTTATGATATTTATTTATACTTTTGTTTCTTATGACAAATAATGTAAGTTTAGTAACGAATTGTTTCTTTTAAATAGAATATAAATAGCATACTTTATTTTTATTTCTAAAAAATTTTTATAAAATTAACTTATCTGTTTTCTTTATTGTTTCTGCGTTATCTAACATAATTTAATTATTCAAAAATTAAGTAAAGGAAGTTATATCAATTTTATTTTTAGATATCCATGCAATTTGAAATAGTATGAGATAAAATCGATAATGTATAAATTATGACAACTTGTTTTAAATTTTATATTATTTAAAAAAATATATCGATAGAACATAAATGTAGAGAACAATATCCATAAAAGTATTTATATCTTTAATTTTAGACAAATTTATTATTGCGTTATTTGCATTTGTATTAGTAGTTTACAGAGAACCATTCCTGAAAAAGTATTTTATGAATGCATCGTAAAGATTAATAACGAAAAGAAACATGATATAGCGAATGAGAATACCCGCAAAGCGAGAATAATCGATACATGTTTCCAAATACTAAGAAAATTGTCTTAAAATAGACTCCGGTTTCTTGTATCTAAAATTCCATTCAAAATTGTTTTTAAAAATCAAATTTCTTGTATAATAAAAGATTTGAAAGTTTAAGAAATTGACAACTCAACATGTAGCAAAAGTTAACAAACAATTATTTGACATTGTAATTTATCATGTAATTTAATGTAGCTTTCATTTCGTACGTTTTATTGAATTTATAAAACAGTTTATATTTTGTTGCGTTGTTAAAATAATAAGATCAGAGATACAATTTTTGTAATAATACGTTCAATCTGTTGTTAGAAAGCGTTATTTTTACTTATGAGATAAATAAACAAATTAAAATAAATTTGTCTGTATATAATTATTAAATTTTCATAATATAAATAATAGAGACAATAATTGGAACTGATTATTTATGCTTTGTATAAGTCAAGCTGTTTGTTCAATAATTTCAAGAATCTGGTATAAACCTCCTATTCACCGAATCTTAAAATATTATTATGATTCCTATAATGTAGGATAACGTGAACTACATATATCAGAAAAACGCAATGTTTTAGCTGAACCTATTCATATTATTTATTAAATTAATATTTTATATTAACATTTCAAATAAGAATTTACAGTTTAATATTTCACATATTAAATGGTTATTTTATGTACGAAATAACCTTTATTATTATATGATTATTAAAATACCAGATTGTTTGTTCAAAATAATCACTAAAAATGTTATAATTTTATAGTTACGTTTTATTACATTACTAAAAAAAATCAAATTTTTTTCATACTGAATAAGACTTGTTTACGCAGAATATCAATTTTTATGCATTTTAATTATTGTTGTAAACTTTGACTTCTAATGATGTTAAAATAAATTCACGATTTTTTTGCATATTCTGCTTTAGAACTGCTTGAATCTTGATTAAAAGTATTTATAATTTTGTATTTTCCTAATATTTAACATTATTTTGATATGAGAGATTATTAGATAAATGAAACAATTAGTTACCTATGATTTGAATATGTACTAAAGCTATATTCAATTTGTTTGTTTACTAAATTTTAATAAACTATCATCATATATTCAACTACCACGCTGATACTATTATCGACCATAAAAAGGTGTACCTTTAAAAAAGTACCGAAAGAACACCGAAACCGATAAAATCGTTACTAGTTTAGTATCAACGGTGGATTTTGCGCACCGAAGCACTCATCCTCTTTCCTCTTCTATCTGAGGGTGAGGGATTGGCAGGGAATGTAGATCTTTATGGCAAACTGTACACCAACCAGACGGTATTGATCACACGTTGGCAGTAACAGTGAACTTTAAAGGGGTTACTTCAAGACTTTTCATGAAAAATCAATTTTCTGTTAAGTTTTACTCATTCTGTATTTTTTCTCTTTATTTTCAGAAATTTCAAGGTTAACTCTGTTTTATGAGATAGAATTACACGTATACCAATTATGCGGAACATTCCGCGTAAACAAAAAAAGTTCGTTAATAAAGCATTGCTTGATCATAGCCCTTCGATGTTGTAAAAATCTGATAAACTGTAATTTGTTTATATCTCTTCAATATTACAAATTCCTATCGAAATTTTAAACATAATATAAAGTATCGATATAGTTTATATTGGAAAAAAAGTGTATTCTGTAATTTCAAATTTTAATATTGTATATTTGCTTCATAAATAAAGTTAAAACCAAAACTCATGAAATATTAACATATTTTTTAATTGATATAATTGTTTGTTTTTCCTTCTTATATTTATGGAGAAATTAGCAGTTTAAACACTTCAAATTAAATAAAGCAAGTAACAATTGTAACTTCAAGGAGTTTATAAACATATTTTAGATTCATAGTCAAACACAAGACACCAATCTTTACTCACTTTCTATTAAAATAATATTTTGTGTAGATATATAACAATATTATTTTGTATAAATGTATCGTACGCTTGTTAAGTAGACAAAAATAAGGGACACGTATTTTCGTTTGTTGGCTGAGGCGCAACTTTAAGAGCGAGAAGTTTTATACCTTGTTTTGTACAATAATAAACAATTGTTTATTACCTTTTTTTTATTTCACAACTTATTCAAATTTACACAGGGACTACAAATGACAAGGTTTTCATTCCAAATCTATTGCTATGTAGATTTAGGAAATTTCCTCCTATGGTTGAGCAGGTTTTTCTTCTTTATATCCCGTGCGCGCGTCTATTGAGGTATCTTGCCATACTACATACGTACATTAAATTGTAGTGAACCAGATTACAATATCTACCAGTGTTATTTATAAGAAGTATTATTTTTGAGATATAATTTTATTAATTTTATTAATTTTATAAAGTTTATATTGCATGGCACAAAACACTGAAGCTATAGGTGCTCCACAAAAACCAACATGAATTAATTATTTTAGTACTCAATGAATAAATTGAATAAGTTAAGAATCAGAGTTATATGATAATAATGATAGTCTTTGAAGAAAGATTTATAACATAATAGCTTCCGATGCCAAGCACAAATAGCAATACAATACATTCAGTTCGGTTTAGTATCAGTCATCGAATCTTTAATACAGTTACAAATGAATGTCAATTGAATGGTGCAATTAATTTGCAATTTAAAAAACATCAAGTAGTTAGTTTTTTTTTAGACAAGATTAATTATAATTATTCAAAGTCGTAATATGAACTAAACATTTGATGTACATTTTTTAAAATTATGCTTTAAAAATACAATCATTTTAGAGATTCGTATCATTTCTAACCTTTCAATATTTGTATTGTATTTTTCATGTTTGAGTATAAGCTAAACCACCAGGGGCAGAGTTGGATAGTTTGTTTGTCGGATAAGGGGCTCAAAAGTGCATCCAAACTAAATTCCACATAAGACAGGTCATTCGGAAGCTTATTAAAAAAACAAAATTTGTGCCACCTTTCAGCTTTGCATCCCGTCTGAGAGGAGAGGGATAGCAAAGGAGAACAGTTAAGAAAACACAACGAAAGATAAAATAAACCGCGGATATTGCAAGGCTGGTAGTGCAAAATAGCAATTTGAATGGCTACATTTGAAAATGAATCGCTAGTGTCCTTAATAATTAGAATTGAAGTGTGTCTTATCACACACGTCTGTATCCACTGTGGCAGTCAACGTGTTAAATATTCAAACGCCACTCAAGTGGACATGAAATAAAGGAACAATGTTCTGATCATACTCGAATTTCGTTGATATCGAGTTTGTATTGGAACCATATTTTCCTCGAAACAAAACATATACAGTGGATACATGTTGCATGCAACTGGATAGGTGTACCGAGAATTATAAAACGATCGTGTTTTTTCGCGAGTAAACGTGATGTTTATAAGTATCAGCATGTGATTACCGATAATGTCGCGAAAACGAGAAATGTCGAACACTCACTTGAAAGAGCTTCGAGTAAATCGACACACGCGTTTACAAACAGTGACTATGTTTCTGCCGCATCACGCATAGTCTTATCTCATGACTCAGACCGCGAAACTGTTAACTTAGCGCTTGACTGATTTATAGCAAATCGAAGCTATTCCGCTTGAATGTAATTACATTGATTACCTTAACTGAATTTGTACGACGCCTTCGATACCTATTAACACTAAAACTACCCACGTCCGATCTACAATTTCTTTTAAATTGAAAATAAAATAGAAAATTAAATAAAGAATAAAGCATGAGTTAGAATATACAATAATGCTTTATGTTAATAAAAATCAGCTTACATTTTGAAAAAAAAAAAACGTTTCGATAAATTTTGTAATAATAATAAAGAATCTGGACCAAGTCATTTTGACCCATTTGGTAGTTCTAGGGTTAAGAGTAAGGTACATCATATCAATTTTGAAATATGATATCAAATTCGACATTCTGTATAATTGTTTCCTATATGCAATCGTCAGTCTGCCTAAATTTCGAATTATTTATTTATGATAAGATAATTACGGTTTAAGATTAAATTCGAGTTAGATTTGGTGGTAAATATTAGCACATTGACTACCATGCTGGTTACTGGTAACCGGCTCTTTAAATATATAATTAAATAATTAACAAAAGAAAAGATAAAATAAACAATGGATATTTCCAGTATTAGACTAATAGTGCAAACTAGGAATTTGAATGGTTACATTTGAAGAATAATCAACAGAAGCCTTAATCATTGAAATTAAAGTGTCTTAATTTTGCCCTGGTGCACTTTTTCCTATCACCAATAAGAGCCAAGTTATTCAAGTGGCCGGTTTTAAGCGCCTCACCCTGTATACATATTTTTTTTCTATGTATGTTCCCCGATTACTCTGTGATGGGTGGACAAATCGGAATGAAACATTTTGCATTACGTAGGAGACATTTCCGCGATCTCATTTGTAAAAATTTATGGATTTTATTATCGTTTACAATTATTGTTATTGCAAAAAAGCTGATCCTTAGTGTTACTCTGCAAGGAATGTACCAATCGCAAGAAACTTTTCACATTTAGTAAATAAAAGATGTTTTCGCGATGATCCACTTGTCACAAATTTTGTTCTGCGACTGTTCATTTTTATACTACTGTTATACAGTGTGTGGATATTACTCTGCAAGGAATATACTGATCACCACTCAAAATTATGAAATTAAATAATTTTTCGAAGAAAATACAACCGACTTAGAAAAGCACTAAAATAGTATGAAATAATTTTTATTTAATTTGTATGAATACTTATCAGCTCTTGAACAAATTGATTAAAAGATTAGATAGCATATTAAATACAGTGCAACCTTTTCGGGACCTTATCGGAGACCTCCTTACAAAATTAACTTTAACCAACCCCAGCCATCGACTGTCGAATATTCTGCGGTGATTCTGAGATCTTCAGTACTAATACTTAAACCAATATATTTTTTAATGAGGTGAGCGATGGTCAGATTACGTACTCTGCGTGTGATCATTTATCGTACTTGCACTAATTAGTTATTTCAGGATTGTATTTTTTGTGAGTTTTGTTTTTTGTCTTTGCAACCAGCAGCTTCGGATATTTTAAGAACAGAATAAACACTTTTACAAAATACTCCTACAGTAAAACAGTTATTAACAAAATAATTAAAAAAAGTAATACAATCAAGTGACAGTTGATTCTTCTTAGCGCTAAAAGTATAAATGTTTAACACTAGAACTACCGACGTTTAATGTACACTTTCTTTCGAATAGAAAATAAAATAGTAAACAAAATAAACAAGGAATGAAACATATACTATCAAACAAAACGATTCTTTATTTTAATCAAAATTAGGCGTATTGATAAATCTTGTAATATAAAATAAAAAAACTGGATCAAGTCATGTTGACCCTTTTGATAGTTCTAGTGTTCATTTGTTTATAAACTCAAGATCAATGTTTATATAATCTGAATAATTTTTTTACTGTAGGCACATTTAAGAGTTTTAGGGGTTTTTAATGACCAATATATGTATTTGATAGCCGACTCGACCGGAACAGTGGCCAGAATTTCTATTTTTTTTTTAAAAGCAAAAAAATAATTCACGCTAAGCCACTTACGATGCAGCATTTTTAATTACAATCTTCCAGGCAGTCACATCATAAACCTTGTCACTGGAACGAAGTGTAAATAGGCGACGTTCCTAGGTTCAAACATCTTCACTGGAGTTTGTACTAAAAGAGGACGTTGAAAGGTGTACATTTTGGGGAAGTATCTAATTGGCGGAGGCGAGAAGCGCCTGCCTCGAGGAAAACAGATAAAACCTGGTACGCAATGCAAGAGGGGTAGAAAAAACCGTGTTGTAAACAAGAATTCTCTTTCTCTCTCTAAACCATAAATTATATTTTCACTTTAAACCATTAACTCTGTTAACACGTCGGTTCATTTACGATCGTTATGCTTAGGTAAACATACCCAAAATATCCAACAGGTACCAACAGAAGCATATCATACCAACAGAAACACAAGCAAAGCAATGCCTTTGAGCCTCTGTTCATTCATGATAATAACAATATAGAAGGTCTATAAAGTTAAATCTATTTTGTAACAAAATGAATGCTAACTTAAAATCCGACTTTAACTTGTCATATAATCACAAGATCCATCTTTAAATAACACTGGGTACCAGCAATTAAGTATTCGAATCACATTAACACTATTTCTACCGACACTTCACCTATACATATTCTTACCGCGACCGGTCAAATGACTGGTCTTTAGCACAATTTATCTTTTTTAATATAGAATGAAGATAATAACCAATTTGACAGTATAAAAATATAGTTTCTTCTCTTCAGAAGTATATAATGTACATTTTATTCGTTTTTACCGCAGTTTTTACAAATAGCCTTCTCGATTGTACATGTTCCGTGTATATACTTTTTACATTTTAGACAAATTTTATTTGACTTACTGTCTTTGCAATATCTTATCTGGCATGTTTTCCGTCCACAGAAAAGTTATGATTGGTGTTGCTTAATCTTCTTTGCCTAGCTGCAGCCCTTGGTGATATTCAGTGGCAACTTTTTCTTTCAATTGCAATAAAAATTCTTGCCTCGAAATTTGTTCTCCCGTGGTTTCCTTATATAAAATCCATGCATTTAACCTGGCTAAATCTAGACTAAAATTCGTGGAGTTTAAAGGCGACGCAATTACATTGTATATAGGAAATTATAATTGAAATTTTGGACACAGTCATTTGATTGGTCGTGGTAGGAATAGTGTTAAACAATTATCGATATTTATGTTTGTAAGAAAAATTTCGTTTCAATCGTCAAACAAATTAGAAAAACTAAAATATATTATATTTCATAGATAATTACTATTTACGGGTTTTCGATTGTCGACGTTTTATCGGAACACATAAAAAAACGGGTAAAACGCTCGTCCAAAACACAGTCTAGTCGGAAAAACAAACGCAAACCTGACTTGGCTTTTAGAGCTACCGGACTTTAGCGGACCAGGCACTCTAACCTCCAGAACAAACTTCTTCCTGGTTTAGAGTTGTCGGACCCTAGCGGACCAGGCACTTTAACTTCCAAAACAAACTTCCTCCTAGTTTGTGCGATTTTAGCGGACTAGACACGCAGCCAAATTCACCCTTTCCTCTGGGGCCAAAGTTAAGCGGACCAGGCTCCCCATTTTTCCACATACTCCTAACTGTGTTAAGCGTGGCTACGTTTATCCCCGGACTAACTCACGATCGTGATAGAACTTGTTGTACCGATATGATTAAAAGAAAAACTAACACTTGGACGATACGACTGTAGCCAACTTAATGCACTATAGTGAGTTCCAAAGAATGAATGGGGCTGAATGTTTAACAAAATAATATACTTTACTAAAAAAATTAAATAAAAAAAATGTACAAAGTTAATTCACGTTGAGGGAGCGGCTAGTAAAAAATGCGAAGGTTGTATCAAGACTGTCTATTTTTCGCGAAGTGCATCGTACTCTTAAAGATGGAAATTTTTGGTGGTGGGAACAATGTGGAAGAGTATGTGTACCTGCATCGGCGGTGCATAGATCAACTTACCCCTCATGGGTACCGTCGATGATGAGTTTAGGACGGTTGGATTGATTTTTATGGTTCGGACGGCGGCACAGGTATATTGCGACTAATAAACTCATTTAAAATAGATATTTAGAGTATCATTATCTCATTGGTATTTAGTTAAAATTTTTTAAAGGAAAAGAAAAAAAGAAAACGGAAAAGGACTGAAGTGACAGTCATGGGTCCGATGAATTTATTTTTGGTGAGACCGAATACTTGTCTTACGCCGATAATCTACCGTGGCGGAATCGATGGTGTAACAGAATACAATAGTAATCTGATAAAGATAATTTAAACACTCTAAAAAATAACGAGATTGCAAAAAAATTTTGTTTCAAAATGAAAGTCTTCAATCTTTTAACTATTTTAACTTTCTCAAGTTCATTGATTATATTAAATTTTTAACACTAATCTTAATATTACACAACTGTGAAATATGTACATAGATACTTCGATTTCTGCCTCCGCTAACAAGTTTAAATATGTATTTACATACTAGATGTATTTTGTAAGTGTGACTCTGAACAGCTTTTTCCTTTGCCAAAATGCTTGCTAAGGCTTCCTTTCTAAACTATTAATGAAAACCCCCGGTTAATTAGAGCGTGCATAACGCGCGGGCTCAACGAGAGAGTGTTATTAACCCCTTACCATACATTGACGAGTCAGACTCGTAACGCACCTTACGCTTTATATGTTACAAATCTGACTTTTATTTTTATTACAATTCAATTTTAAGTGTAATTCTAACTACGACTGGTATGATATACTGTCATATAATATCAATGTTTGTTTTAACATTGCAAGCTTTGTCTGATGCACCTGTAGAAAAAATAATATGGCAAACAAATTGGCACAATAATACTATAGTTATGAATTTTCTTGATTGGTAATAAGATAAGACGACTTCACGTTTAAGGATTAGCTAATTATTTATAAACAATTTTTAAAAATCAGCTATCCTAATTTAGTTGCAGACAGTGCAGGAATATCTTCCAACGTGTACTTCGTAGACGAATTTGTAATGTTAATGATGTCCGAAGTTCCACCAACATTTCAGTGATTTTTATAAATTAATCCTTTGAGGACGGAGCAGTTTTAATCTTGGCACAGTACACGCATGGAATATTATTTATTTTAAATAAAATAAACAATAATTCCTTTCTCCGACGCAAATATATTGTAAATCACTGCTGTTTGCGGAGAAGTTGTTCTTCGTGTCAAAAATATAGAACAACGTTTGTAAAATATATGCAAAAATTTGTAAGTTACTATGGCAATTAGATTTGGACGCACATATGCGTCAATCGTCCGCAAAGGGTTAATAAATGTTCATGAAATTTTTTTATCGAGCCGTTGCATGACATTTTATTTGTTTACTTGTTAAAATCTACAAGAACCTATCAACACCTGCTCTATGTGATTATCAAGTAAAAAGGGTGAATGCCACATTCAATAATAACTGTTTCAGGTTAGGTACGTACATTGAAGCACACAATCACACATGCAAACACACATACTGCGATCTTCTCTACCACAGTGCCTGTTGGATAACACAATCAAATTCCCACACAAAACATACACATACGCATGTAAAAGTACGTAAGACACCGTCTGTAGCTAGCTGCTGACTTTTACGATCTAACGAAACAAAAGGAAATCTGATAACTGGCAATAATGTTATTTAGGAAAAATATACACGTGCGATGCGATGGAAACAAAGAAATTGATTGATTTTGTAGAGTCCCGACTGCTGTGATCGCGCCGCTGGCCCGACAAAGAAACAATTCAATTTTATGTTATTTGCGGGTAGTAAGCATCGTGCAATTACAGAAGCCAGCCTGGCAGAATTGAATTTTTTTCTTCTTTTCTGTGTCACATATCGAGCATATTACGATGGACATCTGACATTAAATACTTTTGGTAAACTAAATGATACAGGAGACAATGAACATTTCCAACAACTGTACGACGTGTGAATTCTTATTGTTTACCATACGTAGGGAGCATTTGTGTTGTCAATGAACGCGACAGCAGGGACAATCGCAGTGCGTGTGTTTGCACACGTGGTTATGTGCTTCAGTATACGTACCTCGTCTGAAATAGTTATTATTGAATGTGGCATTCACCCTTTTTACTTGATAACCACATAGAGCGGGTGTTGATAGATTCTTGTAGATTTTAACAAGCAATCAGGTATGACGTCATGCAACGGTTCGATAAATAAATTCCGTGAACATTTATTAACCCTTTGCGGTCGATTGACGCATATATGCGTTTAAACAGAACAGTTATAGCAACTTACAAAATAATGCTCTACGTTTTTGGTGTAAATAATAACTACAAACGTAGACAACAGAGATTTATAACACGTGCTTCGGAAAAGGGAATTATTATTTATTTTATTTGAAATAAATAATCTTCCGTGTGTTCACTGTCCCAGAGTCGTACACCGTCCTCAAAGGATTAATTTATAAAAAACACTGAAATATTGATGGAACTGCGGACATCGTTAACATTACCAATTCGTCTACAAGGTAAACGTTTGAAGATATTCCTGCATTGTCTGCAACTGAATTAGGATAGCTGATTTTTAAAAACTATGTATAGTTAATTAACGAATCCTTAAACGTGAAGACGTCGTTCTTAATTAATTCCGTTAATAAATTTATGCTTATTAGCAATCAAGAAAATGTATAACTATAGTATTATTGTACCTGTAAGGATCAATGATGCTCTTACTACGTTACTGATGAAATGCGGTGCGAGTTTGTTTCTTCGTAAGCATAGTCATTTTAATAACACTCTCGTCGCTGAGCCCGCGCGCTATGCGCGCTTTAATTAATCAAAGGTTTTCATTAATAGTTCAAACATGAAGCCTTCATAAGCATTTTGGTAAAGGAAAAAGCTGTTCAGATTCACCCCTACCATCCCCTGAAACTGTGTTCACCTGTTGCCTGTTATCACTGGATAGTTGCCACCTTTCCTTACAATATCAGTTAATTTAATTTGTTTATTTTAAGTTAAATTACGGATTCTTAGAGGGAAATATAACGTAATGCTATTAGAATACAATTCTGAGACGTTAGAGTATAAAAATCGTACAGAAGTAAAAATAAATTTATTCGACTTTCTTAATAAGGAAACTCTTTAGGAGCATTAATTTGATGCGTGTCTTATGAAAGTGATCTATTAACTGTAAGAAATTCTGCTTTTGTATTGGCGAAATAAGATATTTTAAACGAGTTGCATATTAATATCAAGGCCGTTTGAAATGTCTCATAGTCGGTAGCACACTTGTGTAATCTTACTCCTTGTCATCTTGATCGAAACACGGTTGTATTTGATATCTAACAAGGTTAAGTACGATGCGTTCTGTTATGGCTCGTGTTTAATTGAACAATTTAATTTTCGAATTCGTTGCTATATAATATTTTCAGCAATGTGTATATTTCATTTGACACATTTAATAGCAATACAAAGCCGTGTGTTAATTACATCGTTTTAATATGGTAATAACTTAAGCTGAAGGTATATACATTTGGGAAATTAAGGAACGCTACAAAATCTTCTTGTAATGTAAGTCAGAAATATTAAATGTATTACTGTTAAAATAATTATTATTATCGTTGTAGGAAATCGTGAAGAAAAACGGATTTTCGTTAAGAATCAAAACCCGGAAGGGTCGTTGTCGATCACCGCTACTATTTCGTACAAAAAGCATGACCTCTCCTTTAGGCATTGCGCGGTCCCAACCTGAGTTGCTAAAAGCAGGAACGCGTGCAAAGACACATGATGTCATATTATACATAGCCTTTGTATACTATACAAGTTGTGTGCAGTTGGCATTGGTAACATGGCGTGTTTTCCCTTTCGTAACCGTTGTTCTCACTACGTCATATGCGTCCCTGCTGCCCCTATCCCTGGCAACCCTCCACCGCTAAATATTATGCCCTCCCACCCTTAGTCGATTAAGGAACGATACCGAATAAAGTAGATATAATGGGGGTCGGAAAGGGATGGATTATAGGGGAAAGTGGCTTGCAAGCCATCACTCGATCACAACTTGCTATACACCAAGTCCATTCCCTGATTCTCTAATTTCCATGATTTTCCCAATTGAGCTTGTAAGTCGAAACTTATCGATCCCACTTTATCGTTTCGGAACTATGTTCAACTAATGAAAGTATGTATAGTTACAGAGAAATGACGGTGTTCAAATTATCGAGAAATTGAAAATCTATAAGACACCTACCTATTTTCATTTTATAAAACATGAATGTAGATGAAAAGACATTTATTATCAGTATTAAGATTATTTTACTCTGAAAACTTTTTGATTACTTCTTAATCAGATTTAAATGATATTTGCAGAAAATTCTAAACAGTTTAGAAGTCAAAAAAGATCTGGATATTAATACAATAAGAAATTTCTAATTCCTTGTATTGTTAACAATTTGATGAGAAGATATTTCGCTGTTATCAATTGTGTTATTACAATCAACGAATTGCATCTAAAACAAAAGGAATTAAGAATCCCCTTCAACGGTATTCTCAAGATGTCGTTAATGATTAAATCTTCGATGTGTTTACTGAAACAAAAAATAAGTAGTAAAAGAAAACTATACAAAGACTTACGAAGTGATCTGATATGTTGTGTACGCATGCAGAAAGAGACCCTTCGAATGATTATTTTCAAGTAATTGTAGCTTGAACACCTTGCAAATGGTTAAATAATAATATTTAAGCAACTCGATGCGATGATGTACACTAACTGATCAAATTATCAATGTTATATAATGCAATATCGTTTTCAATACCTTTTCAATTAACATTATTTATTAAACCTATTCATTGTAATCAGAATTATACATTTCTCCCAAATAGAAACGAAAATTGTAAAAATTGCAAATACTTAAAATACTTAAAGAAAATATCCGTTAAAATAAATAATATTAATAACCTAGAATAAACATTAATATCAGTATATATTGCGATAATAACGGAACATTAAAGGAACATTCCTCCCAACTTATTATTAGTACTATGCTGATTTATTTCAAAAATATGCATTGGACTCTAAAAAAAAACGTAAGAAAAAGAAAATATGATAGTATTTATTCGGAAAGTAGTCGAGTTAAACCATCCCTCTCCAAATGTCTGATATCAAAAACCGAAGAAAAAGACTTACAATTAATTAACGTAATGCAGATATCTTATAAATCGAAAAAAATTGAAAAAAATGCAACGATTTTTGGTAATATCACATAACGGAAAATGAACATTTATCCTTTACTAACCTCCTATTTCAAAATTCTAGATATTATTATGCTTAAAGGTTTAAAACAATCACAAAAATAATAGAAAAGACACTTTTTTTTAAATTCTATAATACAAAAACTTTATCGCTTTTAGAATGTTATAAAATATTTGTTTTAAAAATACTTGAAAGCTTTTTTTTGTTTTGCCTCATTTATAAAACAAAGGGTATAATAGGATATAAAACGACTGTTATTTAAGCTTAAGTTGAACTCTCAAAAGAGAATTATAATATAATACAGATTTATGGACTTAATGTCTATTTGACAAACGGCAGAATACAAGAATTTATGTTACGGTAGAATAGAAGAAATTTTACGATTAATGCCATTCTACACTTTTATGTTATTATTTTTAAAGAAACCGTGAACTGCGAGACATACTTTAATGTTCAGCTTGTAGAGTAAGGATCTGATATTAAGCGGTGGAAATATAAAACGATTTATATGAAAAAATGATCAGATTTCGGTACTGATAAAAAATTGGAACAAAGAAAAATTCAAAAAGAAATTCCTTGAAGAGTATTGATTTTGTTGGATTTTCGTATAAATCAGTAGTTTATATTTTTGAAGCAGTGTTAGGTGCTTCCTTTGAATGCTTTGCTTTTCCTGGGGAAGTGACACAACGGGGTACAGACGTGGGTTCGATGACGCTTTGGCAGTGCCGAGGGAAAGGGTCATGAAAATGGTCAGTCCGTATTTTGTGCTGTTTTTCTATGTAATTGCTGGCTTTCCCCTATAGAAGGGTGCTTAGGTAAAATTTCCCTCGGCACGGAACATATCGAACCACGTTCGGTTACGTTTAGTTCTGTACAAGCACTCACGAAAACCGTTGCTGGGTTGACAGCGACTTCCACAACCGAACCTTTTACGCATAGTTTAGTTTTTTATTTTGTATTACGCTAATAAATATTCGATGCTTTGAACGCATACTCTGTTAATTATTCAACAGACTTATTTAATGACGAAGTAATATGGACGATGAACTAACATACCAGTAAACTTCAAGTATAAGATGAATAGTGAGGTCTCTGTTCCTAGAAAAACCTATGATGCTCGACGTGCAGTTACTAGATAACGCATACGTTTGGATTATACCACGTCGAATCGTTTAAATGAAATATGTTGTAGTATATGTGATGTAGTATATGTGATAAAGTATAGTATAAATTGAGTAGAACTTCAGTCATCATTTGTTTCCAAAGTACAGACTTTTGAATTTTGCCAATTTTCATGAAATTGAACCGTGTTTATCAATAGAACAGAAGGATTACCCTATAATAATAATATTGTGTTTACTTGAAAAAGTAATTTTATAATATCAGTAATTATGAATAAATGTTTTCTTTGCAAGTTTCTCTAGGAGGAGCAGGGAAGATTTAAATTAAAAGAAATGTCCATATTTCTTGAAACTCTACATATGTATAGAATGAGCCCTTTTGGAGAATGTAGACTTAAATATTAGCTTCACGAGGAGCTGTAAAGATACGGAGGTATCCCCATTTTAGGTATATGAATCGAGCGCTCTATCATTAGAATCGTTCGTTTGTACCGCCGCGCAGGTACTTTGTAATACCTTCGATATCATCTAAAAGCAATTGACAACTATCCTATACATATGACTAAATGTTCCTATTCATATTTCCGACTTGTTGAAATAACCATTCTTGGCTAATAACATCTCAATTGCACCCTAATTTATGGATATTAATATCCATGCTGGTTAATTATTTCTTTATTATTAAAATATTGTAGAGTACGGTGGTAAAGGCAACTGGCTCTAATAGCAGAGCGCGAGCTTTGCTTACCTAAAATGAGAGTACTTTTACAGCCATCTTTCAACAGAGCTCATATTGTAGGTAGAACTTCAAGGAATATGGTCATACTTTTTTTAATTTAAATCCCCCTTTCCCCATAGAGAAATTTGCAAAAAAAAGAAGAAAAGAATTTCCGGTATTATAAAGTTACTTTTGCAAGTAAAAACAATATTATTGTTTTAAAATAAAATAAAAAACTGAGCTCGATCGAACGATTAGTTTTCAAGATAAAAATTGATAAGCACCGTCCATTTTCAAGAAATCGGCAAAAATTTCAATATTCAAAGGCCTATATTTTTTAATAAACTCAAAACACCAAACTGATGACTTTAACCCTACCTAATTTTACGTGTATTGCAACATATTTCATAAAATCCTTGATATCAAGCTGAAAAAGTGATCGATTTGGGGTGAAATAACTAGAGCTCTGGCCTAAAACACGTACCATACGATACAGGGGTACACGTGTCACGAGTATCCGGTTTAAACGTTTACGAGACACGGATATAACAAAACACACGTACACGTGTAATTAAAAAATTCATATTTTATGCAGTTCATTTTTTTTTACACGTGTATCCGTGTAATACAGACGGGTATTCACTACATTGATTTCTACACGACTTTACGTGTTATACGTGAAACCCGTGTACACGCGTACACGCGTACATACACGTGTAAATGGGGGCTCTTGAAATTACCCATTTGCTACAACACGTTACAGAAAATTCCAGACAGAGATAGCAAACATAAAAGGGGGATTTCGATTTATAGATTTTTGTGAGCGACTTATGACGAGAGTTTCCTCCATTTCTTCTTTTCTTCATTTGAGTGTAGTCCTGGGCATCACGAAATCTTAATTCGGCCCTTCATAAAAAATACAACGAATTTCTAGAAACTAATAAGAAGGTTGATTAGCAAGTCATACCTACAGTGTAATATAGTCAGAAATGATTCGGAGCAATATTATAACGGAATATGCAAAGTAAACTCTGATTTATGCTATCATCTGATAGATACAAAACACTTATCTCCAAGACCAAGAAATCTAACGCGATGTACTAGATGTAATTCTAAGGAAATTAAAAATAGAGAAAAAATCAAGACCAGATGACATTGCTATCGAGTTTCTTAAATACGTCTGACACAAAACAAAGAATTAATTGTTAAATTTGATAAACCACACAGTATAAAAAGATCAGATGACTGCAAGTTAGGAAAGTACTGGCTCAAGCAATTATAGGGGAATAACACTAGTCAATGTAATTACGAAATATTCACATGCCCTCATGCTCGAGCTGGTTCAAGTATTCAATTGATTAGAGGGTCGTTTGAAGAACTGCAATCAATTGTCGGAAGGATAAGTTTTGACAAATATGTGCCAGCTCCTAACCTTTCTATTTACATCTTGATTAAGCTGTATTTTTATAAATAAATTATTAACTTGTATTTTCTTTGGTAAACATTATAAATGGTACAGAAAAATGGGTAATTAATGAATTTACAAAAAACATGATAGTAACAAAAGGTGTATTGCAAAGAAATAGTTTAAGCCCAATTCTTTTTCTATTAATAATTTATGATGTCGTTAAATATTTTATGTAATATACATGAGAGGGTAGAAAAATATGAATTATACTGTTTTTTGCGGACGACTTGATGACATTAGCGAATAATTTCATAGATATGCAGAAGAAGATAAATGCAAATAGAAAATACTTGTCGATTTACGTAGCCCGACAGCTTACACTTAATTGTAAAATACTTTGCAACGAAAACGAAAGCCAAAACAGCATCAGACACAGTTTGAAAATCGTGATCAGTTACCAGATTTAACAAACGGAAACAACCAGAAAAATAATTTGATCTGCTAGTTGAGGCAATTTTAATACATAGTGCAAGAATCTGGAAATTGAGACGCGTAGCAGAGATAAGGTCAGTAGTAAATCGATCGATTGAACATTGGTGTTCAATTACTTTTATTCACGATTGATTTGTTATAATAATACTTTTAGAAAAATTCATAAATGTGACACCTTTCATGAAGATAGGTAAAAATTTTAAAATTGAATTTTACCAGTAAAGTGATGACTTAATGCTTTCCACTTCTTTTCAATTTCATATACACTGCGCCAGATTTTACTTGAAACAAAATCATTGATGTCAACTATTTTTTCAGACTCTTGAAATTTGACTCTATGATTTGTTTTTCGTTTTCAGTTAACTGCGTATTTGAGAAACATTTGTTCCGCCGATAATACCGATGGCAGATAAATTAATTGAAAAAGATATAAACATAATGTTAAAGTCTACGTATAGTGAAGTTCATAATAATAATAACTAAAAGGAAATGTTCGGGAAAGCCAATTATTTGAAGTTGAATATTCCGTTGTCGATTAAACGAATAATGATGCACTTGAGATTATCAGGCAAGCTGAGAATAAAATTTAAATTTTAAGTAGCAATAATAATCTAAATATTAATTTCGTAAAGTAATATTACTGGGAAATGAAGTGATCATATTTTGAATAATAATAGTGATTACAGCATATTACTTTATTACTATATGGAGTATTTGAACAAAAAATATTCAATCTGTAATAATATTACAGTGTTGCATATTGTTTAGTAAATTTTTTCCGAGTCAAATAAGATTCCTGTAACACGTATTCGCAAAGTTAAAATTTCCATATCTTTCAATGCTATGTGTCCGCAGAAAATAACGATTTCCCTTCCGATTCTGGGTTTATTCCATTTGCTGTCTCTGTTCGCCCAGTTGCATTTTGTGCTCGTTCTCTCTCGTTCTCTCTTTCTCTCTCCCTCCCTCTCTCTCTCGCTCTTGTGACACTTTTTCCAGGATTCTCACAAGCGTGTATCGTCTTTCGATGATCGAGCAGCAATAAAAAAGAAGTCGATCAGTAAGCGAGGTTTATTCCATTCTCGCCTCGTTCAATAGCATAACACAACTATGCACCGTATCGTACATTGCGTACTTTTCTGTGTCTATGTACAAAAGATTAATCACGTGATTCCTTGTAGACAGGATGCTGGCGGTCACTTTTGAAACCACAAAAGCGCATCGACTTACTGCCAGTCGGTTCATTCTTCCAGTGCCTTTCGCGCGATACGTGTTTTGGAAGTAATAGCAATACCAGTTTTGTTGTTGCACAGATTATCTTCTTGCTGCTAAACGAAAGTAAAAGGATCAGTGGTTAGTTAACGCGGGAATATTGTATGTTACCGAACCAGCGATGTAACCTTGACTTTGAAGCACGGAACGAAACTCTGTCGATGTGTAATTCGCAGTAAAAAAGAAATCATGTTTTTTTTGTTTTCTATGTTTGTGTTATATGCCCTATTTTTTACCATTCAAGCATAGCAGTGGCGTGGCACGGTGGCACGATACACTTCGTCCGCGGCTTGGGTTCATACTTTTCAAATACTTTATTCATTTCTCTATCGAATGCATTAAAACAGACAGTAAAGATACGTTTCTTTCATAAAGAATTTTTATCCACTTAACATCTACGGTTTTTACATATAATGTTCGTTAATAATGTTTGACAGAACTTAATTCCTTTAGCTTGTTAATATTTTCTGTATGAATAAATAATTTAAGAAAACAATTAACATAAGTGAACTGTGCTTTTATTATGTAACAATACCATATTTACAAACATGTTTTAACAAGTTCGACAAAACATTAAAAAAAAATAAATAAAAATGGACGTAAGTAACATCGAACCAAAGCCGTCAAAGTACTGCGATGTTGAGTTGCACGAACAAAGAATATGTATTATATATAATGCAAACATAAATTCGAAAAGTAGATATCTTATAGTAATATTGGTAATATTCAATTCTTCAGTTGCAATATGAATTTCTCATTTTTGTTCACAAGCTCGCAATAATGAATTCTGTAATAAAATATAGTCGTAATTATTAGTTTCACGCAAAAATTGAACATTTCATTACGTATCCAATATATTCATTAATGTGTTTACTATTGAATAATTAATTGTAATCTTCAAACTATGTACAGTTTATGGTGCAAAGTTTATTGCCAAAGGAGGTTAGCTTTTCACAAATACTAGCGGGTATATAAATAAAATTTCGAATATTTACCAGAATTTGATACCTACGAATTATTCATCGATAAGTAGTCAGACAAATACGTAATTTTTATTGAATTAGATGCAATTATTGTGATTCTTTTGCTGCAGTTAACGGGTTAAATATCTACTTGTTACGATAAAAGGCGCACGAGTTTCAGTATCTGCAACTCATTTCTCTTTGGGATAGAACTAAAACAAATTGTGTGAGTTAGTGATACTTGTACTGTATTTTTGCTGGGACTTGATGATATCGGAATTTCTCCACTGTTTCGCGTGCAGTGTGCTGTGGGCTGCCGGCGAATGGATTGTTTCCCTTGTGTTTGCATTCTGCAGGAATAGTAAGAAGAGAATCGATGAACACATGGCAAACATGCGATTGTTTATTTTTGTGGATAAACGATCAACTGAAAAGGCTAACATGAGAGGTAAGAGCGAAAGTTTGTCAACTCTTTGAATCTAGGCAATTTTGGCAAAAACAACAATTTTGGTACGGTCAAACGGTATCCGGATTTGAGGGGTTAAAAAGACAAATAAAATAGATATCGTTGATGTGCAATTTTTATTACATAGATGATGAAGCGAAGTCAGGTAGACCCTTATAACTGTTATTAATCAGTTTTTATAAAATTTCAAACCTTTTTAATACCAATGTTTGATATCAACTGTAAAAATAAATAATTTATTTATAAAAATAAATGTTAACATGATATATACGTGTCAATATTAAAACAAATTTATAGTATAGATTAGGAAGAGTTGTTTCAATCTAAAGTAAATGGATGTACAACATGAATGACATTTTACACCTATGAAAATATTTCGAATAACTTTATATTTTCTACAAATAAAATATTGTTCAGTACAATTAAAAAATACGAATTAAATTGTATCGTTTTCCACTTTCCTTTGAAATAAATAGTCATTACTTTAATGTTGATAAATACTATTTGTGTTTTTATTGAACATCTCAGAAATTATAATAGGTTACGGGCCAAAATTTTCTCCTCCTAAACTTTTTAGTATTTATTCAAACCCTAATCAGTTATTTAGTCTAAAAAAACTAGCATAATTACCGCAGAAATTCATAATAGTCAGTGCTTTATAAGGGTTCACACAAGTAAATTAAAACATACTAGTACATTAACATTCTTTCTATTAATGGGGGGGGGGGGGGGAGTTTATTACATATTTAAAAAGTTTTAAACATATATTAGAAAAATCATGGATTTATGAATAAAAATCACATAAAAATGTGTCCGTTTGTTTTGTACGTAGATATTCACTATTTCGTTCGTGACACCATTTGAAACTGTGATATATTTAACCTAACCTACTTTTCTTTCTTTGCGTTGTTTAAAAATTAACTGCAACATATAATCAATATGAAAAATGTAATTACTATTATTATTCAATATCTCGGTAAGGGAACGAAATTGGGCATGAAGTTATTTTTTAGTATAATGAATATTATTAATTGGTAAGGAAACAAAGAACGAGGTGTATGAAAATAAAAGTAATGTATTACACATCACCAAAAGTGAACGGTACAATTATGTACTTTAGGTGCTGAAATATAACTTCGAATATGAAGAAATAATGTAGCGCTCTATCCGCGAACCAAGGTTTACGAAAGAATTTGGAAACGACGAATTTATTTATTTTTCATTGCTTGCTTACTAATGGTGTTCGCACTATGAGTTCCAATTACCGTTAACAAGTTTCAGTGCTTAATAACAATGATTAAAGAACGAAGTTAAGACCCCTTACCCTATTAATTTCTGTATGCGTGAAAACAATATTATCTCAAATTTTTCGAACAGTTCATTATTAAAAAGTACTTTTTATAACTGCTGGTTCGTTTTTAAATAGATTTCGTAATTACTCATCAATTATCGTATCCTTGCGTAGAATGTTTTCTTGAGCGTGGCTCGAAACAAACGACCAAAATAACTATTTGTTTTCTTTTTTTTTTCTGTTTTAAGGAAAATATAATTATGCGCTTGTTAGTGTAATAAGTAACTCTTCCGTAATTCAGGAAACAAGAACGACATTGTTCCACCAGAGACTGAACATCCTAGCACGTTTAATTTGACAATGTAGGCCTTGAAGAAAAGTATGGGCCGTTCAAGGTTTCGCCGATACTCTGCAATCCCATTAACAACTAATTTTCGCATATTTTGCATTGTAAGTCAACCGACACTACAGGTGGCAACTTAATTCTCATATTCTTCATTATTGTTTTGACCGTGCAGATTTTATCAATTGCTGGATGTTTCAATCAATTTTATCGTCGAAATACACCACATATTGTTATCAAGATAAATTTCTACAAAATTAGAATTCAATCTTAATCAATTTACTAAGGTATCTATTGGAAATTAATTGCAAACCGATTGCTAAAACTTAGTAAATAATTTTTTATTATTTATTTTGATATATTTTAAACAACGTTACTTAACATTCACTTAATATCTTACCAATGATAAATTTAACGAGAAAGTGAAAAACCTTAATTATAAAGTGTAAAATCCTTAATTTATGTAATATGTCTGGAGATAACAATATTTGTATTTTTACTAATAGCTATCATTCTGTTTATTTTAGTATTTATTTAGTACTATGCCTAAAGTTTATCAATTGATTTTTTAAGGAAATACAGCCAATTTATATTTCTGTTTCCAAGTTTCCTTTCAAATGTAATTTAAATAAAATAATTGTTTGTAGTGCTGTATTATCTTATCTACGATTTTGCTCACTGCTTTGTAATTAAATATTTTTAAACTGCTGGTAAACAATCTGAACAAAATTTCCGAGTGCAAAGGGTTATAATGAATTTAACTGCTCATCTGATCATTTGCCATTAATTACGTATCATAAACTAACATCAGTATTTCTTATTTCCTTTCTCTTATTGTCTTTTACTCTTGGCAGGTTTGATTATCGCTAATACTTGATTCACAATGAGCTGAGAAAATTTGAAGCAGATAAAGCCTAACTTAATTTTTACTTCGCCATAAATTATACTCTAATTATACTAATGCGCTAAAAAAAAGTTATTTCTATTTTTAGTTTTGAAGTTTTTTTTTAGAACATTTGGTTTATATTTGGAAAAATTCAGTATGTACCATAAGTACTTTTTTCAGTTACGTTTCAGAGGGATATAAAAAGAATGGTAACTGATATTTGTTTATATTTCTGTAAAAAGGACAGTATAAAATAAAATTATTTTGGACAATAGCTTTTCTAAGTTGAAATATGAAAATCAGTATCCACCTTAAAGAATAGTTTTAAGCTCCAAAAATTTAAATAATTTAATAACATTGTTCGAAATACTGGTAAAAAAGTTCAAAAGCCTGATTTTCAAATCAGATATTTTGGTATAATTTCTATTTTAATTCATAACTAATACGAAAAATCTTTGATAAAGTTACAAACTTAATTTAGTTTTATAGCTATTTTTAGTCTGGTAAATATTATTCAAAATAAATATTAAAAGTTTAATTAAACGTAATTATAAAGCTAATTTTTTAGATATATTAGATTTGAACAATTTGATAACAAAGCTTGACGTGTTTCTATACTTATAATCGTATAAATAAATCTTTTACGGTAATTCTTAGAGATTATTTATATACATGTACAGAATAACAAGGCGATTTGAATTCCATGCGAACAACATTGTGACAGTAATACACGTCTACGATTCTGTTTCAATTCACTATTCTACTCATTTACCTTTTCTTCATTTCTTACTTATAGTTTTCGTTTTTTATCATCGCGTTTTATTTTAACTGAGAGATCTACTAGAGCATGACGAACGAACACGAACAAAAAGAGGATTCCGAAAGCTGCATAACACGTCAGGATTATAGCACAATCTTGTGTGTGCAGTTCTATTTTCCACGCTCAAATAATTGGAACTAATGAATAATCTGGAATTTTTATTATTCTACGCTTATTTGCATAACGAGAGTTCCACGTTTAAAACTAAATGCTTGTTGTTAAATTCTTGAAACGCGTGTCATTTTTTTTTATTGCAAGTGTTTTGTACGCATACTTTGTATTAAAAATTGTTAAAGATATACCGTCGACGGTATAATTCGAAAAAACGTGTACATTTGTGCATTTTCAATCAATTTTATATCAGCAATATAATTATTAATTTCCTCAAACTAAGATTAAAATTAAAGTACTTGAAACGCATAGTTAATTAACGCTGATAATTAGCGCAAACTAAAATATATTTGAAATAATTAATTCTTGAAAACTGAAGATTATTATTACTTTAAGTATAGATTCGGTTGAGTGCAAAGAACAAACGTATGCGGGCGAAGGTAAATTAAATTCTAGCCTTTCGACTACTTTCTATTCAATTGATTCAATTGGAGGTACAAAAGCTCGAAGTTCTTATCATTAAATAAATGTATATTAAAGAATGTACACGGACCATTAGAATATCTATTCAACAAAAGAATTAAATGACTGCGAAATTTTTCTCGAGAAATTGCCGATGAAAATTCATAGTAAGAATGAGTCGTTTTGAACAGTGCAAGTTCTACATTCAAGCGACAATATTCATTTTTCTTTCTAATAATCAGAACGAAGGCGGTTACTCTATTGAAAATTTGATAAAATTAAACGACCTTATGGATTTAAAAATAAGCCACCAGCGTTATACGTATATTTAAATACGTTTGAATAGAAGTATTTTAAGGATATTAACGTATTGAAATAATTTTGGAAGTTAATTGGAATATAATGTATCTAACAACACACCTACGTTAAATACTATCATAATATTCGGATGCTCTTCAAACATTCTATGTTATATTTTCCATTTGTAATGTCTTAATTAAACTAACATTGGGTATTCAGTAGCAATCTTGAAGGCACAATCGTGATTAAATAATTTTATAAAATCTTACGAAACGAGAAAAATAATGTATTCAATATTCTTTCTCCGAGTTAATACATAATTAATTTGTATGTATAGTGTATTTACAACTGAGTTTAACACTTCTGTTACCCTATTCTTAACCTCTTAGGAACGAGGCGCCACTAATTGTAAGTGGCTTTCGCGGATGTCGTCTTATATTACGAATAAATATAAAATATAAAATATTGTATTATACTCTCAAAATGTCGCTTCAAAATAGAAAACGAAGAGCAATTTGCTACAATTCAAAAACAGACTTGGAAATCAAAAATGGTATAAACAAAAACAGTCCCGAACAAAATTCAGCCATGCCTAACAGGTTAACTCATTGCGCTCGAGTGGCGCCTCTGAGACGACCTATGTGATTAACCAGAATATTTTTAAGTGTAAAATTTACGTATTATTTATATTAAAAAGTTGCAAATTAATGTAAGAAATAAAAGTAAATGGACCATAAACATTTGTAATTATTTGCTTTTAAAATAAAGCTTTTGAATTTTGGAAGCTTCAATGGAAAACGTATTTAGGTTTAATTGTACCCAAAAATGCCTCGAGTGCGAAGGGTTAATACTGTAATACTTCCTACTATTAGTATTGTTCTTGCATAATGATGCATTGATTTATTAATTGTGGTTTTTTATATGTTTTTATTTAACGTTATAAATTTTTACAATATAACTAATTAGAGGAGATTAAATAAAACTATTGGTTAATGAAACTAATACTCTTTGTGATCAGGTCCTTGACTCTCTTTTTACAACTCTATCGACTCTATATTCCACACTCCACGACTCTCTTTTTACAACTCTCTATCAACAACAACTCCGTACGACTCTTCTTTAACAACTGTCCACCATACTGTCCTTTCTCTCAAAAACGTCCTCGCACCCTTCTCCCTCTACCATCCATTCCATCGTCACCCTCGCCTTCGTAACCCTCACCAGGCCCTTGGGCCTGGTTTTCGTCTCCGCGACTTTCTCCTTCACGACCCTATCTATACTGCGATACTACATAATTGTTGAAGAATATTGTTTCAGTAATGTTGAAATGCGTCTTTCAATGCTCTATAAACTTCAAACAGATACGTTAAATATACATTACGAAATACAAGTTCATCAACCTCTTCTTGATACAGATTGAATCATTGTAACGCCAGCGGTTTATGATTTCTTCAAAATGTAATAGAGCAGTAATAGAAAATTACATCAATTTTTAGTTTGTTCTATAAAATCCATACAGCTATTTGATCCCGTAAAATTTTCGAGAAAAGAACCGTTTTTACCTTTTCATTGTGATTGCTGGTGCAAAAATATGAAAGAAAATTAACATAGTCCAATCCAAAGTAAGAACATTATGCTTCAAAATCGCTCGAATAAGATTGTTATTCATATTACGATTTTAAATGTCGGCAATTTCTTGAAAAAAATTCGCGTTTAATGTCGGGTATTGAGTGCACAATATAATTGAAACACGACAATTTTATTGTTTTAATTTTAAATTAACGGTTGCGTAAGAAAATTGTATTTATGTAGAAATTAAGTTCCGTATCAAGATAAATATGTTTATCAGTAGGTACCTATTTTCTACTCCGAAAAGAATTATAAATTATACCAATGTCAATAGGACAAATTTATATAGAATGACTTTTTGAAAGAAAATAATACAATATTTAAAACATTCTTACATTTAAGTTTTAAATAACACTTTCTAGCTGTTAAAATTGCAGTCCTTTTTTAGAATTGTTAGTACAAATGTTAGTAATAACATTATAAGTTTAATAAATATTGATTTAATAAGATTATAAGATTTTTTTCACTGAATGCCTTTTAACAAGAGTTCTTGTAATAGAGTAAAACTAGAGATGGCTCCATCGTGTAATCATCTAAGTTTGTTCGAATTACATCGTTGATATGCAACAATCATCTTTCTTGTTATATTAAAGTTGAAGAGAATATCGAAGATACAATTCGTTGTTATATCGAAGTACGATCTTACGTAAGTAAATAGACTATTACTCCAACTGGTTGTTATCGTATTTATTATTCATTCTTGCAAGTATCCCATGTGTACCTTTCAATATTTGCCGCAAGTACCATTATGTATATTAGTTGAAGATTTACCCTTTGTTTCCTGCAATTCATTGATCCTAATGCTATTTCTAATCATAATTAAATAAAAAACCGTATCTTGCTCATATTTCAACTTTACATCTAATTCTCTGATCTGTGTAATATGTACTATGCAACACATAATTTCATTGAACTGTTAAATGAATTTGTCAATCAAAATTGAACTGAATATGTTGAAATTCAAATTTTAAAAAGCAAATAAAGTAATGATTCTCGTTAAGAAATATTTCCAAGGGGCTTTTAATACGTTTTAAATGACAGAGATCAACAATTTTGGTTTTCAATCTTTAAACCTCTTGAATCAAATGCTTTTTCGAAGAAGAACTAAAAATGTTATAAACATGGTATATCTATAGTAATAAAAAATAGTGAATAATATATTTTTGATTCTTTAGCAAGATAATTTTTAATAATATATTACCATTTCATATTAAAAATTACATTCGTAATTGTTATTTCATCTATAATCTCATCTGTCATTTCATTGGAGAACAATAAAAAGACCTCTTCATTAGGTTAATTTGATGTTAGTACTTTGAAGTCTATTAAGTAAAATTTATTTGATGTATTTGGTGCTATTGCACAATTACAATGTTATTACACAGTTAATACGATACAAACATTTTGAGTTCTGAAACAAAGAAGGTGGACTGAATGTGATATTCGGTGGACTATTTTACATGATTATTGTGTAATAGAATTTTACATCGTTTTCACCGCCTTGGCAAAAATGGTTATTTGTCGCGAGTGCAAACAAACGTTGAAATTTGAATAAGCTGGAAATCAAGACTTTGATTTCAAACTTGTTTTATTATGCCGCTGTGGTCGAAGACATTAATTCAGACCCTTTAATTAGTACTTTATTACGCACCTTTTAAGCATCGGCAGAAAAGGAATTTTGTTTGCAATGTAATGGATATCTGCAGCGGTCTCAGTGAGGGCGCATATAACATCATTGTGCATAATATGATATGGAAGAAGAAAAAAATGAACGGGCAATACCGGCAGTCTATTTTGAATTTAAAAATGTCTGGTGATGGCCCTTGGAAGAAACGTGGTTTCAAGTCATTATACGAATAAAGTTATGAATTTAATAGTGAAAAGCAGTTACTGTCAAGGATATACATATTGCAAAAATAAGAAAGATAGTTCAGATTATAAAGAATGATATGCAAAACATGACGAGGATTGCTCGAAAGACGATGAAGGCTTCGTAGATACGATGAAAGAAATATTTTTAATGTCAGAGAAGAAGTTCGGTGTGAAGTATGGAAATTATATGGGAGATGGAGACTCAAAAACTTGTAAAGCTATTTAAAAGTGAGTGTGTCGGTCACGTCCGAAAGAGAATGAGCACCGGACTCCGTAAAAGGAAAAGGTAAATTAACGAAGGCTTTAATAAAAAAACTTATTACATGTTATGGTCTAGCCATCCGAAAGAATGTTAACAGTATTGAGAACACAAAGAAAAAGATTATGGTAACGTTCTACCACTTGTGTCCCATCAATAATGAAAACCTACATTATTATTTCGCCCACCAGGCGAAGACAGGTGGTGCAAGTGACAGAAAAGTGAAGCCACTAAACAAACTCATTTGAAGATTTGTCGAAGAAAGATTTGTTGAAACGGTGTTTAGGCCGCCACACCCAGAATGTGAACGAGATTTTCAACTCAATAATCTGCCGATTCAATCCTGTTAATTTTAATCGCTGCTGTAATATTTAATGAGAATCAATTAGAAAAATTCAGCAGAACGAATTTTTCGAAGAAGCGGAAGGGCTATTCCGGGAAGTTACAGATAGAATGCAGTTTTCGTTTATCAAAACTTAGATCGCGTTTTTCTCGAAACATGATTTCTGAAATTGACGGGAAATATAACTTAAAAACTATTCAATCGATCTTTTTGAAATGTTTACCATAATTTCGTAACACCATTACCTTGTCGCTATACCTAATTGTTTTTATAAAAAGTACTTTTTTAATGCAAAAAATATAAAGAAAATATTAGAAGAAATCTAAAAAATGATCTTTTTTCCAAATATATATACATTTTCCAATTTTCAGTCTTTTAATTTATATTTAGGTACATGTTCGGTTCCAAACACGGGGACTCACCGAGTTTTATAACTTATTGTTAGCTTCTGACCAGTTAAGGGTTTCACGCCATGAACCGATGGTTACTCGTACACTTTTCACCACCGCACTCAGTATAAACAATTCCATAGCATAAAAGACAGATACTTTTTCAAGAACACGTATTCGAGACACTACTGTAAAAACACGCTGAACCGACGCTGTGAAAACACACATAGAAGACCTTGTACAAAACACGCCGAGAAGACTTCGTAAAAATAGACAACGCGTACACTCCTACAGTTTCAAGGTAGTTTAGTGATTAATTCATTAAAATATTAATTTAGAAAAACAGAGTTGTGAAATCATTTCCTTAAAAATAAGACTCGCCTTGCTACGAGTCAGCGTCTTTCAAGCATCGGCATGCGTGAGTACCCGGGATTTACAACCCCGGGAGATTCGAATATTCGAATTACGGTGTTTGGCATTGGTTAAAGTATAGTTAGGCATTGGTTAAAAAAACATCGATTACAATGCATTCTGAATACTCATCTCCTCTTTCTATGTAATAAAATATTGGCGACGACCGAAAACCAATGGATACAACGACTGAACTTAAAAATTACTATAAAACAGAGCATTTTTCAATCGCAACGGCTCTCTTTGTCCGTCTTTTTATACTCATGGGAACATCTAGAAAGGACACTCTACGCTGATGTATCCTGCATGTACAAAATGACAAAGAACGGTGGCGGAGTCGATTTCGTCGTAGGAACGAAACCCTTGCATTTTAGCAGAAGGGCCATTCTTTTTCGTGACAGCGAACAGGCCACACCAAAGCCCGTTTTCCTTGATTATTAACATTAATATAGATTTTTGTAGGCATTTAAATTCCGCGGCGAATTCGCGTGGGGTCTTCGCGATCGGAGCGTTCTTATTTTCTTAGCTGTACGCCGGTTCGCGGTTGTAATGTGTGAATAGACGGATTTGAGCAGCGATCGCGTATAGAGAGAAAGAGGGAGACTTTGTAAATTAACCATCGGTATTCTCGAATTATATTATCCTTTCTTTTCTTTTCGATTTCATTCTGCTTCTTTTGAATAAAATACCACCATACTTTTATAATAATATTGAATCTTAATATTTAGTATTTTAATATTTTGATATTGATTTTGAATTGTGGTTCGTGTGGCCGGTTGTCTTATAGCGCTTGAAGTATATAGGTCTGCCCAAATCTACCTTAATATAATAATTAAATAATTAGATAATATCTAATCACAATTAATTAACTAATTAGCACATTAGGGTTAGGCTACAATTTATCATGGTTGGACGGTCGACCATGCAAGCCAAAATTCAAGACAACTGAAGATCATAAACTGATAATAAAGTCTTCAAATTAATTTTTATATCATGTTTATCTTCCTGCTTTTCATTCTTTTTAACTTTTGTGATAGTGGTATAATGAAATAGTCCACCTTAATTAAAAATGAATATTAGATTATTTTGTTATTTATTTTTAATCACTATATGCAGAAGTTACATTCACATTTTTCAAACTGTATTCTATTCTTCAGTTCAAAAATAAACATTAAATAAAATGTATTATTCTTGTATCATTCTAGTATTTACATTCGAGTTAGTGATATATTGAAATTGAATTTAAATAATTATTCATTAATTCGTAACAAATTTCATATTGCAAATAATATAAAATAAAAGGTACGTTTACGTTTGTTTCAATATTTTTTACCTTAATAATACGTACTGGATACTTTCATTGCTTATACATATGAAGGAGGCAATACGCAAACCGGTAGTTGGTAATTAATTATTTTTATTACTGTTGGACAATATAACCTTGCAAATTCTCAAATGCAAATCCCCAAATGAATAAAAGATAATTCTGGTATGCATTAAAAATCTGCTGCCCATCCATTTTGTGTTTTTTAATTAATTTTAGTACAGATTATTTAAAGGTGCATTGACACTCGAGTTTTCAAGGTCTGAAGATCTGTGGGTGGACGATATATTCAAAACAAGACACATTTTTGCTAAAATTATTTGACCCCGGTGTTAAACTCTTCTCCCGTTTCTTGCCTCTTGGGGTTCTAATTTTAACAAAATCATGATTCACAAGCAACACGGAACTCTAACATTCTTTCACGCGTTACTGTATTCATGTTCCTTTATTTAACTTACAACAATTTAAACAAAACTTATAATGACTAACGTTTATGTAATAAAGAAGTCTATTCCAGCGAAATATCTCAGAAAGTTGCTCTGAATGGTGCAACTTTCACAAGGAAAAGGATAACATTGGGCCGTTGTGTTCTTTCGTTCACAACTGCAGTTCAAAATATTTTTCATTTTTAAAAGAATTCATGAAATGGCTGATAATAAAATATACGTGTTCTTTTTCTTTCTTTACCACAATAAAAAAAAAAAATGAAAATGTACAATTATCTAAACAGAACTAAAAACATCTGACGTTGTAAGATTAGAAAAGAAGTAAAAGACAAATGGTTGAATGAAATGGTTAATCGTAAAAAAAGTATTCTACATCTAAAAAGTGTTTAAAGTATTTAAGCAATAATTATCAAACATAATTTTGCGTTGTAAAGTTAATTACATTTAATTGGCAAATATTTACAATATATAAATTGTAAATACAATAAAATAGAAAATCATTTTCTTTACATTATACAGAAGATTCTTGCGTTAGGAAAAAATCATTATTTTATAGTAAAACATTAGTGAATTCGAGAGTTTATTAGAGAAATTAATTCTAATATTACTTATAACGTACCTAATTTTTCAATTATCAGAAACAAACAGAAACAGTGACTTGATATGGCTGGTAAGGGGATGATTAGTATATGTATTACCAAAAACAACTGAAATCTAGTCAGCTTATCTACGACGTTATTCCACCCGGAATTATCTTAAGTTTTGTAAATAAACCTTGATATAAGGCTATTTGCAATATTAATTGATTACATTAATTTCAAAGATTAACACAAAAGAGTAGTTTAACGTAAGATCAACAAAATATGAAATTCCATACTAAAATTTGATGAATAATTCAATTTTAAACATTTAATACGGCAAAATGTATACAGGTATTTTACTTTAAGAGCTTCTTATTCAACAAATTATTTTCTATTTTTTATTTTACACGAATGACTATATGTAACCTTCGTTGCGGCTTCTGAAATGGCCTTATTCAGTCGCCTCTTGGAAATTGCACTCGATTAACGCTTGCTAATTGTTCACTCGAAATGTAAAACCGTGTTAACACTGACCAAAGTTATTATCAATTACTTCCGCATTTACAACATAATCCTTGGCTGAGAATTAAAAACAAAAAAGAACAGATGCCTGAATGAAGACATTGAAATGGAACAGTGGGCTCGATTGTGCTTATTTTCGGATACGGTTCATTCGTATCTCGGAAAAAAAAAATAATGGCAGAGATTGATAAAAAGAAGGAGAAATTTGTCTTGTGTGGAAAGAATCAGAAATTATGTTTTCTTTTTCGGTGGAAATGTAATTTTAGTGTAAAATAAAATTTCTACAGTTTATAAACATTTTTTTATTCTGTGCTATGTTAGCAAAGAATAGTGCGTTTTAGATGTTCTTTTCACATTGATTATTACTTAAATATCTTTACTTAAATGTTTATAATGTAATTTTAAAGATGAGAATTGTACATTTCTTTTAAAATTGGATTTTTTTAGTGTGGATATTGAAGAGAAACGGTTTCTAGATTTGTATTCTGACGATGAAAGTTCGTAATAAAGATCTACTGAAAGTAACCAATTAAATATGTAGCAAACAATGTTATCAGTTAAGGAATGCTGTCATAATTTTACCCGATAGCAGTTTTGAATGTTCTGATTTTTGTTTCGATAACTTTTTCAGTAGTTTTTGTACAGTTTTGCAAAGAAGGAAATAACGCTAGCAATTTATACTTTTTGTATGAAGAAGTTGATCTTCAAGTAATCGTTACGATGGAGTTGTTATAAGTTAACGTTAGGTATATGTCTACAACACCAGCAGTACAAACATTCATAATAATAATTTTGAAACAGTTGACGTTTAGAAGTAGACTTTTAATTTTTTTTTAAATAAACTGATATAAAAGTGTAATATAATACAATTACCAGAATATTATGTATAGAAATCAGTCGGGCCTCCAAAGCGAATCGACAGGTATAAAATGTGCATATGTCCTCCGTAAAAATATTTTTCCACGAACGAAACTAAAAATTCTGATTTATCCGTATTCTTTATTTCGAACTATAGTTTACGTATGTGAAATTTGATCAAAATTGTACAACGCTTTTTAAAAAAAAATTTGCAAAATAATTAACATATTTTCTAAACAAACAAATTTTTCAAAAATCTGCTGGCGTCACGTCATTGGCCTTCCAAAACGGAAAGATTTGCATTTTGAATATCTTACCTGCGACTAATAGCTTCCGAGATATTCGTGAAAATAGTATTTTCAACCCCAACTTTAAGGGTTATTTTTACCACTTCAAAGTGGATATTCGCACGTAAAAAAAAATACGTTTCAAATATTTTTTCGAGTTCTATAACATATAAAAATTTCATCAAAATCGGCGTGTAACGTTTGGGTGATGTCCCTTGTTAGTACTATTTTCTGACTGAACAGTCAAAGTCTTTTTGTACGATATAGCATGAAAGTATACATTTCACTGTGCATTTTTTTTATAACATGATTCTTTAATAGAATTGCAACAAATCATCAACAATTATTTTTTGGAATAACAAGGGATATTTGAATTATTATAAATTTTGATTACTTGAATTTATTATATTTAAATAATTGTAAAGTATGAAAAAATACCACGTGTGAAAGAAACGATAAGCCTGTTCGATATTTTAAATTTTTTGTGAAGTTTAAATTCATATATGTAGAATCCAGCACACCTTGTTATTGAAGCAGATAATTTATATACTTGCTGATCTAAGTTATTAAGTAAATTTTTCACACCAAATGTAGATTAATTAAACTGCAAATCATTTATTACGTTTACAAACACAATAATTGTCCATCCCTGGCTTTACATACAGTTCGATAAAAACTTATAAGATGTATTTTATGAATTAAACAGAAGATTGGATTTCGAATACTTGATTTTCTTATTTCTTAAGCCGAGGCGTATCTGCGTTACTTCTTTTTATATTTTAAACAACCAACAAATGATTTTCTGAACAAATATTAAAAACGACAGAAGCATAAGGAAAAATAAAACAAAATAATTATGCAATTTAGTTGCTAGTGTGAATTTTAACTGTTCTATTGCGTTTTTCTTTTAAATAGTTTTATTTCATCACTAAAACGATAAATAGTAGCGACATATACCTACGTCAGAGTTGTCCGGCTGCTTATCTACGGTTTCTGTAGATTATAGATACATCAAGGCAGCCGGAAAACTTTCTGCGTAACGAGTGAATCCTTTAAAAATAGAGGGTGTTACGGTGCGAACGATCAAATATCTCATAAAGGGCTGAAGTTATTAAAAAAATGTTTTCACGAAAGTTGTTTGATTTAAAGAAACAAATTGTGGGGTGTAAATAGTTTTTTGGTAGGTAAAATGGTAGGGGAGATTTTGAAGCTAAAATCATTTTTTTCCAATAACACCGTATATTCATTTTTTCTGATAAGATTGTCAGCCACTAACGCTTTAAAGTAAAATTTTCTAACAACTTCGATTGACATCCTTTATAATGTATTTCCATGGATACGCGTGTGTAAGAAACAGTGTATATGAACGAAAAGTTGTTGAAAATGTTCATTTTTACAATATATTTAAGTTTCATTGAAGTCGCTGAGGCGGTCCCTTTTGTCTATTACCCAGCTCAGTTTTTTTTCAAATACCTTGGAAAATTACATTACCTTTTCGACCTCTCCGTCCTAATTTTTCGTTTTAGTAATAAAACGAAGTTGTTCAAAGAGAAATTGAGAAAAACCGCTAAACTGCATAATTACCGAAATAACTACAATTGAAATCAGATTAGATGCTTGATTTCAACTTGGAAACAAACGATTTCTTCCCACGTAGATACCGAATGAAACAAGCGATATGTTTCCCCTTCTGTCCTTCTAAAACGACCCCGGATAGTTCGAAGTATCGATAACGAGTCCCTCTCTCATAGTTCAGACATTCCATCGTACCATGGCCCAGGACCTTTACTCATTGTTTATAAATAATTGTCGTCACACAGTCGATAAAACGTGACCGCATACATTTACATTAAGACGAATCCCTCGGAACCTGACTCATTCAGTGCAGTCGCCACGAGTCCAATCGATCTGTCAGTCGAGCAAAGCTACTCGCTTTGAAAGGGTGGTTGCGTCTGCTACGTTTCATTGCAACCGTCTCGTTAATACCGGTTTCAAAACATTTTTCTCTTATTCGTCGAAACGCGTTCATAAATAATCTTGATACAATAAATACAACGTAATTAAGTGAGAATAGTGATAATACTAGTTTCGTGTGTGTACAACGAGTTATCTTTCTAGAGAACAAACATTTGATTTTCTTTATTTATTTAACTAATTGAGAACTATTTAAGTGAACTATTCGTTTCAAAATTTCCTTTTCGAAAAGTCCTCGAACAATTAGAAGATCTCACTGTCTCGAGAAACTTATTGTTTTGAAAGAAGTTGCGCCTAACATCAATGACATGATATGAGAAGCATTGCTTAAAGGATATCAATTTTGAAATGGTCTTTTTTTTTTGATCAAAAATGAATGATCTTTTTACAAGTTATATATTGTAGTAATACACAAAAATGAATGTATTATATTGAATTCAAATGGAGAATGTGAAAGTCAAAGGATTTATGTATCATTTTTTTTTAGAAAAGAATCTTTAATTTGATGCTATAATATGATGTAGGAAAAGGACAGCACAAATAATAAATAAATAAATAATAATTTTAAAAAATTGAAACGCAACTTAATGAAAAATCTGACAGAAAATAAGTAGCTTTTGTGTGTATTTTTTACTAAAATAAGCTGTTACAAAACTTGTTCATCTTCAAAGCTAAAACATTATTTTATACAAAAATATATGAAAAATTATCTAAAGAGCGTGAAGTTATAATGCAACGATAAATTGGCAAAATATATACTAAAAATTTGACAAAATTGATATATAATTGATAATTTTGTTTATTGTAAAAAATATCAATTTTTACTGCTTTAAAATCAGTGAATAAAAAAAGTTCTAATTATCCTACCATTAATAAACTTAAAAGAGCAAAACTAATAGAAACAGAAAACATGCGATGCAAATATTTAAAAAACTCTACATCTCACACATTTATCGAACAAATTGCTGGCAAATGACAACAGAGTGATGAGCATTATCGAAATGACAGTTGCTCATAACAATGGTAAGATATGTATTGCAAAACAACTTTCTAAATAGTTAATAGGATATAGTATTATTTAGAACACACTGATGCTTGTTGTTTTGTATATCCATAAATTGTTTTTATTTATATATGTAATTAACGTAGGACTACTTATTAACAAATATTAACATCTTTATTGCAATGCTTAGGTACTGTGAAGTTTACAGTTTGAGGTTTCCGGGTATAAACCGGATGCTCGCAGTGGGAACGCATTCCTGCTGCACACAGTTTAGACACTGAAACCTGAAACTGTTTCACAGTAAGTATCATAACAAACTGAATTATAAAAACCTTGGAATTTTAACTTTGCTCAAAATTAATTACACAAATATCATTCACCAAAAGTAATACAAGAAACTGTTTCAAACGGTTCGTTATTACACATCTATGAAAATAACAAAACACTTTTCCTGCTACGAAATAAAATATTCCTGCACGTTCGCATGCTGCTCAACTCTCGAAACAAAATTGGTCAATCTTGAAGGATTTTTATTAATAAGAAATAATTATTCTACACTCATGAAATTGTAGGTACATTGAAATTAAGTATTCAGGTATACAATCTTTTGTTTATTTAAATTAACTTCAAAATGGCGGAGCTATTAAAAAATTGCGACAGCGACTGCAAAACTGGCATACAGTCTAGCTGCTTGTAGTCTTTGATGTGCAACAAAAAAACAATGTTGTTTTGTTTAGAACATGTCGTCGGCGAAAATGAAAAAAATGCAAATATTAAAAAATGGCACGCATAATAAAGGAATATTTATTTCATTATCATGAATTTATACATATTATTATTTCTTCGTATATTTTTCCTTTTTTTAAACATAAACGACGAATTAAAGTAACGAGCAATTAATTAATTTAATTGCTTCCCAACACAAGTATATTGCTGCGGTTCAATTCTTTTAATAAAAGAGTAATTCTTCTAGTATTTACGCATCAAACTCCCCAATAAAAATGAGCAAACTGATCGAACTCGTTAGGTTCTTGCCATTTCATCATTTGTTTGAGAAACATATAATAAAACTATGAGTACAGGTAACCCTCCTATTACACGGCAGACGGGTTTCTAGAAAATATCGTGTTGTGTGAAACCGTGTTATGTGAGACCCAGAGCCAGTAGAAAAAGGGGGGTTACGTTCCGAAAACTTTTTAATTTCATATAATCTAAAATATAAATGTAGTATAATTTAAAACGACAAAAAAAATATTATTTTCATTTAATATAACTATTTCTATCGGAATAGAGTTATAAATGAATAAATTATAATTTATCTATATATTTTCATGTAAAGGCACTATAGTTCACTATTCTTTCCCGCCATTATTTCAAGGTAATTTAGTTTGTAAATATGTGAAACAAAAATCATTTTATCCAGCGCTATAAAAGTACAGTATTGTACAAAGGTTTTCGCAATTTTCTTATCAAGTTGGGGCGAAACTGTGTTATACACGAAGGTTACACAGGAAGGCTCCCTGTAGTTTCTTGTCCTCTTAGATGTGATTGAAATTAAAATAAACTACACTATACCTGGCGGAATCAACTTTTCTTCGGTATAGGGTTGCAAGAAGGGGGGAGCTAACAATTAAAAAAATCAAACTTTAAAATTCTAAATAGTAGTCGATATCAGTGATTTTGTAACAAGTAAACCACACACGTGAAATTGGGAAGGGGGAAATGGTAAAGTCGTCATTTTACCAGTTCTGAATTTGCTAAATAAACACGAACCCTTGAATTGTACAATTTTTTCTTATTTTTATAAGAAAGGTTATACTTATAATGTTTTCAAGTAATAAATAGGCAAACACAGGTAAAAATCCGTATTTATTAAAGAAATTCGAAATCAGTAATATGATAATTTAGAGCCTTCCCAATTTCCTGTGCGCTATATTATATTTTATTTGCAACATAACTTCTCACGTAGATGTCAAAAAGTAAGTACTAAGAATATGTTTTACACTTGTTAGTATATTACACCACAATTATTTGCTGTAAAAATAACTTTCGTAGAAGAACATGGTCATTAAATTTCTAAACAATACCATGTGCATTCATTTTATAATTAAAATTTGTATAAATAATAATTTTATTAGAATATGTTTATTTCATTATTTGATTAATTATAATTTTAATTGTAGTAGTTTTTTTAATATTATCGAAACGGAAAGTTTTAGGATACATTCAAATTCGAAAAGGACTTAATAAAACTGAATTTAAAGAAATTATACAATCTTTTAGTAATGCAATTAAATTATTTTTTGAAGAATTTTTTTTTGAGAAAAGTTAATATTATTTACCTAGTCCAATATTAATATTTTTAATTATATTTTTATATTGATTTATTTGTCCATTTTATAATAATTTAATTCATTTAAGATATGAAATTATTTATATTTTAATATTATTAGGATTAAGAATATATCCTTTTATATTTGTAAGATGATCTTCAAATTCAATTTATGCGATATTAGGATGAATTCGAATTATATTTTATTTCTTGTTATTATTTATAAACAAACTTGAATTAACAAGAAATATATTTTAAGCGATATTTAATTTTTCAAAATTGAAATTAAATGATTTTTACAATTCACTAATTGTGATAGTCGTGCAAGTCCATTTGCAAATTCGTCTAAAAGAAATTTATATAAACAAATTACATGTTGATAAATTAGTAGAAACATTGCCAGACTTGACATAATTAACCTACAATTTTGAATTAACAAATATGTCAACCTTTAATTTTCTTGAAACAACAGAAAATGGACTTGCACCACTTTCAATATAAACGGTCCTTATATGCTTTAAAATCCAACTCTTTAATAGAAGATATTATCTGATAATACTTATACTTAATGTAAAAAGAAAAAAAAGGGTGTATTAAAGAGTGTAGATAAAATATTACTCAGTTTCATTTCATATTGTTTGTACATGCATGTGGTATCTTAAATGTTTTATGTATTTTGTAATATTTGTATTTGTTGTTGGTATTGATTGCCCCTTTTGTTGATTCCTACAGCACAGATCAAAAGCGACCAAGTAACTTTTGGGGTTGACCAAAAATTGAACGTTCTTTTCCTCTTGATATTGATAAACTCTATTAAACTGACGCACTTTCTTCTTACTGTTAGTAAAATATTTCTATTCTTCGAACATACGTTAACAGTATCGTAATTATTATGTTCTACCTTTAAAAAAAATCTGTTATTTAGTTTTGGTATGGTAAAATCGTACTGCAGAAGTGCTGTTATAAGAGGACTTCCTCAAGCGTTGAACCGCGTTAAAGCGAAATCATTCTGGTGACATTATGTCCGAACAGATGTATTCTCGGATTGCTACGATAGTGTATCCAAACAGACTATCGCGATACGAAGCGAAACAAACGAACAGAAGACGAATTTAAACTACACATTTTTCTTGGATAACTGTTCAACTACTCGGTGTGTACAGGGTATATATACAGGGTGTCCCAGAAATTGTGTAAAAACGAGAAATGGGGGGTAGCTGAGACGATTCTAAACAACAACTACCTTATTTATAAAGCCCTCATTAAGCCCAATAGTTATAAAGCCCTTATGACTCCTTACCGAACGTGACTAACAATAAGATATTTTATGGTATTCATGACTCTTCCGAAGATTAGTCGTAGTTCAAGCGCTAGATTATGAATATTTGTGTACTGGGTCATCCAACAAAATGCCTAGAGGGCAGTAATTAAAACACTTTGAATAAAAAAACACAAAGAAATTTAAGGTAGTGATACAAGAACTGCACCCATAAGTTAGTACAGAATATATTAAGACAGATCTGATTGAAAAAGGACACAAAGTAAGTAATATGATCAATCTGGTCAAGGGCGGCACATCAACATTATTACCAATACTTCTTACAAAGCTAAAGCAAGCTAAAAGCAACAAAGAAGTCTATAACATTAACACTAGAACTATCGACGTTCAATCTACACTTTCTTTTAAGTTAAAAATAAAATAGAAAATTAAATAAATAAAAGATGAGGAATGAATTAGAATATAGAATGATGCTTCACGATAAAAATTAGTTTATTTTTTGACAAAAGTGTTTGATAAATTTTGTAATATAAAATCAGTCAAGTCATATAAATCAAGTCATTTTGACTCGTTTGGTAGTTCTAGTGTTAATATACTGTGTACATACAGCCTCTTCCAATTGCGTGCAACACCCTGTATACCGCAGTGTGCCAGATGTCAACAGCGTGGCCACACGAAAAATTATTGTAATAAACCACCGACGTGTGCCATACGATAAAAAAATAAAAAATGTAACCTGTTCAAATTGCAAAAGCAATCACCTAGCAAATTACAAAGGCTATATTATAAGAAAAGAACTTCAGAAAAAAAAAAACCATTTCCTTCAATCAAATTCAGACACGTCTAAAACCAACTAACAACACAAGCATATTCAACTATTTTCAAAACAAACGATAAACAAATACTAACTCTAGCCACAAGCAACAATAGCTACGCAAAAATCATAAATGCAAACGGTAACAAATGATACAAAAATTGTAAATATTTGTAGAAACAAATAGGAACGTTTAACAGAGAGATTTAAAAAAAAAGGAAGCGGAAGTAAAATCATGTTGTAGAGATACCGTATTATACAGAGGTTATTTGTATTTAATATTCGAAAATGAAAAATAGAAAAACAAAAATTTGAGAAATTTTTGAAAACTAAACTGATATTTTTCAATTTTAGAAGCAAAAAATACAAAATTGCAAATAATGTTAACCCTAAACCATTTTGTACAATATTAAGCCTATGGACTAAAAGCATTTTTTACTCTAATTAAGTCTAGGTTTCTTTTCCAATAAAGCTTCCAAAATTCGAAAGTACTATTTTTAAAGAAAAGAGTTACAATGCTTATGAATTTATTTAATTTCATTTCTTTCGTTAATCTGCTATATTCTAATGTAAACAATACTTAAATTTTACCTTTTAAAATATTCTGATAAATTACAATACACACGTCGCTTTAGAGGCGCCACTCGAGCACAAAAGGTTAATGATAAGTTTATATAACTTGAAAATTATATCCCATAAAATGTTGTGTTTGCAAATTTAAAATGTTTTTATGACCCTTTTTACAATTAAAATGAATAGCATCCAAGTATTAAGCGCATTACTTCCATGTATCGTAAAGTGTTTAAAAAGAAGGAAGCTAAATGTTTGACTGCAATTTTGAAAGTACATCAAGTTTATTGTTTCATTACAGGCAACAACTCACTATGCATTCGCACCGAGTTTGAAAAATTGCGGCATAGGACTCGGCAGGGTGTGCGAAATCGGATTTACTTCAAAACAATAATCCTTCCCATGATCCTGCGACATCGATCGAAGGAAAGTGGAATGTACCAAAATTCATTAGAAAATATGTCTCAAGTTCCTCTTATCACAAATGCTGAAACCACTGCAACGGAACCGTCAGCTTTCAATATGGTAATCCTCGAGGTACGAAAAATAAAACAGTGCATATATTTAATGTTTCCTACAATTGTTTTAATTCTGTACCTGGAACCCAGACTAATTTAGCTCATTTTCGTTTTAACCTTTAGTAGAGTATTTTAACCGTGTATTTGAAATATTTAACGTTTTCAATTAAATCTGGATTAGATTTTTGATTTATTTTAAATGCAATATAAATATGACCTTATAATCATAATTCAATTAAAACAAATAAACTTTGACTAGTCTGGTTCTAAAACACAGAATTTTTAAAAAGATATTCTCAACAAGCGAATGTTGGATTGCGAACAAATTTATACGTTATTTTATTTAATTATTTCGAACTAAAGGCGATGTGGTAAATAAGGAGATGTATACATACATGTGGACCGTTTATTTTGAAAGTGGTGCAAGTCCAATTTCTGTTGTTTCGAGAAAATTAAGGGTTAACATATTTGTTAATTAAAAATTGTAGGTTAATTATGTCAAGTCTGGCAATGTTTCTACTAATTTATCAACATGTAATTTGATTATATAAATTTCTTTTAGACGAATTTGCAAATGGACTTGCACGACTTTCACAATTAGTGAATTGTAAAAATCATTTAATTTCAGTTTTGAAAATTCAAATATCACTTCAAATATATTTCGTATTATTCCAATTTTGTTTATAAATAATACCAAGAAATAAAATATAATTCGAATACATCCTAATATCGCATAAATTGAATTTGAAGATCATCTTACAAATATAAAAGGATAAATTCTTAATCCTAATAATATTAAAATATAAATAATTACATATCTTAAATGAATTAAATTATTATAAAAAGCACAAATAAATCAATATAAAAATAAAATTAAAAATATAAATATTGGACTAATTAAATAATATTAACTTTTCTCAAAAAAAAAATTCTTCAAAAAATAGTTTAATTGCATTACTAAATGGTTGTATAATTTCTTTAAATTCAATTTTATTAGGTCCTTTTCGAATTTGAATGTATCCTGTAACTTTCCATTCTAATAATATTAAAAAAGTTACTGAAATTAAAATTATAATTAAACAAATAATTAAATAAACGTATTCTAATAAAATTATTATTCATATAAATTTTAACTATTTTGTATTAAATTCACGTGTATGGGAAATTGGACTTACACTACTTTCATAATCAATGGCTACGCAATTTCTTTTATTGGCCAATTTTAACTTGAACGTAGCATTGACATTTTTTAAGATATTAAATACTAAATTAAGCATAAATTACGTGATATCTCATTTTTTTTTTAAATGAACTTATACCACTTTCACAATAAACGGTCCATATATGTATTTTTTAAATTATAACACTTCTGTAAGCATTTTAACAGAAAATATCAATTGATCGCATTCTCCTTACTCTTATAAAACTTTACAGGTTTATAGAACAGTCAAACATACATGGACATTGAACGAGTATAAGTATCTACCTAGAATGAATATGAGTGTCGATAAAAGATTCATTTCTTCAATGTATATAATAGCTAGCACATACATAGAAACAGATACTTTTAATAATCCAACTGAAATTATTTTCTGTTTGTAAATTTCAGATGTATTTTTGTATAGTATTATTGGTAAATTTCATTATATTCTGTAAATAACCATTGCATCTTTGCAAATATTCGCTTCCAAAGTATCACATGAGCAAGTTAACATAGTTTATACCGATGTGTAACATCTTTTTACATGATAATAGCAATTAATATTATATTTTACAAATATGTAGTATTGTAATATTTTCTTACTTTCCGTTTTTTTTCTTTGTTTTTTTTTTTTAATAACTTTAGCACATCTTTATGGCATAAAACTCGTACGTTGAGTGCATCGCTTTACATCGATGTCTTTCTATGACTTCTGAACAGTATCAAAGAACTCCGTAAGATTAAGTACTTTTTAAAATCTTATTGCTTTCCCCAATAGAATCCTTGTTAGAATTCTATTCGTTCCTGTACGATAATATCTTCTAATTATAACATTAATGATATAATTATAGTATTGTCATCTTTGAGTTGCAGAATTACTTTTCACTGCTGAACAACAATAACATGCTTTCTTCTGCCCGTTTTTATTGTCATTGTACACAAAATACACAAAGAATGATAACTGTTATACATATGTAGAGTAGATTAACTAGCGCGTGCGCGCGTATGTGTGTGTCGGAGGGGGGGTGTAAGTTACTTACAAGCGAAGTTCGATAACTCGAAAATTCCGATTTTTTTTAGACTTTGCAGCTTTGTAGGGGACCTCAATAGAAATATAGTGTAATTTTTCTGTTTAGCTCAATTTCAGTTCTTCAGGGTAAAAGCACCCCCTGAAGGGAGATTGGTGTTTCCATATTTCCCTGTATATCTTTAAAACTATCGTAAATATAAAAAAATGGTTATAATAAACATTGAATGGTTTTTAATGCACTATAAAACGAGGCAATTAAATTCATAAAAATTCTCTGTTTAGCCGTAGTTACTCAGCCGTAGTCCCTGTGTATATTAATCTTTTGAAAGAAAGATTTTAAGGAATTTAGTGAACTTAATTACATAAATTGAACATCTAACCTTTGCTAATTTATCCAAGAGAATTCTTATTATTAAAAGTTTCTTCAACGCTCAGAACCGGAGTCGTCAAATTATCCACGCTGGAATAATCTTGTATCGAAATCCTGTTTGAGTTCTGAGAAGAATATGTTTATTTTCGATTTAGTACTCTAATCTGCCCTTAAAGAAAGTTTCAAACAATTTACATAAGCTGGATGATAACGAAATTGATTTAATATTCTTTCGATCGATTTAATATTCTTCCATTCGTTGTTAGTTGGATAGATATAATAGTCTGGAAGAATCAAATTTTATTTAACTGACATTCTTTTTCAAATTTCATAATCGATCTCATTGGTGCCACAAGCTAAACAGTTGGTTGTACTGCTGAAAACATTATTGAACTGTACAAACTGAAAGGCGAATCAAGGAAATCATTTTTACAATCACTTTTTGCAAATTAGTAAATAATTTGGTTGACCGGTAACCCAAGAAGAGCTGATTTTGGTTTTAATATCTACCTGGTTATTTTAAGAAGTATGAGAAAGGACTAACTACTTATTTTTATTATTCTTTTTGTTGGGTACGCGATATCTGAATTTACTACCAGTGTAACCCGTACGTTTGCTTAAGAAATGGACTGTATTGATTATCGATGCTACGTTCCGTTTATTACTATGTTGTGATTAAATATGCTGCTGGGTTCCAAAAAACATCACCTTACATAGTACGGCTCCCCACTACGCATGGCTTGGGTTTGCTCGTTTTCTCGAGGAATCCATAGGTCTGGCTCGAATGCCATTGCACTCCCCTTTTTCGCAGAAGGAGCACGAGCTCTACTGACACTCGATACTTTAATTTGCCGTGGTCATGCCACATATTATTTCCTACGCAACACTTTATAATTTTGCCGATGTTCCAGGTGTATTTTTATTAATACTGAAATGTATATTATTAGCAAGTTCTTTAAAATTATTGTAAGACGAGGTTACGGCTTGGTGTGAGCGTTTATAAACTGCGAGTATTATTTGTGATAAGTGTTCTTTATTCTGATCTGTACGATACGATGGTCGATACAGTAATGTGCCCTTTCCCAGGCAAAACTAGCCGTGAGGACGCCTACGTCACCATGGCCCTTGTTTAGTTTTCAAGGTACTTCCCCCCTTGGAAAAGCCCAAGTCCCAACGACCACGGCAACTATGTCGCCGAAAGCGCACATGGCCCATGCCAGTGACGCTCATTTCTTAATTTTCCTACATTATTTCTTTTGTTTTTCATTTTATTTTAAATAAACTCACGAACTTTTTACAACCAAGGAAATCTGCAAGATTATAAGTAAAATGCAATTTCTTGAGCGCTGCTCTTCTGAGTCTTTTAAATCTCTCACATTCTGGGTTCTCTTTTTTTTCGATGTATTCAAAGTAACAGCATCTGGGAGTAGGGGCAAAAAGAAAGAATGTTTTTCAAGTAATCTTCGCTTAGGTTCTTGACTACTTCTATCCAACTGGTGTGCAACGATTTCAACTTAAAAGTCTTTATACGGTATATAAATTTGCTGGATTTTATCTTTACAGATATTTAGGAGTAGTCAGAGTCCCTCCCTCGTGCACCCCCTGGATAACGTTTTGCTTGTAATTCTGTGATCACACGGTTTCCGGGCCAAACGGTTAAGGGGATCGCTTTCGTTTCTGGCAGTCTACCCTTCTGATAATCCTTAAGTGGAGAAGGAAGGGTTTTTCGGAACTCACCGTCCATAACACCTACGGACGTGACTCTTCGCAGTGGTTAGGACGTTAACCACCACCCTTTTTCTTTTACGTGGGGAAATCTTTTAAAGACACCCTCCATCTCCGGAGGACGGGTAGCAGGTAGTGTTGAATTTCCATCAACTAAAACCCCACGGCGATCTCCGGGTGCTTTCTACCTCTGGTGTTGTGGGGGAGTCACGGGAACTCTTAAAGAACACAACCGTGACTCCCCCACCGCTACCCACTACCTACCGGTATGAGCAAAAGCCATGGTACGGCAAGAGCGGCGACATCCGACATTAACTCGTCAACTCAGATTCAACATTAACTTTCATCATTTTCTCTTAGATTCATCTTTTCGGCTATATTTATCAATGAAAAAGTTAAATTGATATTACACATACATACCTATGTAAATACGCGATGTATTTATGTAGAAATAAGTTAGATCTTTTGTATCTGTTAAGTAGTCTCTTTCCATTTACGTTATCTCTTCTATAATTCCAATTTATGTGATGGGCGTTAAAATGGTCCATAAAAATATTGTGATTCTTTTTTTTTATTGTTATCAAATATTTTGTTTCATTGTGTTGGTAAAAATGGTAGACCTGGAGCTCTGTAACATGCTACAAGATCAGTAGTAGGTTACAAACTATCAATTTTTATGTTTTTTCTGCCATATCAGGATGCATAAAATTGATAATTTCAATAAATGCTATGTTAACACGTTGACTGCCACAGTGAAAACAGACGTGTGTGGTAAGACACACGTTAATTCCAATTATTAAGGCTTCTATCGATTAATTTTCAAATGAAACCATTCAAATTACTATTTTTCACTTTTATCTTTTCTTTTATTAATTACATATTTAATTATATAAAATTTAAAGCGCTGTTCACCAATGACCACAATGACAGTCAACGTGTTAATACGAATAAGTGGGATCCCACCTCCTTTGTTGCTGTGATCCTATAAGTGATGTACTAACAAGTCTAACAGTTTGGCTAAACCTTCAATATTATCAGCGAATTCTAGAACAACTTCTAATGAGTAAGCACGGCCCCAGGAGTTTTCTAGAAACAACTTGAACTGATTGTAATCAAAGGCAAGAGGGCAAAAAACACTTTCAAAGTTACTACTGCTTTCAGATCATTAGTGTCAACTAGGTCCTGTTTCCTTCGTTTCTGTTCGGTTATATTCTGTAGTAGATATTAATGTCCTTTATGTACTTTAGGGTGTTTTCTATGTGTTTCTGTGATGTTAAGGCTTTCGTCGATTTTATTCCATGCTTTTGTCTCTGAATGTGATACTTATTGCAATCAAGTAGTAGGTGGTGAGTCGAGATAATTATATTTTTCCTGCAGACAGTGCATATTGGTAGTTCTGCTTCTTTTATGAGATACTCGTATGTGAGTACTCGCAGTGACTGGTTCTGTGCCTGACCATGATTATCCTGTTGTTCTTCCTAATATTGTTGCTGGGCGTTGTTTCATAGAAGTCTTAGGTTATGTTGTGTGTTTTTATTTTCTTAGAGGTACTCCATATTTTATTTCGTGTTTGTCGTTCGGTATGACGTATCGCGGCAATGAGGTTTCAGTGTGGAATATGTCTGCAGCTGCCATCTGGCGGGGGTGTTGTTGCTTCTTTGGAGGCTGTGTCGGCTATCTCGTTTTGGAGGTGCATTTAATGTCTGTTTAGATTGTTCTTTTTTAACACTGGAAAGAGAAGGTCCAGGTAGTCAGTGATACATAGTTGTGTTGGGAAAGAACATTCACAATGTGTTCCTTCTGTTAACAGATAGGACAACATGTTGAATCAATACTGTCGTAAATCCAATATGTTGGGCCACCATAATTTATTTGTAAGGATTCTGGGATTAGACGGCCCTCTTCTTCTTCAACATCTATTTACCGCTGAAATGACAAAATATGATACCAACCAAGTTTACTTAAACCTGCTTTTAGATAGGTTATTTGAAAAGGTAGTGTGATTCCGTTGCTTTTTAGTAAATTCATTAAGAATTCTTGTGGCATGATGGGGCAAACGTTGAAACTAAACACTCTTCTATAATATTCATCGAATGAGATGATACTTGGATTAATTTATTAAATAATTTTTCAACTAGAGTATTACTTGAACGGAACATTCATACTCTGACTCCAGAGATTTTCGAAATAAACATTATATTACTGGAATCAATTCATTTTTTGATTATATGAATCAAGCCATTCATATAATCATCGTTATAAAAATCTTCGACTGAATCCAGTGTAACAGCTCGATCCTTTTTCGGCGGACAACTGTTTGCTACAAAGCTTGCGTATGTTTTGTTCGTTGAAGGTTGTACGAAACTTAGACCCGTCTGGGGAATAGGACCCTTGTTATCAGAAACAGTATTCTAAGATTTCAAAGCAAAATGGAGCACGAATTGCGATTGCAATTCGAAAATTTGATGAAGTTAGATTTCTTGTAACGTATCGTCAATCGAGACGTTTGTGTTTCACACAAAATTAAAGTTTAATGTTCAGCGTTCAAAAAAACATGTACGATATGTTTTATTTTATACTGTTCTATAAACCTGCAAAGTTTCGCGAAAGTCAGGAAAACAAGATTGAACGGTCCTCCTTGTAACGGTAATGATGAAGTTACCTCTGAATTCGATACCTTTTATTTGAGCCGTTTATTTTAAAAACGAAGCAAGTCCATTTAGGTATAATAAAACCTTTACCTTTTTTAGACAACACTTTAAACACTATTGGATAATAAAGTTACATTATCTAATACCACAAAGTAAAAAAAATATGTCTATTAGTGTTTACCAATATTTTTAAATTTATTCAAATGCAAACCTCTCGCAATAACAAAAAATGGACTTGCCCCACTTTAAAAATAAACGGCTCATTCGTAAAATATGTATCAAGTCCCAGTATATTAATACATTGGTAAGAAAAAATTTGACTAACTTTGAATGAATACAGGCTGGTTTACCTGGTGACACGTGGAGATACTGCGTAGAAAGGGAACGTCTTGCCGAGAAGTCAGAATTGTTCCGTGCGATGCTTGTTGGCCCACTTGCACCTGCACCAAGTGATCCTCCGCCTCTCCTTCAGCTCAAATACGTGGAAAAGCGCGCTTTCGATTATCTGCTCAGGTAACTTCTGAATAACTGATTAATTTATCGAGCGTATCATCCAGTGTGTATATGTATTCGTTGAAATTCATAAGAAGACCCTAGTAATTACATCTTTTCCTCTTTTCTAAGAGAGCAATCTTTTTTTCTTTTTCACTGTAACCGTTAGAAACGCCGAAGAGCTTTATAAGAAAAAGTTGTCCATCTTAACAAGATAAAAACAGTTAAAAATAAAATTACCGTAAAAATGATTGAATAATTATTATAAGCAAAAAAAGAAAACGAAAAATGATTGAAATTCCGTAAAGTTTAACATTTAGTTTTAGAGTAAAAGCAAATAGCAAAAAATGTCGTTGTGACGAGTATGACATTACCTGAGTTGCGTGTATTGGAGAGGTTGGATAATCTTCCGAAGAGTTCCTACACCCGATTGTCTTGACCTTGACCTATGTTATCATCAAGGACGCCCTTCTGAGTAACCGATTATTGTTTATTAAAAAATTATTAAAAAAGAAGGATCGATATATGCGCCGCAATTTTCCCGGAAATTTGAACATTTCCATGGATATACATTTGTTTCGATTATTTGTTTTGTAAAGGTGTACCCCCGCCAAAAAATACCCTTTTTTTAACGTGGAAGAAATCTTTCAGAAATGAGACCACGTTACGGTTTTCGTTAACTTTGAAATACGTTCATGTAGTGTGCGGAAGACAGCAATGAAATCATAGCACAATTAAAAAAGAAAAATTCGACCATAATAATAATAGCGAGTCGAACTACGACCCATCTACCTGTTAGGGCGCGTAGCGGCTGTATATAACATTTTTGTGCGACGTTATTAGGAAAAACACCATCCTGGAATGTACTTATTTTACAGAGAAAACTTCAAGGAATACGAAAATAATTTTTTCGGATTTTTAAAAACATGTCCTCGAAGCGATTTTTGCAAAAAAATAATTTGTTTATAATTTTCAGTATCATAAAAGGCAGTTTTCAATCCAATAAAAATATACTCTAAAAGAGTGATCCTTCCCTATTAAAACAAAAAAAAAGAGTAGGTTAATAGATTAAATAGTTCCCGAGATAAACATTCAAACGTACAACACATTTTCACGAAAATAGGCAAAAATTACGAAATTTAAAGGCTTATATTTCTCAAACGGTTTCGAAACAAGCAAAATAATGACCTAAACCCCCCCCCCCCCCCTCCCTAATTTCACGTGAACTATAATATATTCAATTTAGAAGAAAATTCGAGACATCGCCAAAAAAAAGTGATCGATTTAGCGTGGAATTACCCAGACACTTTTTCGACCATAACACATCTTATGTATATAATTCTTGTACTTTTTATTACCAGAATAATTAACAAGTTTAGAGGATTTAGTAATTTATTTTGTGAATTCATTAGAGAGACAGTGCCCTCCTACAACACGGTTTCGCGCTAACACAATAAGAAAATTGCGAAAACCTTTGCACCACACTGTACTTCTACAGCACTGCATAACGTGATTTTTGTTTAACATATTTACAAACTAAATTACCTGAAAATAATGACGGGAAGGAATAATGAACTATAGTGCCTTTACATGAAAATATAGAAATAAAATATAATTTACTCATTCATAACTCTGTTCCGATAGAAATTCCAGAGGAAATTTATTCAAATAAGATTACATTAAATGAAAATAATATTTTTTACGTTTTTTTTCCGTTTTGTATTATACATATGTACATTTATATTTTTAATAAAAATTAGGTTACTTACATAGGATTGAAAACAAATGTTTGTTTTTAATAAGTTTTCAGAACGTAATCATCCTTTTTGTACTGGTTCTGGGTCTCATATAACCCGGTTCCACACAACACCGCATTTTCTATGAACTTATTTACCGTGTTATAGGAGGGTTATGTATGGTACATATGACTCTTTATTTCAAGCGCCATCTCTTGCTGGGAAACCGAGTGAGGTGATAATAGAAAAGGAATGTCATCTCCTATTTCTGTGCACTATTCATGTTATCTATCAATTTTGCTTTTAAATGTTTCAACTTTGAAATACTTTTATTCGATTGTACACATATTCCTATACAATTGATATGGGTTTAGGAACATTTCCGAAACCGAATGGTGATTGTTTCTTTCCTTGTCCAGCTTTTTCCCTAGCAGAAGCCGAATTTTTATGTCGATGAACGTACATACAATAATATGTATAATAATTTCCAGCAAAAGATGTCATTGGTGAGGTAACTGTCAATAATTTACATGGAACTCATTGAATTTGGGTTAGTTTTTTTAATTCAGTCGCCAATCATGAAATTTAGCTACAAATCTTCCCATCATCAAATTTTTGATCTCAAACATATTCTACACTTACCATAAATTTTAGAAATGCTATAAAAATATTGACAATATTTTGGGGAATATTTCGAGGATTAAGACTGAGCGACACGTATAGGGAAAAGTTTTTCAAAATGATGGCCTTAACAACATATTTCAAGGTCATTGAAATCGGTGAAGTGACCAATTTTTTGCATAATTATTGAAAATTTTTCATCTTCTCATATCAATAACTCATCGTATATATAAATTTTTTGATAAAATCAATAATCTAATATACATGAATTAAACGGTTATAAAAGATTACTTTTGAAGTGTTTTCGAAAACAAGCCTCGAGAGTAATTCAAAGTCATTATGGCAACCATGTCTTTATACACATTAGCATTAACTGGAACCATCGCATATTTTTGGATTATTCTTTTAATCAGTTTACCATTGGTAGTTTCTTGTAAACGGAAATTAACCGAGACTCGATGTTCTAGAAAGAGATGTTGTGAATGTACATCGCGGAGGATGCACATACCTTAAAAAAATTTCTGGTTTATAGTTTAAGTTTTGGTAAGTGTTCGTCAATTTAATTCGAAATAAAAGTGAAAAGAAAAGTCATAATAGAAATTAGTATTAATTAGTTGTGAAAAGTATGGTTAGAATTTCGAGTTGAAACAAATTGTCAGGCAATTGCCTTTACCCGTGTCAATTCGAGACTCGAGATACATTTTTCTGTGCAGGTACCTTCTCGACAAGCCGATAAACTTTCAATCCGTGTCAACGGCTAGAGCCACCCTCGACGCTGCTCATCAGTACCTTTACCCGGATCTGGCGCGCCTCGCCGTCGAATATCTGGAGAACAATCTGAACTCGAACACTGTGCTCGAAATCTACCCAGGTGTTAGCCTGTACGCGAATCATGTAACTTCTGACTTCGCTAGAACGTACACGCATGATTCACCCACGGCACCCCCTACACCTGGAGATGACGCTGGTGAAATGGGTATTGTGTTTAACTTCTTATTTTGGGTATAGTTACAGTTATTTTCAATATTATTGCATAGAATGAGTTACATAATTTGACCACCTTAATTATATCCGTTGTTTGTACGTTCCTTCAAAATCAATTGTATTTTGTAAAACAGAATTTATAAACAATCTTTTATCATTGATTTCATATCAGTTCTCATATCTTACTCTTAGCAAATGACTGATATTATTAATGTGGTCGAATTCATGTTTTTCAATTTCTTATACCCATTTTATATTTTTCATTTTCTTACTTTTAGTATGACTGTAAATATAGTATTAACACTTTGACTGCCACGTTCGTCATATATGTTTCTTAGGTTTCCCCTGCGACGCCATGGTGGTCAATGGAGACCGGAGCGCTTGAACTACTTACAATTGTAAGAGTTGAATGAAAATTCACAGTTACTGCATTTAGAACATAACCGCTAATTAGAAGATACTTTGGAATAAAAAGTACCCCATTGCACAACGTTTCAATTGAAAACGTTTATTAGAACATCGAAAATAAAAGATTAATTTCTATGAAATCTTGCGTCTAGCGGTGCACTGTGTAGCCTCCCGAGCAAAACATGTGATTTCGGCGTGGCAGTCGAAGTGTTAAAGGAAAAACGTTTAAAATTTTCAAGATCGATAATACTCTCGAAATAAAAAGAAGTACCGGCAGTGATGCCAGAATAAGTTGGAAAAACACTACCGTCGTCTCCCATTTTACTTCCATCGCGTTAACACAAACCACCAAACAGGTAGCCTAGACGTACAGAAATAGAGATGCGTTTGTGTATGAACGGAAGATCATTATTACTGCTTACGAGTAAGTAGGTGACAGCAATAGACCGCGGTGGTGGTAAACTTGACTATGGCATCACTGGATACGCGTTTGCCTCCTCGTTTTCTGATCAGAAAATCTCGCATATTTAACAAAGCAAAAAAATATTTTCTCTAGTAAAATCGCTAATTTCGCTGCCGTCTTACGGTCTTTTTGTATAACCTGTTAAAGTTATAAACGGTTCTTTGTATCTATATGTGATTTATACAACAAAATAATCTATGAAGTACAATAGAAATCCCCGTATCCGAACTAATAGGGAGACAAAAGTGGCCGGATAGTGAAATTTTCGGATAATAGAACAATTACTTCCTTTTGCATTAAACTTTATTTATTCAAACGAACAAAACTGACAGTTTCTTTCAACATCTAAGGACCCCATATCTTTTTAGCCGCTAAGACAAATAAATTTTTGATTGCAAGTAGCTGCGTAGAATTACTTTCCGATTGTGCCTCAAACCATAGATACCTTTTTTCAAATGACTCAAAAGCTTCGACATGAGAAAGCACGTCTTCGTCGTTACTTTCGTTTGCTTCTATTTGTGCAAAATTTATGTTATCTTCATCGCTACTATTATCTTTATCGCACCGAAACCATTGCATACAATCATCGCTGTCACAATTACATCCTGATATTCTACGCAATGTAGTGGCAGCTTCTTCGATATCTGTTTCTATCGTTTTTTCTTATTCACTAATTTCTTCAATTTTACGCATTAAAAGTTTTCTTCGTGCTCTTTTCAATGTTGTTCTTTTAATGTTACTCCACGCATTTGCCACCATGTAAAAGCAGTCTTTTAAATTTAGTTTTTTGATATTGCTCTATCATCATCTACTACCATCTTCATTGAAGTAAAACGTAAACAGAAGTTTTTTAAACAATTCTTTTCTATATAGTCGTTGGAAGTTCTCAGATACTCCTTGATCTAGTGGTGCATGAGTGAAGTTACATTAGGTGGCGAAAACATAACTTGTATAAATTCGTCCTCTGGTTAAGAATGTCACATGTAGAGTGCGATCTAAATACATTGTATCATGCGTGTAAACATCGCTACGAAACGTTGTGCGGATAACAGACATACGGATAATAGAACGTACATATGTTAGGGTATTTGGATAATGGGGGTACGGATACGGGAGTCTCTACTGTATATATAATATTTGTATCATTAATCAAATATAATTTCTTCATCTTCAAAATTAAAGTCAAACATTTAAAAATCCTTAAAACCTTAGCCGCAGTATGCATGCGACTTCTCCTCGCCTGCCTGGAGGTAATTGACTCGGACCCGGAAGCCGTTTTCAATCAGGAACGGTTTGAAGAATTGACTGCCGATGAAGTGGAGCAATTAGCTTGTCGGGACACGTTGAGATTACGAAATGAATCGACTCTTTTTTACGCGTTGGAGAGGTGGGCTGCGTCTGAGTGCAAAAAGCACGGGATGGAATTGTCAGCTAATAATAAGAGAACTGCGTTGCCGGATGAAGTTTGGTACAGTGTTCGGTACCCTCTTATGACTGATAAGGAGTTCATCGAAGGTCCAATGGCAAGCGGTATCCTGTCCAGCGAGGAATCCGCCTTTATCGTCGCCAGAATTCTGGGTCATACTGAAAATCAAGAGGAAAAGGTATGTCTGTTTGTGAATTTTTTCATCTTTTTCTTTATAAATTATATATTACTGGGACCACTGAACTAATTCGTACCATATTGTATATGTAATATGTGTTAAAAGTACAAGAGTTGAAAATAATGCAGAGGAAGCGCATACCATTTTAAACTGTTAATTAACTGTCAATTACGTCGCATCGATTAATCTGATTAAAATTTGTACAAATTCATAATAATATTGATCTGACAATGAAACAATAAAATGCTATTAACCAAAATTAGTTAGTACTCAATGTGTAACAAACTTAAGAGAGAAACCGCAAGTATCCGTTTGAATTAAACGCATTGTATGTGATAACGTAGCTATTATTGCTATTTGTACTAGTCGAAAGCCATTATCTTAGGAGCAAGATAAATATTCAATTTATTTATTAAGTACTTAAATTATTCATTCAAGTCAACTCTCGTGAGGCACCTACAAGTATTTTGTGTAGGTATATCTAATTTATTTCTATAAATAACATTAGCAGATAATAATCATGCTCAATACATTTTAATATAGCGTCGCGTGATATCCCCATGGGCGCGTTATGTAAGCAATAAGAATCTGTAAAATAGTAGGAGACAATTTCGTAAATATACATAAATGTATCATTTCGACTATCCAGTCCGCACGTCGTTACGCCGCAAGTAACGCTCTTCGGCACTTCTTCGCACGGCCAGCTCGCGATTTCCCCCACCCTGGGATTTTTCTGGGTTCCTGAAAATACATCACCATCTCACCGCTAGAGGCGATCGTCCGGAAGTAGTGGTTTTCCCTCCACTTGCAATTCCCCTAAAAATCCTAAAAAAACTACAGCGCCACGATGGTGGGGCGGAGGAGCCGGTACCCCGTTGCTTCTTCCGCCCAAAGCGCAACCATCTAACCAAAAATCCAAAACCTTACGCAGTGGCGGCAGGGCAGAGGAACCGGTAACCCGTCACTCTTTCCGCCCAAGACGCGAACCTCTCTAAAACCCCTAAAATCATAGGCCCACGCTTGTCCATTCACTCTTACACAACGCACAACACCCCCCAAAAAACGAAGGTTTTACCATGGAGGTGCGCGGCCTCTAGCAAATCAAAATGTGCCCCGTCGTAACCCACGTGGCTCGACAACCAAAATTTCTCACAAAAAACCAATAGGCCAAATAAGCCGGATGAAAAAATAATCGTCGCTACTGACTCTAAACAGAAAAAAAACATTCTTGCCCGCTCGTTTGCGCTACTCGTCATTAATTAACCGTCTCCTTCCGTGTCTTCGCGCGGAAGGCTCGCGGTTCCCTCACTCTGGAATTTTGGCCCCTGAGTGGGTCACCACCTCGCATATGGGGTAGGCCAGGTCCTGGGGTGTGACGACTGGCTCGGGTTCGTAGCGGGTTTTTCTTGATTCCTAGGCTCGATCTCACCCCCTGGCTTCTCCATAGCGGGGTGGAGGTGCAGTGGCCGAACGATGAGGACGACCGTCTGGAAGTAGTGGCTTCGTTCCAAGAGGTCCTCTTCTCGGGTGGGGGACCCCCTCCGCGGCAGGCAACTGGTCGCACTACTGCACGGGCGCAAGATACATACGGAAAAAAAATAAAAACGGCGACGGCTTTCATGCTACTAAACAAAACGGCCCACTCGAGCTTCCCTTTTACCACCCCCGGAACCGGGTATCTGTCCAGGTGGAAGAACGCTCCCGGGGTCGGGGTCCTCGTGACGGGCAAAAGTTGTCTCGTCACATTGTCTCTGTTGGAAATTATAAGGCTGAAAGTAATACGCATGTACAAACTGCCAGTAAGACGACAAATTAGTGACTATTGTTTTACATGAGTCTTCTTTTATTATATAGTTTTTATCTAAAATGTCGGGCTAGAGATAATTTTGGAGAGAAACCTAAAAGTAGTCCTAGATACATAAATATCAGCGCCGCGCGAGGAGTAAGCAGTGTACTTTTAGAAGGTGCGATTAGACATAAAATCTCCTGAGAAAAAAGGAAAAGGTCCGGATATAATTGTAAATATAAATATTGGCGCCACGTAAAGAATAAGAAAAAGATTGTTAGAGAGAACGGTCAGACATCGGATGCGGACAATAAGGAAAGAAGTCCGGACGTATAAATGCTAGAAAATAGTAAGTGCAGAATCTGAGTTTGGAATTACAGAATGTTAGGGTACAACTCATTTATTTCAAGAAACAGAATAATTCATTGAAATTACCTAAAATGTATGATCTTTTAGTTCGTCTCTTCGAATTCGCATAGAACTTTTTCTTATTCTTTGTACACGTCAAATCTTCTGTAGTGATAAGGATTTTCATTTGCGAATACCTCGGAAACTAACGTCCGGTATTGACGGAGAAGAGAAAATTCTATAACATATTTAAAAATCATTGATATCGATGAGGGGTAACAAATTTACCACACTTGAGTAGCGCCAATTCATATAAGTTATCAAACTTGATATAATTAACGCTAACTATAAAGTGATTTATGTTGTCTGCTCACAGCTTCAAAATTCTGTTACTGGTCCGTTATCCAAACTATCGAGTACTCCAAGGACCGGTATTAGAACTTGTAAGGATCAGAGTTGCAGATTATCAAAACCCGGAAAAGAAGAGTGCCAAGATAATCGAAAGAATAGAAGAAAAGAATACGCAAATCAAGGACAACGAACTTGTGCAAGAATAGGCAATTGTCTCGTACGAGTTCTTGCTTGTATTTTCGACTAAACGACATGAGAACGACGCGTGGAAGAGATAAGAACCGAAACATCGAAAACGCGTACAGATTGTTGCCTCTCGAATAAAAAAAAAAAAAAAAAAAAAATAAACATTTTCTGATAATTTTCTAATTCTTATACCACTGTTACGCGTATAAAAGTTTTATATTCATGAATTTATCTTACACGATTGTTTTGGTCTCGTGTCAGTCCTTTCTTCCTTTCTTTTTTTTAATTTCTGGCGAACAATCAGTATTGCATAACAAAAAGTTAAAAGAGGCTTGAATCTTGTTATACGTCTTATAACATCCTTTTTCCACTACTTCTAAAAAGTGATTATACATAGGTATATACTTACATTTCTTTTTGTAAAATATTTGTTAAGAAAGGAGAAAGGCTTTTAAACGACGAAAAGAATGTTTATACTCTGCGGAAATAATTGTATTGCTACTTTTGTATCGAATTTTCCGATAAAACAACATCGTGTTTTAATGATTAATGCATCCTTAATATTTTATGACAAAGCCAAAGAAGAGATTTACGTAGAACTGGATAAGGAATATTTTTATAACTACGTTTTTAAAGTCGATCATTCTTTCAGAAATTGAAAAGCAACTACCTTTTAACATAAATTGGGAATCTAAAAAATATCTTTGTAGGGCCAAATGATACTCCGATGTCTGAGAATATGATTGACGTGATATTAAGCTTCCTTCGTTATCTTATATCTAGAAATTTTACATATCTTTCACGTATAAATTTCCCAAAAAATGTTCATAGTATTTATAATCTTATTATAATGATTGAAAACTGAAAATTTCCAAGTAGGATGAAGTAACGAATTTTTCGCTGAAATAATAGTCAATGTATTTGGAATTTTCAGTTTTACAATTTTTAATTCTTTACTATTGCCGTTAATTGTAGCATATTCGCTATGTTTGTTGTGTTCATAGTTGACGTTCAGAGGATATAGCATTTAAATTATGAGTTACAGAGTGAAATCATGGCTGGTCCGTGTGAATGTAGTATGATGTATAGTAACAGAGACTTAATTTTTTTGCAAAACTTTCTTATCGTTACCCGATACTCTATGATTCAAACAATTTCACGCATCTTTGATAATCACGTTTCTTCAAATTTTTTATTTCTGTTTTATAATAAATGTCTATGTTAATCTTTGCGTTATCCAGAAGCGATGACTCTATTCGAAGCGATTGTTTCTTTATAGTGAAAAATTTTAGATAATTTAGAAAAAAAATTAATTTAGTGTTGACACGATATACGTGAAAGTCATTCGCCTGTTGTGGACAGAAATCATTTAGAAGTTTATGAAAACGCGAGTGGAACGTCCATTTTGTAACCGAAATGAGGTTAGGAAGTAAACAAAATATGTTTTCTTATAATTCATTTATAAAGTCATTATTTATAAGTTATTTTAACTGAAATTAAAGAATCTTGTAATTTCATGAAAAAACTGAAACTCGATTTTGCAGTATTCATATATAATAATTTAAAATTTATTAGATTTACGTTTATGAAATGAACAGTGCTTAAGTACGTGATTTCTTTCAAAAGTAACGAGCCCATTAATTATGCCGATTAATTATGCCCGTCAGAAATAAGAATGTGGTAAGCGATTTTTGAATCTTGGATGATATCAAAATCACAAGAACTTGTAAAATCTAAAATATGAAGAAATTAGGGTATTGGTACAATTTTTTCCGCAGTTAAAAATTGATTAATATTTATGAAAGTAATATTACTTTCTAAACTATTACTCTATCATTTAAACTAATTAACGTACGTATATCCCCATTACTTTTGAAATAAATCACGTATTTCCAATAGTTGAATATATACATTCAAATTGAATACAACGTAAAAATGTTTACATCGAATTATACTAATACAATTACTTGATAAACAGTCACAATAACATTATGGAAACAACATTTACTATTTTTGCGTTAAATCTTAACAACTCAGTATGCTTTTGTATCATAACTGACTAGTAGTGTCCACTAGGTAAAAAAAAAGAATAGAGTAAACAGCGTGATATAAATTTATTGTTATTATATTATTCGAATGATAAATTAGACAAAGTGATTTTATAATAATTCTGTATTTTATAATGATTGTGTATGTAAATCAGTTTGAAACTGTATGCATCGGACACTACTGAGTTGTTAATAGTTAATATTCGAAATATTTTAGCTTGCACTCGCTTGCACTTCGTACGAGCTTATTTTGTTAATAGCCTTATTGGCGTTTGCTGCCGTTGCCATTTATGTACAATATGTTAGACATTAAATCTCGTGTTGCTATCTGATTGGTTAAATTTTATTCGTTACAACGTTATGCTCTAGTTACGTTAAGATCAAATGTTACCTTAATGAGTGTCGTCGAGTTTATTGTGTGTTAATGATCATTTATAAATCAATAAATTACTGTAACCCGATTATTATGAACTGCTTAAAAAATAAGAAAATTCATTTCAAAATGGAATACAATCGTCTCAAATAACTTCCTTGTATGTATATGTTTGTTGTAAAGCTGTTAATTCGTTTAATGTTTTTTATAATAGTATAATGTCCCGTTATAGACTAAAAAATAATAAAAAATTAAAATAACGATTGCAAATATAATAATAAATTTTGCACAAACAATTGATAGCGAAGATTTTTTAAATTCGATCTCTTTTAGTTTTTTTTTTTTTATTAAAAGTAACAATCAGAACAGGCTCAAACACATTTAGTAGCATATTTTTCGATTTTTATGAAACTGAAATATGTGGTAGTCTATGTGCGATGATAGTGGGTTTGTATAATTATTTTAAAACACGGTTTCTTAGCCAAACATTACTACATGATTGAATTATTAACTCGTAAACTAATACACCCTCAGAGAAAACTTTTTTTTTTTTCATATTTTTTTATATTTTTAGTCATTTGTACGTACCACTTCTCAATATGAAACGTGTAAATCACTTATTATTTTAAAAAATCGAGCCTTTTAAGATCTCAAGATTTTTAAAAATCTGAAAATACATGTTTTTCCTCCAACATTTAATAATAAATATATCAAATTTCATTAGTATCATTAAATTTCATAGTTATAGTTAGGTATCACACCGATTATTCATACATATGCCTACAGCCTACGTTATCATTCGACAAGGTAAGGCGCACAATATACAATTAATTATAAAACTGAATGACCACCTGCATCGGTAGTCAAAATTAGTAGTGAAATGTAATGGAGGTCAATGGCTTGATGCAACGAGTGCCAATGACGTATCTATGTAAAAATCAGATAAATCTGATATTAACTTTATCCGTTTATTTTGAAAGTGGTATAAGTTCATTTTTAAAAAAAATGAAATATCACATAATTTATGCTTAAGTTAGTGTAAACTTTTTATTTATAACTAGTTAGTATTTAATATCTTAAAAAATGACAATGCTTTGTTCAATTTAAAATTGGCTGATACCAGAAATTGCGTAGCCATTGATTATAAAAGTGGTGTAAGTATACATATGTTAACCTTTAATACGTTAACCTTTAATTTTCTCGAAAAAACAGAAAATGGACTTGCGCCACTTTCAAAATAAACGGTCCAAATAATATGTTGTTCTATATAAAATAATGACAATTTAGTAATATACAAATAACTACATATAATGATATTATTACATATATCAATGGCAAAAATTATTCATAAAATATACTTAGCAACTTACGGCTCAATATTTGTAAAAAAAAGTATCAGCTGTAATTCTCTCTTATTGTATTAGAAAAGAAATTCGACAGTTTGGAAACCTTGTGTTAAAAATTGTATGAACATAAATGTTTTAACATATTTTTAAGTGCTAATACCTTAAGGAGGCAGACCAGTCTAAATGCAAGAGTTTGGTAAATTAATTATTAAAAAAAAAAACGCTCAATACACAAAATTGAAAATTTAATGATGTTTTAACAACATTCCAAGCTTTAAATTCCGGTACTCATAATGTGCGTGGGAGTTTATGGGGAGAAGGGTCTTGTCCTCGAACTGGAAAACGTAGGCCTTTACGGTGTCCCTTCTGACGTCTCTTCCGGTAGTCGTAGAACATTGAAATTTGGTATGAACCTTCATCCCTGTCAATTTGCAACGTCCAGAGATTTTTTAATATGAAAATTTACCCCAATAAACAAACTTTGGTTTTCAAAAATTTAAAATCGACCTTTATAATTTTTTTATAGTAACGACAGTGTTTAATGAAAAACACCGACCAATCAGCGCGCATGCTCAACCGCGAAAGAATTGTCTTCAATTTCGATGTTCGAGCACGACCGTCAAGAAGCATATCTGATTGATCAATGTTTCTCGTTAATAATTCAAAAACGAAGCTCTATCCGACGTTTTTGTTAATTAAATAAACCATTCGGATTTTCTAGCATTTTCTAGTTTACATTTACGTTCATTGCACTGTTTTACCATCAGTCTCCCACTTCCATCTACACAATGCGTTCAGAAAAAAGATATGCCAACACAACACTTTCAAGTTAATTACAATTCATGTTTTATCACAATGAGAGGTATATACTAACAAATTTTGTTACGGATTCGCTACATGGGCCAATCATGTCGAGCTAATAGCTGATCGCAACGATCAACTAATGCCTTCGATTGCAACTCAACTGAGTGCCTTTACTACGACACGGCGTAGTGTAATAATAAAACATGTAACAGTTCAAATAAGGATAAGAATTAAAGGAATGTGTTCGCAAATACAGATACAAGACTAGATAACTAGACAGATAAGAATTCGTTGGGCAGAAAAAGTGTTGTGGCGACACTGGAACCCGTTCAGCAGTCCCGCCGAAAAGTCCACTTTAAAGTAGAGACACCTACTTCCGGACGCCTACGAAAGGGCGGGTAAAAAGCCCACGCTTCCAGTTTTCCCGAGGAGACAAGGACAAGCTCTGCGTCAAAAAACCCACTCTTATACGAACCATAGCGCTAGCAAGGTATTCGCAAGAAACTAGTAATATTCGATATACTCGTGTTGTAAATACATAGCCTCTAAGTTACGTTTAGTTTAGTTATAGTGCTGTTTAGTTTTATCGCGTAAATAGTAGTGCGTAAGTTAAGTTTTGTGAATATATAGTTAGTGTAAAAAAACTGTCCAACCCTTTTTCTTAGGTACAAACCCTGCAGTATCATATATTTAAACGCCATTTCGTCGGAATGTAATACCAGAGAGAAGATACCCATACACATACATGCATATACGGGTAGTGCGCCAACGGCGCCAGTGTGCAACCGCGTGTACGGGAAGCGAGTTGGTTATGGAGCATCGTGGAAGGTATGATTTTTTTTAAGATTTGAAAATTTCGAGGACAAACTAGTGCTTCTTAACTGCCGCCCTTTCGAAATTTCCAAAGTCACTTACTAAGAAGTACTTGTCGTGTTCAATCGTGCTTCAACCATCCGCGTGCATTGCAAAACGATTAGACAATATATCTTATTTAAAAACTATTGGGTTGTCCGGAAAGTTCGTGCCGATTTTGAAGGAAAATTGGAACGCAGCTCATTTAAATTTTAGTATATATTTATTAAACTATGTAGGTACCATTTTGTTATCGTAACCAAACTTTTCTTCAAATATGCCTGAAGTACCGTCCTTTAGAATATGTACATGTTATTTGTTTTCAACAATTATGATATATTCAGGTCTGTTCTCATGCCACCTACCGAAAATCGGCACGAACTTTCCGGAAAACCCAATACTTTTATATTAAGTTAATTTGTTAGATTTACTTTTGTACGTATCTTAGCATTAATTTTAATCAATAAAGTTTGTATCTATGTATTATTGTGCAATAAAGTGCATCGAGGCTTGTTTGCGATCGGTATTTCCCTATTCTTCTCTACATCTTGGCATTGATATTGCTCACGTTAAACCACAGATGAATATATGAATAAATATTCATATAATTTAATGAAGGATTAATAAGAACAAATTTTTAATTACTGTTGGTAGCATTTGTAATTTTTTACGAGATTGGTAATCATAAGTTTGTAAAAAGAAAGTAAAAAAAGTGATGTGGATAGATTATTTTGTTTTTGTATAATATTAAGTGATGTTCTGTTTCTTAAATATAATAGTGTTGTTCTAAAAACCACGTTCAAATAATTCATAACCTGCTCTGCGTAATATTAATAGCTGAGTGCGTGTTAAAAATGTGCTCGCAATAGGTTATGGGCTCAGAATACTGTGCAGAAAAGTAAAAATTATTAAAAAAGAGAAGAAGATACTGATATATAAAAGTTTAAACTGCTTATACAATAACAAAACAGAAAAGAACATAATATAATATATGCAAAGATAGCAGAAGATACATTGACAAATTGTATGGCATGGACAATTATTAGGTATGGAAATTCCAATTACATATCCTATTTAATGCCCATGTTTAATGCCAATTATTAGAGATAGTGCAGAAAGAAATTGAACAAGAACCAATGACAGATGTATGGAAGAAAAAAGGTACACTTGCATGAAAGATAATTGTAAAAACTATAGACACAAAACTGCTTATGCATTTATTGAATTGCAACATGGCATATGAAATGTGGATAAAACTATTGTCTATCAGTGAGAGAAACAACGAACAACAGAAATACAAGTTGATGGAAGAATGTTTTGTCTATACTTTTGACAAGAATCGGATATCTTTGTACATATTGGAAGTCTGGAAAACTTAGCCTATAAATTAGAAGAATTGAAAGCAGAAATAAGTTAAGAAATGTCAACACATTCTAGTAACGCTTCCACAGCAATATAGGAACTTTGCAACAGTATGGGAATTGACATCTTAATCAGTAAAGACCTTAAAAATTTGACAACCAGGCTGCTATTGGAAGAACAAAGAGATAAAGCAGAAAAGAAAGTACCATTGGCATTTAAGGCATCAACAAGATGTTTCAACTGTAATAAAATAGGCCATTTACCAAAAGCATGCAAGAGTAAGATGCAAACAAAACATTATAATAAGGCAAAATAAAATGTGTCTAGCAATTTTAATAAACCAAATCATTTGTGGTGCAAGATTTGTAAGAAAACAAATCATTGTGACAAGAATTACTACTTCCGCAATAAAGACAAACATATAAAAATCACTGTCAATAAAGTTAGCTTTTTAACTTGTTCAAATGGCAACTGTAAAGATTGGATAGTGAATTCTGGATCTACAGCACATATGACTAATAACAAGAATAGAACGAAGAGCATGATTGAGAAGAAACTTGACATCGGGGTGGCAAAGGTCAATAAATCCATGAAAGCAGAAGGAAAAGGCTCACTGACATTCAAAAAGTGCTAGCTGAAAGAGGTAATGTATGTACCAAACTTGCATACTAACTTAGTGTCTATAGTGTAAAATAGTGGCGAAGTAATTTTTCAAAGGGACATGGTTCTAATAAGACAAAGGAACAGAATGATGTTAGCAGGTGACAATATGTATAATATTGACATATGTGTATAATATACAGGGTGTCTCAGCCGATTTTGACATCTTGATAACTTCGGTATTGTGGCATGTAGCAAAAAATGTTTCATAGCAAACTTAAATGGCATTGACTGGGGCATATTCTGGTGTTTTTAGTTTTTCTGTAGGTGGATGTGTCAAAGAGATATGAAGGTCGATGTTGTTTTTTTAAATGGAATGAGGTACTTTTTTTTGCAATACGCGATGCTGCTGGACATTCTTTACAAAAAAGTACTGACCTTCATATCTCCTTGACACGTCCACCTACAGAAAAACTAAAAGCACCAGAATATGCCCCAATCAATACCATTTAAGTTTGCTATGAAACATTTTTCGCTACATGCCACAATACCGAAGATATCAAGATGTAAAAATCGGCTGAGACACCCTGTATGTATTGACAGAAATTCAAAGTAATACAAAAGAAGGTACACTTGTTATGCACATTCATGGCAGTTTATTAGCAGCTTTTCCTTTTTTACCACGAACTTCGAACACTATTTTATCACTCCCCCTTTCAAAGTGCACTCTTGGCTTGCTTGCCTTATATCCTATTTATACATTCGTATGTTCCCTTAAGTTTTTGCTTTGGTAGAGATTTTATTAATGCATCCGCTATTACGTTATCTGTGCTTACATACTATACATTTATGTTTTCTTTTTCTTGCATTTCTTTACAGTCCCAGACAAAAAGATAGCACACGCGTGCTATCTTTAATTTCTTGTATTAGAATTATGCTGGTGTGAAATCTCTGAGTTAGATGTATTGGGAGTACAAATTAGTTCAAAATGTATATACAGATTAATCAAAGTATTGTCCATCGCTGACTACTACTTTTTCCCACTTCTCAGGCAATTTTCGGATTCCATTTCGAAAGAATGTCTCGTCCTTTGAGGCGATCCAAGTTCGGAGCCAATTTTCGATTTCTTCGAAAGAAGTGAATCAGTGACCTGCCAAATCATGCTACACCGTCGGAACAACTAGTAATCTGAAGGGGCGATGTCCGGAAAACAGGGCGGATGCGGTAAAATATTCCACTTCAACGTTTCCAAATATTTTTTTACAACTCTTGCGACATGTAGAAGGATAACCTTTTCATGTCGTTATTCGTACTCCGGCTGTTTTTCTCGTAATGCACGGCTCAAACGAATCGCCAGGTTGTAGCAGCTCATAGTATACAACACCCTTTTGGTCCACCAGATACACAGCATGACTTTTGAACCATGAATATTCGGCTTTGCTGTTGAAGTTGCGGTTCATGGCAACGATTAACCCTTTGCGGTCGGGAGATTTTTTGGCTGGGACTACCAGCAAGTCGGGGCGAATTTAGCATTTCGGAGTCATTATTCCCTAAGCGATTTAAGGTGGATATATTTACATTTAAAAGCACAAACTATGTTGATGCTGATTTGTAATGTTTAATAGGGCTTAAACTACATAAAAACGGAAAGATTTAGCTTTTGTAATTTGACAACGTGTGATATTTTTCAAAACAATCGCCGATATGAACTTCGTTTTATTATAATATGATATAGTTTCTGGAAGACGTTTGTGGTTGTCATCTATTTGTACACCTGTATGTCTGGTGCTTAGAAGGAGGACTTTTATGTTCGGCTTACTTTTATATACAGTATAGATGAAATTTTCTGATTTATATAAATCTGAGGAAAACAAAGTCTTCTTATCTTTTTTTTTCCTTTACGGGTTTTGGCAGTTCTCGTTTATTTGACCGGATGGTCCCAACCAACGTTGTTTTTCGCGCAAGCAGTTTTTGAGCTAGTGGGATGCTTGTGAAAAAATTATCTTTATGTCTAAAAATTATAATGTTCCATTATTTTTTTTATATAATATAAATGCATTCAGACAAATAATGTCTAAGAAGTGGAGAAATATTTTTTTATAGTACTTCTTGAGTCGTTTTCTTGCTGTGGAGTACGCTATGATAATTCCATCGCTCATATCCACTCCACCCATTTTTTTATTATAATCAATCATTAGTTCCGGTTTTTTTGTTATTATTTTCCTTTTCTCTGTTTCTATTACGTTGTCATTAAGTACAGTACTTACTAAATAAACCTCCCTTTTATCTTTCCATTTCATTAACATAATTTTATTTTTAAACCTAACATCCCAACAACGCATTCGCTTTTTTTAGTAGGGGTTTATATCACTTCTGAAGAAATACCAATCCTATTTTTCCGAATGGTTCCAACCACGTCCGTCTTATGCATGCATAATTTTTCTGTGGGAGACTTGTAGGTACCGGGATATACAGCACGCCGTACTTCGTGGTTGCAATGAAACTTTATTTTTTGCGGACCACAGAGTGCTGTCCGCTACTCTTACATCTGTTGTCCTCTCCCAAACTAGACTGACTCGTGCGCGCCGCATTCACACCCTCAAGTACTCTTCCAAAAATCATTCTTTCTTCGTTCATCCCGGTTCGCTCTCGCTCTAGACTCATCCGTCGTCGATGCATTCGTTTCCCATGCATTCCTGAGCTCGACCACCCGCGCGACACTCGAACTAAACATTCTCAGCTATTCTTTCACACTTCGCTATCGGACCATACTCACGCATATCATTCGCACAGCAATAACCATTCATCACACTTACCCTTCGTTCATACCCTTATACCTAGACTAAATACTACGAGCTAAAGTACAGGGAAGTGGCGCCAGATATGCTGCCACATTTCTATCAATGGAATGCTGGTATACCAATTGTCTAAATATAGTCTATATCCACGATCTAAAAGGTCGCTACATAACTGAAGCACAACACGTGCAGAAATGTTAAATTCTAGATAACGCTGGTCATAATCAGTATCTTTTCCGGTATATATGACAAAATTCCATATATATCCCGACTCACTCTCGCATAAAACAAAAAATTTTATTCCGAATCGACTTCTTTTTGACGGGATATATTGTTTCCACGATAATCGTCCTTTCCACATTAGCAGTGATTCATCGATACAAATATCCATTTGCGGAATATATAAAGTTTTACTCTTTTTTACAATATTGTCTATCACCGTTTTGATGGAAGAAAAAGTTAGAGCAATCCATGCTAGCACCAGGTAAACATCCGATAGGCAGTTCGGCTTCACCTCCAGCAAGTCGACTGACGACGCGATCGTCGAGCTGCGCCAACTAATAGACTCATCCGAATAGTGATTAATATCTAAGCAATATAATATAGTAATTAATATTTCGAGGGGTTTCTTAAGTAAACTAATAAACATTCATCATCTAAGGTACTAATAAAACACTCTTCACATAAAGTCTACTAAATAAACAACTTAGGTCGTTGATTGTTGTAGTGTCTTTGAATTATTAGTTTGTTCAGTTGGTAAAACACAAATCCTTGAGATAAGTCTCTTAACAATGCCTCGAGGAAGGTCATTGTTGGGGTAGATTGTCCTTTCCACTGTGACGTTCAATAATGCATCCTAAAGAGTACTGCATTGCTGGTACATTATCTTCCCGTGCGAGGACTATAGTGCCATTTTTGAGTGCGTTGTGTGCACTCTTAGACCGTTTATGTCGTGCTTGAAGTTGTGGCAAATATTCCATTTGCCATCTGTTCCAGAAATGTTGGATGTTTAAACGACTTATCTTGATGTCAAGTAAATTTTCTCCGATCAGGTAATGTACAGGAGTCAAAGGTGCCAGGTCTTTAGGATCGTTTGATAAAGCTTCGACTTGTGTTATTATTGTATAAAATTCTTCAAACGTAAGGCACGTTTTTCCTATCACTCGTTTTAAATGGAATTTCGCATATTTGACTGCGCTCTCCCATAATCTACCAAAATGAGGTGCGTAAGGTAGAATAAAATGTCATTCGATTTGCTCATTTGATCAAAATCGAATCACTTCGCTTTAAGATCCATTGTTCGCTGTAATTTGTTTCGCTAATTTGTTTCTTGCGCCAATAAAATTTTTGCCCTTATCAGAATATATATTTTTACATCTACCGCGAGATAATACGCGAAATAAAAACTGTCTGCTAAGACAGTTAAGGAAGGCTTCTGTAGATAAACCGCTAGTTCTACATATACGAACTGCCTTAGTAACAAAACAGACGAAAATGCTTATGTACGATTTTATAAAAACGCGTGCACGAGCGCCTTCTTTTAATAGAAAACGACCTGCATAATCGACTCCACGATTATAAAATGGACGTGCATCTACTACCCTAGCCGTTGGTAAATTGCCCATAATATATTAGGTCGAGTCATAAGTAACTTCCGTTTTTTTATCAGACATTTATTTTGCTCTCATTAAATAACAAAATTATACTAATTTATTATGTATTCACCACTATTATGTTTAACCTTCTCCCATCTTCCTAGCAGTTAATCAATTCCTTCCTTGTAAAGTGTGGTTGGTTTGGACTGGAAGAAGTTTTCGACCGCCTGCCTGACTTGCTCTTCAGAATTGAAGGTTTTTCCATTAAAAAAGTTTTGTAAGGAACAGAAAAGGTGGTAGTCTGTAGGGGCAAGATCCGGGGAGTAAGGTGGATGTGGTAAAACAGACCATCCAAGCTCAAGATTTTTTTCTCGAGTCACCCTTGCCGTATGTGGTCGCCCATTGTCGTGTAAAAGGATGGCGTTTCTACGATTGACGAGTGCAGGACGCTTTTCATGGAGTTTCTCTTGCACTCTTTGCAACTGCTGAACGAATCTATCCGCAGTAATCGTTAAATTTGGTTTCAACAACTCGTGATGAATTATTCCTTGACAATCTCACCATACACACAATAAAATCTTTTTGCCATGGATATTTGCTTTCGGATCTGGTAGGGGTGGTTGATCCTTATCAAGCCACTGTCTTTTGCGGACTATATTTTCATAGGTAACCCATTTTTCATCGCCTGTTACAATCCTGTTTAAAAAAGGCTCAATTTTTACCCGTGAGAGCAGACTTGTGGCGATTGACATGTGATCTTCTTTATTCCGTTCACTGCGATTGTGAGGTACCCATACTCCTAACTTGTCGATCACGAGTGTGTGACCTTTTCCAAGATACGGTTCAAGCAGTGACATTACTATCTGTCCGGATTTTCCTATCGATTTTGATAGTATTATATGTGTTCAGAAATTTTCATGTTTGCCCCGGAATATACAAATAAATCTTGAATATAGCCTGTCTTAGTAACACACAAGATAAATGATTTGATTCCAAATCTGCTTCTTTTTGACGGTACATATTGTTTGAAATAACACCTTCTTTTGAACAATAACAAACTTTCATCTGTATATAATTTTTCATACGGATAAAATGCATTTTAAAAGGATGTTCTTAAGTGTTTAGCAATATAACGTATTTTCTTAATCGGATCATTGTTTATAATGTTGTTATCACAAAAATGCAGATTTTTCAATAATTGTGTATATCGATCCCTTGGCATCATTTTTCTAAACGATTCTGTTCTTATTATCTTATCTTTAGGCATGAATCAGTTACCCAGGCCTGCTTTTATATGCACGTAGACACACACATTATTTCTAAATATATAAATAATATATGTATATCTTATTCGGCTTAAGGGGTTATACCTAACCCTAGTCAAGAGACCGAAAAAAGCGATTTTCAAGTATTTTTTTTTTTTAAGAGATTTGCATTTATTTTAATGAATGTTTTTGCATTAAATCGAGTTAATCTTCGCGTATACACTCATATTTTTGTTTACAAAAATGTCGATTTATCGAGCTGATATGGCCGGTTTTCCAAGAGCATCTCCAAAAATTGGCGTCTTGCGGTGAGCAAGATATCTCTGGACCGGATCATCTAAAGTTGAAAAGCAGCGAAGATTTAGTTAATGTAAGGTACAATCTTGTCTTTAATCGAGGAATAAGCGAAATGGCAGCGTTTCCAACAAAAGTTTTCATTTCGACGAAAAATTTCGTTCTAAATTGTTTATAAAATGAATAATATTGATCGGAGCGAAAAAACCTTCGATTAAAGACTAAAAAATAAAGTTGTACAGCTTGTGTAACAATTTAAGCCTGATCGGTTGAGCCATTCCCGAGATATCCTGCTCATCGACTTGAAAAACATAGTTTTGAGATGTTGAATCTTATTAGATATCCATACAGTAAACAATAAGATTTATTTTAATGAACTAATGGTATTTGAAGTTGTTAAATTTCACGCAGTTTACTCAGACCGTTATATCAAAATTACATCAGAACAATTGAACCATTGAAAAAGGGTACGTAGCGTCCAGTTACCCACGCACGTACAACAAACCGGCTCAGGGGTGCCAATCTGAGCCGAGATGATGATCATTTTTTCACATGAGAAAAACGCGTTTAAAGTTTCAAAAACACAGTTCTTACCTAGTAAAATCGTTTTTTTCTTTTCTCAACTTATACGGAGTCATCTATTCCAGGACCATATAATAAGTCCTCCATTCCTACTGCAGCTTCCAAAAGTTGAATTAATTCTGTCTGCGAATCATTCTTCCCTCCTTAGTGCTTTCGTGCGCTCTTCGCTCCGAGATCAAGATCCGATGCGCATCCTCTTATTCGGCGTATAAATAGGACTTTGGACCAAGTTTCAGTCCCATTCCATTCATCACGTATAAAAATGATGATGTGCCTTCGTTAAAAATGCAAGCAGCGATGTATGCTGCAATTTTAACGATTTTAGAGCCACTCGGAATAATTTTTGGACTGATTTTCCAAATTAGTTGATTGTAGCTCTCGTTGTTATTTTGGGTCAAGCCACCAACGTATCTTTCTAATAAATTGTCAATACTAAGGTCTTCATAAATTGGTCGTATACGATAATTGATGCAACGTTCTGTGGTAAGGGCTGATAATTATTGTTAGGGCGCACAGTTTCGCGACCAATGTGGAAATTTTGTGCGTTGCTAGCTTACACGGAACGGATCGACTCGTTCAGAAGACGGTAGAGAAATAACGACTTAATTCGTTCTGCCGAGAACCCGATATCTGCGAGCCCCCCCTGGAAAGGGGGTGCGCTCGGACCTCATCGGCCTCGGCAAAACACATTTGTCATTCTAAAAAAAAACGCGTCTTGACAATTATGTTGGAATGATTCTAATTCATTCATAGCTGCCGCCCGCTGTCAACAACACCATGATCACGTGGCCCATATCGCATTACGCATACTTTCTATAGAATGGCAGTTTCTTCTTATGGCTAGACTATAATAGACCGTTAATTTGTCAATTATCTTAGCGGTAAGCTTTCCTTTTCCACCAAGAGGTTTGTTTGTCTTATTTTGCCATCTTTTTCAATGACTTCTACATTTTTCTTCACGCATTCTCGGAGTTACGTGCCCATTCTCTTCTGAACGTGCCCAATGCATTCTCTGTTAATAACTTGGCTATCACCGTAAGGTGTAGCCTTCACAATCCCAGAATAAGTTTTTGAGTCACCGTCTCCAATGTAATTTTTGTACTGCACTTTATGTTTTTCTTCTGAACGTTTGAACATTTCGACAACTGCATCGACTTCCATTTTCCCAGAAGAGCCCTCATGATTTGCACAGCACTTATCTTTATGGGTCCCATTTCAAACATTATATTCTTCAGTGCCTTCTTTTTCACTCCAAACTTCACACTCTTTCCCACTATAGTACCCAATTAGCGATGTTACACCATACAAAGAAGTAAATCCTCGCTTCTTCTATATTGCATCACCTGATACTGTCAATCCTGTAGTACTAGTATTGCCGTTCTCTTGAAAAGTATTGTCTTTCTCTCCCGTAGCAGCTCGTTGGAACAATTTTTCACCGACAGTTTTGATTCAATTATACATATGCTGTACGATAATATCACAGGAACTCTGATGGAGGTAAGCTGGCATATCCATTAGTCCACAGAATTTTGTTGCACCTTTTAACCCTAATTCGAGCAATCTCATAACAAATATAAAACGTCTATTTACTTCATAAGAACGTCCGATAAAAGGACTAGAATTGATGTAACGAGTCGGGCATTTGTCACATATTATAGAAATTTTGAAACCAAGTCCTCGTTCGCTAGCACTTTGAAATTTCACATTTCCATCACATACTTTGCACTTCACCATCTCGGAAATTGCTGCAAAAACTGTTATGAAGTTCAAAATTCTATATTCAACTGATGAATCACTCGGAACAACGATCTCTTGATTCTTGAATTTTTTCGCGGGGGCACTGAAACTGCTCCCATTAACCTCAGGTGTTTTAGGGTTGCAGACGCTTTTCTTCTTCTTTGTTAAAGAAAATCTTTTTTCTCTACCGCACTTGCTTCGATCCATTTTTACAGAGAAATCACGATAGTAAGTACTGTTCGTAAACGTTGAACTGATTTCTATATTCTATCTCGACTGATTTGTATTTTCTATCTATTACCGATTGGTGACTGTACATATACAAAAATGAATGTGTAAGGCGGTGTCTGGCTGTCAAATTAGAAAACGCTAAAACATCAGGGTGTTGCCAATGATAGTTTCTGCCGACACCCTCCTTTGGTCATGTAGTGGGAGTTGGTCTCTTTTTCCAGGTGACCTGCTAGGGTACCGTGAGGTGCGCGATTGAGGTAATTGTAAAAGCGTACAATTAGGTCGGTCAGTTATTGTTGAATCTTTATTATATATATATATATTAAGAGGTTGCATTAATTCGTGCCGTTTTTTCGCTCGGAACATTTATTATTTACATATCTTGTTACTAATGATCCTCAATCGAAGTAATTGCCATTATTATCTACTACTTTTTGCCATCTTTCTGGCAAGAGCTGGATTCCTCTTCGAAAGAATAACCTATCTGTTGATGTGATCCACTGGTTGACCCATTTTTGAATTTCTTCGACATTGGCGAAGTATGTGTTTTCTAGTGCGTGTTGCATTGACCTAAAAAGATGGAAATCCGAAGGAGCAATATCAGGGGAATATGCTGGGTAGGGGAGTACTTCCCATTTTAGGTCCATCAGTTTTTCCTTAACCGTTTTTGCCACGTGCGGTCTAGCGTTGTCGTGCAGCAGTATCACTTTCCGCCTATTGTTCGCTATCGATGGCCTTTTCTGCATTAGTTGTCCGTTCAATTGGTCCCGTTGTCGTTGGTAAACCGTAGCGTTAACAGTTTCACTCGGATTAAGAAGTTCATGATACACTACGCCTTCCATATCCCACCAAATGCATAGCATTATCTTTTTTCCGTGAAGATTTCGTTTTGGTGTCTTTGTTGAAGGTTGACCGGGATCCACCCACGACTTTCTACGTTTTGGATTTTCATAATAAATCCACTTTTCGTCACCGGTGACAATCCGCCACAAGAAGCTTTTCTTTTTGTGCTTAGCAAACAAGGAAGTGCAGATGTTCAAACGGTTTAACATTGAGCCCTCTGATAATTGATGGGGCACCCATTTTCCTTCCTTGTGAATTTTCCCCAATGCATGCAACCTCCTCGAAACCGTCGATTTGTCAACTCCGAGGGATACTGACAATTCTTTCAAATATGTTAAATAATAAATATGTTAAATAAATTTTAACGATGAACTGTTGATACATTGGATGTTGCTTTGAGACTGAAAATCCCCGCTCGGTTTCACCGACTCGGTTTAGCGATCGCACATCAGCGACATCAACTAGTACTAGTATGATTACCGACTATCAGTTTCCACCGCGCTCGGGGAAGCCAAATTGCGCTGTCCACCGCGCAAATTCACTATTTGAAATAAAAAAAGTCCGAAAATTATTTATATGATCAATTATATCTTACGGTAACAATTTCGTTTAACGATTTTACATATTGTTTATACAAAACATGAAATTAAAAGTTTATAACAATTATTTTTTGTAGGTTGTTTAAAAAGTATAGGTAATAAAGTCGGAAAATTAAAAACATTAAAGATGACTAAGAATAAATAATACGATACAAACATGAAATAAAAAAATATTAATGTATTTTAATATTGTTTTAGTGTGTGGAATCGTTCAAAACATGTCAGTTTATGCAATGGCACATTACAATATTCGCAAATATATTGCGTATAACCAGATTTTTTGTTTGCAGAGCATACTCTGCATCTTCGCTGAGGATATGATTTTTTCCATTCGTCACAATTGGTACTAATTTGTGTTTTTTTAAATCTTGAGATAGTCTTCCTAGTGGGTCATGTCTTGGTGCTCGTCTTGTTGTTTCTACCACGTTCGACGGATCTGCCTCGTCGGTGTCTAAATCTTGAATTCCCTGTGATTCTATTAATGCTATTGTAACTTTAAGCAAACATTTTTTATATGTCGTTCTATTATTATTTATTTTTCTTTGGACTAGGAATGAATTAAAAAGAGCAGCATTTAAAAAATAAAACACTGTTAATATTTGTTGTATTCCACAACAGATTTGGGTTTTGTTCTCGGTCCTGACCAATGTGAAACGTTTACCATTTCTGCCGAATGAATAGTTGAAATGGTTCTGGCTGTTCGATTTCTCTTTGCTTGCCAGACTTGTAAAAGAACTTGTCCCTTTCTTGCAAATTTTGTTTCGTGTTCTTTCAATGTGTGGATATCAGATCCGGGTTGAACAATCACAGCGTTCAGTTTCTACGTGATTTATTTATTCTTAATCTCGACTGGGATTTTTGTTGGACTCTGTCTCATCTTCGACGTCCTTACATTATATATGTTTTGGATATTTCGGGACCAACACCCGAGACGGTGGAATTAGCCAATTACTAATTTGTTTATCCCCGTTTAGTAACACATCCCCACTTGTGTGTTACCACTGGTTGACGGAGAGGTGACATAACGGGATTTCCCAGGGCCCGAGGTCCGCAACGCGACCGACCGCTGGTCGCTTAGCCTCGCGTCGGAGACCCTTTTTGGGGAAACCCAGGGTTTATGACACCAGCAATCTTCTACTGAGGCCGTTGATTATTTTTCTACAAGACATGCCTTTCAATGTATTTGTTCTAACATAACTGCTTTCTCAAAAATAGCTTCGCTGTGCTTCGTGTTATAAACCGTGCTAGCCGTTTGCACGTCAGGCACTTCATTTACCTGAACGGCTATCCGCTACACATATTTTACTAGTTTTGTGGAATTATACGTGCGGGAAGATGATCTGCCTCGCCGAAGTATTATACCTTCATCCAATGACAATTTCTGCTTTGGTGTATATACGGTTTTGAATTTGTGTTGTATATAATTTACAACTTCTCTAATTTTGAATAGTTTGTCTGATTTGTCGTACAATAAATTTATTATTGCAAAAATGCCACATTCTCCAGACTTGCATAAATCTATTGCGACTTTTGGAAAAATTGGGGTTTCTATATATGAGAGAGTGGATCAGTAATCATATATGTCATCTTTACGTGTTTGTCTCATTAAGATAATTAACCCCAGAAATTTTTTCAACCCATTTCAGTGCTTTATATTCTTTATATTTGTTTACAACCTGAGAGCGATATCTGTTTGTTTATGTTAGTAGTGATTCAAAGAAATCATTACCAAGAAACAGCTGTACTATTTCCCATACGTTTTCCTGATCCTGAGGCATCGTGTTCACGCTTGAAGTTCGATCATATGCTTGTAGTTGAACTCTCACATCATTCTCTGTCCAATCATCGACATCATTGACAATAATGTCTTCATCCGTGTCATCGGCGGAACTGACATCATTTTCCGATTCACTCAAAAGCATTCGACGATTACTTTGACATATGGGAACGATGGTACTATCATTGTCGTTAAATTCACAATCACTTATCAGCGTATCGCTGTCTTCAGAACAGTCTGATAGTGCGTCCAAAAACTTTTCATTCTTGCTTCTGGACACTTTAACGGTATTATTCTATACCTTATACTTTATTTAAAAAAATTTATTTGTCATACTTCACACTACTATAACTTTATTTAGTCCCAATTAATTGTGTAACGCTTGAAGTAATTTTGACCACTTATTGGGAATCGCAGCACGCTGCTAATACTCCTCCGGTCACTTTTCATTTATTAAACGAATTTACACTTTTTTCATTGTCAATATATTCTTTTTCACGCAACACGTCCACTGCACAGTACAATGCATCCGTAATTTCCTGCATATTCATCTAATTATAGAATGTTCAATGCGCTTTTGAATAAAAACTGAAACTGAAACTGAAACTTTACGTGTGGTTTGTTCAACTGCTTGAAATTTACTAACGGCTATAAATTTAGCTATGCACCGAGGGCTGTTCTTGAAAATATCAGTGCACAAACCTCTTGAAAAAGCATAAACATCAAACAAAATACATAGCATGAAGTACAATGTTTTAACTTTCCAACAAAATTTTGCCGGTTGTGATATTATTATTTTGATAAATGCAAACTTTTGCCGTGTAGTCGGTTTCGCACCACAATTCATTGAATTCAAAGAAACATTTCGTATTTTTATACATTTAATATTTTGTCCACAAGCCTTTGACCTTCATAGGGACACTAACTATTGCCACCTAGAATAACTACGAAAGTACGATAGTAGTGAACAAATTTTTGAAACAAAAGTTGCATGGGACATCAGAGGTCGTAGTATAGCGTTAATTTTTTGCTGCTAGGTGGAGTCGCTTCAGAAGTATGAAGGTCAACTTTGTTTTCTGGATAGAAAGCTATGTTTTGGTATTTGTTTTCTGAATGCGCCTGTTATGACGAATCCAACGATGTGCAACATTAAGGTCTTTGGAGGTCAACAAAGGTCGTTTATGACAAAACAGACGAAATAAATTTAAATTTACAAAAGATGTTGAAAGTGATTGCCATTACGAAACGTAATGATTATTTTATTCTATCTTGATATATTTGTGATCGTCCTTTGCCATCGCTTCAGCTAATAACAACAGTGCGTGTTGTAATAGTAGGGGGGTAACAGAGTGAGAACGTAAACATGGGAATCAAGCAATTATAAACGATGTTTTACAATGCCAGGGAAATTCAGTGAGTGCTAGAGATTTATACGCTGAAAGATATCCTCAACGTTCTCATCTCACGCGCCGTACAGTTAAATATGTGTACGATAAACTGAGAACAACTGGATCCTTGATCCATAAGAAAACTGACCGGAAAAAGCGAGTAACTAACGAAGGAACGGAAATTGGTATTTTTGCCATTGTGGTTCGAGATCCTTGTATTAGTTCGCGTCAAATCGCAAGGGAATCTGGCATAAGCCGGAGAAGTGTTCTTCGTGTTCTGCATCACTATAAATATCATCCTTACCATACCAGTCTTCACCAAGAATTAAGTGGTACAGATTGCATGAATCGCATTGAATTCTGTCGTTGTAATATTAATTTGCACAACATGCATTTTTGGTCAACCGAAAATCCACGTTGGTGTCATGTAATTTATGACAGAAAAAAAAAACAAATTGAGTTTCGTGGAACTATCCTTTATTACAATAAGTACAAGTTTTAAGTGCGAGAGATGAATTCAGACTGGTCGCAATGTTTGATTCCGCCGTGTTTATATCTTGGAGACTTCCTTGATACAGGCGAGAATTCACGTAGGCTAATTGGTGTCGTGTGCAAAGGATGACTGTTCCTTATCGGGATGATAAGCAGGAATTTTGCTCATCACATTGGCTGCGGTCAGTCATGCACCAAAAAACTGTGGTCGGTGAATGTATGGTGCGGGATTATTAAGGTCAGAATTATCGGCTCCTATTTCATCGAAAAAAATCTTGATGGTAGGAAGTATACCACATTCCTTCAAGAAAAATTAGGATCGTTATTGGAAGAAATACCTATAGAATCCAGCACATTTTTCACTGATGGCTAGAAACGAGTTACAGAAAAGATTTCCAAATCGTCGGATTAGACGCGAAGGAGCTATACCGTGGCCAGCTCGTTCGCTAGACTTAACACCTCTGGATTTTGGCTTGTAAAGATTGCTGAAAGATATCGTTTATAAAGAAGTCCCAACTACAATTAAATAATTACAATTATTAATTACTTAATATCTAGCTAAACTAAAGTAATAAATTATATATACGACGAAAGGTATGGCTAGCCTAAATAGCATTGATGCCAATGGCAATCACTTCGAACACTTTCTGTAAATGTAAGTAATGTAAATGTTTTGTCATAAATGACCTCCAAAGACCTTAATGTTGCACATCGTTGGATGTGTCATATCAGACGCAATCAGAAAACAAGTACCAAAACATAGCTTTCTACCCAAAAAGCAAAGGTGACCTTCATATCTCTGAAGCGACTCCACCTAACAGCGCCATATTATGGCCCCTGTTGTCCCATGCATCTTTTGTTTTAAAAATTTTTCTACTACTATCGTACTTTTGTTATTATTCTAGGTGACAATAGTGTTGTAATAAAACTAAACTTTAATAATATAATAATTGTACATACACTCTCGCTACAACTTTTACTCGCTATCTTCGCACGTATCGCCTAAAAATTATTGACTATTCCGCGTAATAGTCGCGAACGGGCGAATAAATACAAAGTGGGGCGCTTCGATCGCAAAATCCTGTGGCGCTACAGTCGCATCGCCACGTAAGTTGGTAACCCTACTAAAGCTCTCTCAACGTTCTTTCGTGCTACAGTTAGCAGCACTGAAAGGAATTTCGAGAAGTGCAAACGATCACTTTCAGATGCTACACTGCTAGCGCATCCACAGGAGAGTGCACTATTAATATTAACCACCAACGCATCTGCTTTAGCAGTGGGAGCCTCGCTGGAACAGGTAGTGGAAGGCAAAACGCAACCACTAGCATTCTTCTCAAAAAAGTTAAACAATGCTCAAAAAAACTATAGTAGGTATGATCGCGAATTGCTTGCGATATATTCAGCGAGAAAGTACATGAAAGACATAATAGAAGGAAGACCGTTAGTCGTGCGAACAGACCACGCACCCCTAATGTATGCCTTCCGTCAAAGACCTGACAAATCATCCCCACGACAAGCAAAACAACTGAATATTCCATTGGCCAATTTACCTCCGACATAGTCCATATAGAAGGTGCAACAAACACAGTGGCAGACATTCTTTTCAGGATAAACGCAGTACAATGTCCAACGATAGTCACCAATTATGTGGGGGTCCGCTAACTATTTGTTATACACGATCCACATATAATATTTATTTTACTCTATGCACGAGGATTACGATAGGAAATTCGGATATACACCAGACACGTTTTGCTTTCTGAACTCTTTATTTTAATCTAACAGGATATACAAAATGTAACAAGTATTGCCTTCCTTTCAGTGCTGCCAACTGCAGCACGAGAGAACGTTGGTAGGGTTATCAACTTACGTGGCAATACGACTGTACCGTCACAACCTCCAGTGCGAATTTGCCCGCAAAATTTGAATGCCTGCAATAGTTAGTGCCTTACCCTGTATTTTACCTGCACTCTTTACGACAAATCATTTATTGCCGTTGGTGGTACACTGTATTCATTTGCTAGTTTCATTTTTAAATATGCCCAGACATTCTCAAAAGGATTTAAGTGTAGACTTTGAGCAGGCCACACTATCGTTTGAAATTGGTGAACCTCGAGCCAATTTTTGACGCTTTATGCAGAATGCACGGGGACGTTATCGTGTTGGAAAACATTACATTCTCGTACCTGCATATTATCAACATCCAATGTTCTAAAATCTGTTTATAAGTGTACTGGTTCACCGTACTCTCAATTCGATACAATGGACCTAAATACACCATATGCCGTAATGCAACCCCATATCATGACTGAACCACCGCCAAATTCAATTGTCTGCTTAACATGACAAAAGAGATTCACCTTTTCTTTTCCAACATCAAGAACGTCCATCCGATAAAATTCAATTTATTTTAGACTCATCTCAATCATTAAAGTTTACATCGTTAAAGTTTAAGTGACCGAACCTCTGATGCCACTTTATTATTGTTTCTTGTTGTGATTGCACCGTAGCACAGCGATCACTTTGTTCTTTCACTATACAGGGTGTTCACAGATTTACTAGCCAGCATTTTTCTCGTAAATGATTGATATGAGAAAAAAATAAAAGAGGAAAAGGTGATACTGTTTTTTATAAGCAACGTAACAACGTATATAAATTTTTCGTATTTGTGGTTTTTATTATTTTTTTATTTAACGTTATATATTTTTACAATATAACTAAGAATTTAGAGATTAAATAAAACTATTAATTAACGCTTTCCGTGATCAGGTCCGTTCTCATTCAATTCTATCCAACTCTATTCAACAACTCTTTCATGCAACACTCTACGACTCTATTCTACGACTCTCAATTCAACTCTGTCTAACCTCGCTATGCATCCCTCTATATATCACTCAAAAAACACCCTCGCGCTTATTTTTATAGTGGAACACTGAATGGTGCCAAATATTTCGAATTTTTAGATACAGATTTTCGAACCTACTGGGAAGCATTGCCATTATCCATTGTTCAAGACTTTTATTTTCAATAAGATGGTGCCCCACCTCATAATTGTAAAACAGTATCAAATTTTTTAAACAATATGTTTCCAAATAAGTGGATTGGAACGTACGGACCTGTGAAATGGCCACCAAGATCCCCAGATTTATCACCTTTGGATTTTTTTTATGGGGTACTGTGAAAAATACCGTTTATAATACATCACCGTTAAATATCAATGATTTAAAACAGAAGATAACGGACGCATGTGCTTCAATACCACAGACAACAATAGCAGAAGCCACCAGAGGTGTATTGTACAGGGCACAAAAGTGTATCCTAGCTAATGGAAGCCACATTGAACATGAAATGTAAACATATCAATAAGAAATAACGGTAAGTACAGTAATACGAAATATTCGAAATATTTCTTTTGTTCTTGACCCTGAGTGGGTCCAAAGGTCATAATATGATACATCGTTAGAAAAATATAAAAAAATATATAAATACGAAAAATTTTTCCTCTTTCATTTTGTTCTCATATCAATCATTTACGAGAAAAATTCTGGCTAGTAAATCTGTGAACACCCTGTATATAAGCCATTTTATAATTTTGCATTAATTGCTACACTTCCATCTTTCCTTTTCACTTTGGCACTATCTTTGTAAAAAGTCACTGTAAAGCCATTTTTGGTTATTTGAGACACTGAAAGTAAATTGTTTTTGAAGCCTGGCACAAATACTGCTTCTTTTAATTTCACATTGTTTTTCTCTTTTTCTGAAGCACTCACCACTATATTGATTTGTCCTCTTCCTTTTGCGTCGACTCCTTCATCTGTTGCTGTATATATTTTTGTTTGATAGTCATTTAGAGTTGAGAATTTCTCCTTTGTGTTTTTGTCATATGTTGAGTTGCTCCGCTATCCAGATACCATGTGTTTGTGTCCTTAAAATAACTGTTGAATGCCATAGCGGTCATGACGTCAGAGCGTTTGTTGTAATTATTACTGTTGTTTCCCTTACGTCGACTACAATTATTACTGTTGTTTTCCTTATACCGACTATAATTACTATTTGCATTGCTTTCCTTGTAGCGACAATCAAGTGCACGGTGTTCGTACTTTTTACATATGTATATGACAATTTCCATTAAATTTCTATCTCACATCCATGTTTTTAACCCTTTCACAGTGTGATAAATAAAATTACGAATTCTGGTTCAAAAAGTATCTAGTTTTTTTATGTTTGATAATACATCGACATGTAATAAAAAATGTAAAAAAACGTGTTTTATATGTACCTTCTTAGTAATTAGACCGTGTATGGTAGATTTTAAAGCACGGGATACATAAGCCGACGTCGCAATCCGGACAGTAGTACCTTGATTCTTTCCTCACCTTTTTTCCACTTATTTGTTTTGAACAGCACACTACACAAAGTCTATATGGTTTGGCTTTATTGGCAGTTGGTGGAATAATATCAATAAAATGTCTTTCTGTCAATCGAAGCGGTGTGGGAGTAGAAGAAGGTCTACCCCCTTTGCTCGGGCCTGGTACTACTTCCTTGTGATATTTTTCTATCAATTTATCTATCAATTCAAGTCGAAATTGTAAATGAGTTCTCGTTCCGCCTTCCTTTTTATACAGTATGAAAGCGTTCCACGTAGCTTGATCGAAAAGGTGTACAAAAATTTGATAGTAATATTTTTTCCATCTGTTTCTTGTTGTAGAATAATATCGAAGATTCTGGTCAGCTTTATCTACTCCTCCCATTGTAAAATTGTAATCGGATACAATTTTTGGAACTATTTTGGTTTCATTGTGTTTTTTTATTGTCGTCATGTCCGCGTTGTGAATTGTTGATAACCTTAGAACATCCTTCTTGTCTTTCCACTTGAGAATCATGATTTTTCCGTCTTGAAACCCTAACCTGTCTCCTTTTTTCAATTTTTCAATTTTTCAATTTTTAAAGCTGTTGGTAAGTGTTTTCTATTTTGTCGTATGGTCCCATAAATATCTGTATTGCGAGTCAGTAATATGTTAGCTAATTCAGGTGATGTATAGTAATTATCTGTAATAATGCAGTATCCTTTATCCAATAACGGTTCCGTAAGAGTTAGGACAATACTTGTTGGTTGTGATAAATTTTTGTATTTTTCATTTATGATTGTGCCTTTTCCAGTGTATATTATTTGCGAATAAATGTATCCTGTATTTGCCTCGCAGAGCATAAAAGTTTTTATGCCGAATCTAGATCGCTTCAATGGCAAGTATTGTTTCCATCCTAATCTACCTTTGTATAATAATAAACTTTCGTCTACTGAAAGATCTTGTCATAATATTTCGTAAAAATGGTGTATCGATGCTGTGCCGTTTCGACCAGTACCATTCTAAAATGGGCTTTTGCACTAATGATTGTAGTATATACAGTGCAAGGAACACGTAAATTTCATTTACCGTGGTATCTTGCCATTTGTTGTGTCGCGATTGATTTTGATGTTGCCTTGTGTTGTCACGTGCGTATCTATTTGTCTCGGTTTCAATCAAATGCAATAAGTCTGGAGAGATGAAATATTCAAAATAACGAAGTATATCACCGCTATCGTTTCTTACGTGAACGGACGGAGAACTGGTAAAAGGCATTCTTGGTGGTGGAGGAGGCATATTATTTATGTCAATTCTTCTAAAATTATATTTGAAATCACTGTCAATTGTATTATTCTGACTTGAATTTTCTGACGAAGTTGAACTGTCATTGGTTGAGTTTAGACTATCACTAGCACTGGCATTTAGGACTATCGAGTCACTACTACTACTACTACTACTACTATCCATGTTGGATAACAAAAATACAATTTTATGTAGTTCACGAAAACGATTTTTAGAACTAATGAAATACTAAACTCTGTTACGAAGGCTTGTGTGATCGGTTTCAAAGTCGACGGTATACTGAATTTAAAACTAAACCACGTCTTTTCCATCAGTTAAAATAATCTTAATAAACGAAGGAAGTAAAGAATTTAGCCACAAACTTAGATATCTTTGGTAGACTAAACAGTTTGAACGCTTAACCCTACCCGTGCGTGGCGCGAGATAGGCCGTACAGGCACTTCACGCTCTGCCCGTGACTGTCACGGGATAAACTGTGAATGGGTTAACATACCTTTTCCTTCCCATTAGAGCATTATTGTCGGTTTCTTCTTTCATTGTTCCATCTCTTTCACCTCTTCCTGCCTCCTCTCTATTAGCTTCATTTTTAATATTTCCCAGCTTGGTAATTCATCCCTCGATTCCATTGCAATTATGAAGTTATCATATTCATTTGGTAAGGAAGTTAATAACGTTATTACTAGTAGGTCATCAGGTATTCTTACCCCCACTTCATTTAACTGCTCGGATTTATGCTGAAATTGATTTGTGTACTGCGTCATTGTTCGATGCGTTTCCTTCTTCATCCTGTGCAATTGTTTGTATAGAACTGCGCGTCGCACCGGACCTTTAAATTCGTGCACGTTTTTTATCATTTCCCATGCTTCACTTGAGGTTTTTGCTCGTCTAATGTGATTTAATTGGCTTTCTCCTACGCTTAGCTTAACCCCAGCGCTTTCTCATCTTTCTTTGTCCATTCTCTGACGTTCTCGGGTGTTTTTATTTCCGTGCCGCTCGTATAGTCCCACAATTCATTATATATTAATAAACTTTTTACCTGGATATTCCACGATTCGTAACTCTTTTCTCCAAGCTTCAGTATCTGATTTGGATTTAACGACGACATTGCCTCGTGTTCTGAATACTTTTTATTTTTCTTTGTTTTTTTGAAATTTCTTCTATTTCGCTTATAATATACGTATTACCCATTTACTGGGCCCATAACCTGTTTATTTTAGCTTATATTAAATACAGATTACACTTATGTTGCTAATTCATTCTCGGATATTTTTATCGTCACTATACGCTACACGTGGACCGCCTAGATCGTCAACTAGCGCAGATTCCCACAGACGGCGCAGCGAACCTAGAGTGGCAAGGTTTCTAACACGAACGAGCTTTAATATTTTTCTTTGAAAGAGCAGGTTTCTTCTTCTTCTCCATTGATATAAAATGAACTTTTTTTAATACTTTGCCGGCCGCACATTTATCGAATCGCCGTCACGCTGCCACCGGCGAGATTCACGCAGGTTCTACTGCTCGCCGACGGTGATATTTACGCAGTCGTTCGTAACATAAGTAGTTGTAACATAATTATTATTAAAGAAGGCATTAAGATAACTGTTACACCATTTTTATTGCCCACTCTTATATTTTTTAATTATTACTCATAACATTTTAGTTAAAAATATGTAACCCTTAGGATCCATATTTCTTTTCTGTGTGATAAATTTCAAAACATTTTCCTGCATGCAGAGGAAAGTTACAGGAAGCACACATATATGCGGTGGAACTTCTTTTTTTTGCAGCAGTGCAGACTTTGCAAGTCCTTCGCGAGCTTTGAATTCTCCCATTGCCAATGTTCGGCGCCTCACGATTTCCACGCGGTTGCCCGTTTCCGAAGTTGAAAATTTCGGATTCTCCTTTCGGTAACGAGGAACGCGGTTGTCGTGTTGCGTTGCTTCGTGAATTTAATCAGGAAACAAGGGTTCAATATATAAACGAAAACGAAAACTAAAAATATAAACGAAACGAAACGAAAACGATGAATGGGACGATAACGAAATGTTCGAACACTGTCCCGAACGTTGGACTGTTCCTTTTGGATAAGTTATTCTTTCCGAGTTCGTAGAAGAAGTGATTTTCGAAGTCGCGAATTACTCTCGAGGTGATCGTGGCGGCACCTCCAAATCTGATAGTGGGTGCTGATTGGTTTTTCCTATTTTTCAATCAGCACGTTAAAAATATTTACAAAGACCGACGCGACGCTCTTTGGCCAGCCCTTTTGATGCGGCGGTGAGGGTAAGGCCCCGTTCGGGGTCTCGAAGGTTCCGCGATGGTACGAAAAGGGTCTAGCCGGATAAGATGGTCAAAAGTACCCTTGAACCAAATTCGGCTTGCGACGAGTCATTCTTCGTTTATAACTGCGAGTATTATTTATGAAAAGTGTTCTTTATTGAATTTAGGCACGATGTATACGATATGAGGGTCGATACAGCAATGCCTTCTTCAGGCAAAACTAGCCGTGAGGACACCTACGTCACCATGGCCCTTGTTTAGTTTTCAAGGCACTTCCCCCCTTGGAAAAGCCCAAGTCCCAACGACCACGGCAACTATGTCGCCGAAAGCGCACATGGCCCGTGCCAGTGACGCTCATTTCTTAATTTTCCTACATGATATCTGCGTAAATCTTTTGAGCGGCATTACTTTCCCAAATATAGGTGTTTCTACCACTTCCCGTGTCGACCAATACATTTGTATATTCGGTTTTTTGACTTGAGTCATCAAAATACAGAGCGCATAATAAGCTAACATTTCATTCTGGGTAACTGGAAACCAACCATCATCCAGTTTTCTTCTTCTCTCATCGTTCATAATTTGTTCCGCGTAAAGATTTGTTTGGGTAACTAATATGTCCCAGAAATTTTCGTCGAACACAACAAAAAATAAATCTAATAATTCGTGATTTGCGCCTAACTGATTTAAAACATACTCTTTTACACCACGAGACTCAGAATACTTCCAAATTATCGGTCTGTTATTAGTTTCCTTCCAATCCCATTCAACATTCACTTCATGTCTGGTATTTTCTTCTTCACTACTGTCATATATAATTGACCTTCTTGTGCGATTCATCACTGGCATAATGACACTGCTGTCACTAGAATTTTCATCACTGTTTATAACTCTGTCAATATCTATCGATTGACTGCTTGAAACATTGGTAGCCTTTTCACTACTGTTACTTCCGTGCGAAGTACTTGCATTTTTAGTAACTTTGCTTCTTTTTTTATACATGCTGGAGGGTTTGACAAAATTAAAAATAATCAAGAATATTACTTTTTGTAAAGAAGACTACGAAACGTGTGCACCTTGTGTAACGGAATAGTAAGAACTGAAGAACGACTGAAGCTTTCTTGGTCTCGCTGAATGTATATGTTTATTTAGTTTTCAAATGTTATCTGGACTACGACAATGTATCCTTCAGATAAAGAAAAGGAAAGAAGAGATAAGACGAGATTGAGACCACGAGCACGGCTCGTGATATTCATGTTTGGCTCGAAATGTCGATTACGAGCCTGACTCGTGATATCCACGTTTGCCCTGAAATTGAACAACGAGCCTGACTCGTGATATTCAAGTTTGGCCTAAAATTTTCATCACGAGTCAGACTCGTGAAAATAATGCAAGGGGTTAAACGACCGTCGTTTTAGTTTGAGTGCGCGGATTTGTTTGTCGATAGCACTGTTACTTGTGTTGGCCATTTTTAATGGAAATGAGGCGGATAGATCGGGAGATTAGACACGAAAAGGATATCCTGATTGGCAATTCAAAACGAGCCTACCTTTGGATGACTTTGTCGTTGTCGCTGAACCCTAACCGCTCGCTGTCCTTGTTGCTCGTCTCCGGTAGATGCTGGCTGCTGTGGTCCAATCAGGTTCTCCGCCGAAGTATCGCCTGGTTGATCGTCCGTTGTTGAACGTATTGAATTCCGGATCCACTCGTAGAAATGTGTCTATTTTTCGCACTGATCGTAAACTGCACTTCCGTCGGTCGTGAATCCGGCTCGAAGGACCAAATGTTACGTTGGCACGTCGCGGTGCTGGCCAACGTATATGGCACGAAAAAAATTTAAATTGATGCTACTGTTTCACTGAAACGTCTCCGTTCGATGCGATTCTCTCCGCGTCGGTTGAGAGATCGTTGTTTCTCCGATGTCGTTTGAGAAGAAGTTTTCTCCGAGGTCGAGTGAGAAGAAGTGTTTTCTCCGATGTCGAATGAGAAGAAGTGCCGTTGTCGAAAAACTTAACCCTTTCGCTTCGGATGTCCAGCCCGCAAAAGTACTGTCTCTGTACGGTCGCGCGCGCCGCGAATACGCACAATATGCGTTGTTGCTCTATATACGTTTTCCTAGGTCTTAAGTAACAATTTTGCTAAATAAAACAATCTTTGTTACTATATAATGAGTATTATTTACATTTCTGGTATGAAAATATTTACAACTTAAAAGTTACAAGTAAGATTTAAATTTTAATTAATTATTGTCCGCAAACAAGTTAATATATTAATATAAAGTGATTAGTAGTATAAGTTCGTATGATAAATTCTGAAACACGGATCTACGCATAAACCAACATCACACTCTTTACATGCTGTTTATATGCTGTTATTCTGGAATTTTTTGAGATTTTTTGATCAACTGCGCCGTAGTCAAAAAAATCAAAAACCGTTTTTTTACCGTTTCTCACGTGTCCCAGTAACATATACCGCGAATTTTCATGTATTCTTAATGAAATAAGTGTTTTATGCAATGTTTAATGTTTTCACAAACATTTAAGCAAAATTCAAATTAAAAAAATCAAATAAACCAACCGAATTGAAATTCTATTATGTACGTAATATATTAAAGCAGAGCTCGGCAAGAAGTGCACATTTCACTCGATTTTCGGTTGACTCCGCCTAGTGCTCACCTCTTACCCTTACGTCCCGTACGCAGCCGACGAGCTGCACGAGGCTCAGGACTGATAATCCACTGATAACTGAAATGACCTTTTAATAGCTTGAATTACAAAGATGGTGCGTGATATCCCCAGTGTTTCTTATACTTTCTTCAGTTTTGTTATCCATGTCCTATTAATTATAAGATTGTTAATACTGTTTAATTTTAGATACATACACAATCGTGATTTTAAATATATTTATCGTTTTTTGTAAGTATGGAAAAAGCAAAGTTTAAAAAACCGACGTCTTAATCCTCGTCACTATCTTCATCAATCACAGGCATTACAGGGTGGCTATTAAATATTTTACTAAGAATTTCTGCAGGTCGTACAATTTTGGTAAGTACCGAGCGTGCGATAAATAATAAATAATTGCGGCTATGTGCGAACAGCATCCGACGGTACGGTTACCGTTCGCACATTCACAACAATAACGTTTAATACCCGAATGTCCCACCAAATTGGGTGTGTACTCGATATAACAACGATAAGTTTTATTATTAATGTGACGTGATTTTACTTGGAATTTAATGATATTATTATTTTCTTTATGACACCAAATGTTAATATTGTTGTGCTCATCCATTAGTTCCGCTAAATAAGATATCGCTTGGGTTAACTGATATGTACCGGTGAATAGAATTTTCAGTTCGTTCTCCGTCATTTCCGGAAAATCAAGCAGTTCGGAAGCTAACAACGATTTGAATTGAATTTTTACTGTTGCTAATGAATTTTCAATATATTTTTGAGAAATCATTCTATTTACTATCTCATCGCTAAGCTCCACATCTGAATTTAAACGTTTACCGAAAGTATTTTGTAAAAAACATGCTATTTTACAATATAAACTAACTTTAGGGATAAGTTTGTTATCCATTTGATAATGTAGGAGTTTATATTTTTTACCTATAATGCCGTGAACAGCTTCGACAACCCAACGAATCTTAGTTATGAAACGGGAAGCGTTCGACTCCGCGGTGGTTAATTGATAACCATATAACCACGTTCTTCTAACTGAGATTTAACATCACTGAACCCTCGATCCACGATACAGATATCCCCAGGTGTTAAAATGGTTTGCAAACCATTAGGATCATTCATTATTATTTTCATCATTTCTGCATCGTTTTGGGTAGCATAAAACGGTCCGAAAACATCAACTATATAACCGTGAAAGTTTTACACAACGGAACCCTTTTTTGTCCAGAATATGACTTTCTCTGGTATTCGTTGTTCGAACTTTTCTGATGACGGATATACGTTCCGTCGAAAATCAGTGGTAACTTATTTGTTAAATTGTACAATTTTTTAACTATGTTGGATGTTTCTTTTTGTATTAAACAAAAAGTTTCCCGGGAAAGTGTCGCAAATCCAAAATGAAAAGGTATGATATCTTTTTCGAAAGAATTTAAAACCGATATACAAAAGTCTGAAACGTGCTGCTCTCGTTCTAATCCGAGAGTTGCAGCTATGATACTATTTGAATTTCCGGTACGCAATTTGAACAAAAAAACTACAATCGCTTGCGTAACGTCGCGTTGTTTGGAACTTCTCATGGAAGTCATCATTTCCCGAAGTTTTATTATATTTTCCCACGTTAAACCCGTAAATAAACCCGTAAACCCGTTTTAACCGTTCTTCGGAAAGGGTGAAATCGCCCACTTTATCTATAATACTAGAATCAGTACTAACTGAAAGGTACTCAAAGTAATTCCTCAATTCTTTCGCGTCAATTATGCCACTATTCGAATGTATTTTTAGATTATGTACATTTTCCTCAAACAAACGTTTTTTCAATAAGTGACTAGGACAGCACCGATTTCCGTAAGAAACATATAACCTTCTCATCAGAAATCCCTGCTTTCTCGTTTCAGCTGGAACTGTAATAATATTTTTATTTGAGCCGCAAACAAAACAGTAACCGTGAGTTGCAATAACTCTAGTAAACGGCATTTCTAATATTCACTTGATGTACCGTCAACGTTACTCAAATCTACAAGAAATGACGGATCTTCGGTTGACGAATACGATGGAGGAGTGCTACAGTCTGTCTCACAAGAGCGTGTCGGCCATATTTCTGTAAATTTTTATATATTTGTAAAGAATTTTATATCAATCGAATCTACATTTAATACACTTATACGCTTTTACCTAGTAGTGGGTCCAGTCTCCTCCGTTAGAAATTATAGCTTCGCACCGTCTCGGCATACTTTCTATTAATTTCGCGGCGTACGAATCTGGTAAAGACGTTCTGATTTTGGTTATACGCCTTCCTCTCAGTTTGTACTTCATTAAGGACCACACATTTTCGATTGGATTTGCATCCGGGGATTGCGATGGCCAAGGAAGTACGGTGATACCATTTTCCGCTTTCCAGCTGGTACGGACGCGACTCCGATGTTTAGGGTCATTGTCCTCTTGTAATATCCACTCGTCTCTAGTCGGATTGAATCATCGTTTTGCTGATGTAAGAAGTCCCCTCTGATACAATTTCAGCATTTTTTGTGCATTTAGATTATATGTAAAGATGCACAAAGTATCAAAACCCCGTGCGTGAAGCAACCCCAAACATGCACCTTTATGGGGTGTTTCACACTCCTTTGAACAATTCTTTTTCCTCGGGTAGACCAAGCATGTGTAATAGGACACCAAGCCCAAAAGGACCATTCATCACTGAATATTACATTACTCCAATCACGATCACTATTTGCATGCGCCCACGCCAGACGATTTTCGACATGCTTTTTTGATAGCAACGGTTTGGACAATGTACTCTGCCACTTGGCACCGTATTCGTCTAAACGCCGTTTTAACGTCATTATGCTAATAATTACCCCTTTTTTTAACCAATAACATCTGACCTTTTCGTAGAGAGAGTCGGATTTTTCTCAAAAAGCCGAAGAATCATTTTATGTTCTCGGGTGTTGGTCTTTCGTTTTAACCCTCGATTTGGAAAGTCATCGACACTTTTAGTCTCCTTGTAATGTTGTACCCATTTTTTAACAAACTGTGTTGATTTATGCAGGTATTTAGCGGCACTTGCAGCACTCAATTTTGGCCCTTTTGGGTGGCAACATAAGAATACTGCTTCAAATCGCTTCGCGTACACGGCACTCATCTCTAAAAACTCTCTTCTGATCAATGTCTCAAACAAAACTGAGAGATAATCGACCATGGCGTAATAGAGTAGACTGCATTTGTTTATATTCTCCTTCCCTCGCCCCTGATAGGCGCCAAACGACGCAGATATCGTCGACACGTTCTTGTGAGACAGACTGTAGATGCGGAGGAATAGAGTTCGATCGAAGAAACAATCATGTCTGGTGAAAAGGAAGATTCATTTGAATTAAATGATTCGATTAAAAAAGAAGGTTGGGTCGAAGAAGAGGGTCCGGCCACAGGTTCGCGAATCTGAGAAAATTCTAAAATATTTGTACATTTTTTATGTACGTAAACGTGACATTTATTACATAATATATCACCGATCACTACTACTTTATTTAAAACTTGAGAACACCTGACAGCGTCAGCTTCCGTCTTGATTTTCCGTACCGGGCGAGATGCTACGCGAATTAAAATATTACAACGAATACATCTTGCACGCAAGGTTTTCTTATCAAACAATTGTACACTTGCACTTGACATGTTGTCAATACACAGTAATAGATTAACCCTTTTACAGCTTGAGCGCTTTAATTTTATATAAAAAAATCACTGCACAAGACGCGTATGCAGCTAACACGCCGAAAACAAACGAATTAATGGCCATTATTGTGCAGTTATTAATAATAAAATGCAAAACAAATGCATGGCGCCTGTTTTTTCTCCGGTTGATCGCGGATTAACGCGGAAGTAAGCGCCGGAATCGCTCAGCGCAAAGCGCGCTCCGTGCACGATGGTGTCGAAGGAAATTTAACTGTGAAGGAGCTGGAGTGCAATAAAATATTTACTCCGACGTTTGACAGTTACGTTCACTTTTATTTTGTTGTACAAATGTTGTCTCGCTGAGACGCAATAAATGGTAAATTATAAAACCTTTGTAGTTAGCTTTCTCTCTCTTAGCTTGCTGAGCGCAATCGAAAGAATTGCCGTGTCCTGCGAGGCGCGGGTTATATAGATCGCGAGGTCTTTGTTCGGCGGCACGCGGATACTCAGGACCTCACAACATTGCGCAATAGTTTGCAATGAAGCAACCGCCGTTATCAGGGCAGGGATTGGAGGAGCTGTTGCCGTGCGCTGCGAAAGCCGTTTACCAGCTACGGCGCAATTACGCGAAGGAACGTTGCGAGCCAATCCGTGAACAAAAACTGCTTAAGTACCGCTCCTCCCTGAGATGGTACAATAAGCAGGTTAAAAAGGCTAAATTAGAAAGCTGGACGCGATTCGTGACGTTGAAAGAGTCGGAGCCCTGGGGCACGGTATACAAGCTCCAGGCCCGAAAACTCCGAGTTGAGAAGGTCATTAGTACCCTCCGGCGTGGAAATAGTCATACGATCGACATACGTGAAACCGCGAACGTGCTGTTAGGAGTCCACATACCCGATGACCGGGAAGAAGAAGATACGCCGGCACAACGTATCATTAGAGAAAACTCGCGCACGGCGCCGAGCACTGATGACGCTTCACCGTTTTCGGAAGCAGAAGTCGCAGCTGCCGCCAAATCGTTCAAAAACGGCAAGGTTCCGGGGCCAGACCTAATAGAAGTTAGGGCATTAAAGGCCGCAATGAAAGTTATCCCCGGTCATCTAACCCGGCTATTTAACGATTGCCTTAGGCATGGTGTCTTTCCTTCAGTCTGGAAAGAGGGATCCTTAAGAATCCTCTTGAAAGGTGAAGGAAAAGACGAGAAGGATCCTAAATCCTATAGACCGATATGTCTCCTCTCCGTGATAGGGAAATTATTCGAGAAATTAGTAAAGAAAAGGCTAGAGCAATTCGTGCTACTAGCAGGGAAAACGTCCGATAGGCAGTTCGACTTCACCCCCGGCAAGTCGACTGATGACGCGATCGTAGAGCTACGCCACCTTGTAAATTCATGCGAAAGTAGATATGCGATAGGATTGTCATTCGACATCAGAGGCGCCTTCGACAATGTCTGGTGGCCCCTGGTGCTCGATTCCCTCAAAGCCCGAGACTGTCCGGCAAACGTTTTCGAAGTGATAAAAAGTTACTTCGGAGACCGCCGGGTCAAGCTCTCCTTTGGTTCCACAGAGGTATCCAAGCAGGCTACTAGAGGTTGCCCACAAGGATCGGTCCTTGGCCCCACCTGCTGGAACCTCATGTTCGATGGTCTCCTACAGACCCTAAGTCCCTTAATAAACCGAAACTTCGCCGCGTACGCGGACGACCTCTTCGTCGTCGTATGCGGTGAAAGCAGGCGCGAATTAGAAGTAAATGGTCAGCTCGTTGTAGACCACATTCTTAGATGGTGCAGCTCGGCGAAATTAGAAGTACCCGCATCCAAGACGGAAGCGATCGTCTTGAAAAGCGGATACATAGACAGGGCTATATTAGGAAGAAGTGGAGGAGCGCGACCGGACAGAAAACGCAAGGCCGTACGGCCGTCGAAGGCCGACCTTGCAAGTAGACCACTGACTATCCGAATAGGGAACTCAAATATTAGATTCAAACCAGTAATTCGTTACCTAGGCGTCCATCTAGATAAAGGCATGGGTGTCCGATCCCACTGCCAATACCTGAGCGACAAAATCGGACCGCTTTTCGGAAAATTGGGTAGATTGGCACGGTGCCAGTGGGGACTCCGCTTCGGTGCTCTCTCCGTGATCTACAAGGGCGTGTTCGTTCCGACTGTAGCATACGCTGCAGCGGGATGGGCTGATTTGTGCACGGAGAGAGAGAGCTGTGGGTGCTAAGATCCACCCAACGTCGGGCTCTGATCGCGGTGACAGGCGCTTATCGCCGAACATCGTGGGAGAGTTTGTGCGCGGTGGCTGGCGCAGTTCCCATTGATATCGTGTTAGATCAACGTAGGGCCCTCTTCGAACTACAAAGAGGAAAAGACGCCAGGATCGGGGACATCGTGGTCCCTGTCGGAGAAAACGCGAAGGAAAAGGTCACGGACGAAGTACTTAGGGTGTGGCAATCCAGGTGGAATTCTTCCCACAAGGGTCGCATTCAGGAAAGAATGACCAAAACATGGATGACGCCTAGTCACTACTGCACACAGGTACTCACAGGTCATGGCCAATTCTGCACACGTCTGAAGACGTACGGAGTAGTCGATGACGAGTCTTGTCTGTGTGGTGCCGAGGCTGACACGGTAGGTCATTTTCTACTGGAATGTCCCGTCTTCGAACCGCAGCGAGCGGCACTTAGAGAATTCGTCCCAGCCAGCGAGAGGAAATGGCCAGAGGCGGCACAACACCTCGTGTCGTCCAAAGAATCATTTTCCACACTCGCTGACTTCTGCGCCGAAACCCTTTGGCTAAAAGGAATTATGTTAGACGAGCGAATCGGTTAAGACCGGGGGAAAACTTAGAATCACCGAAAGTTAGACGAATACGTTACGAAATCGAAACTTAGAGTCACGCGAAACTAAACCCTTCTATCCAATCCACTCCAAAACTCTAATCCGGAAAATCCATCGCCCAACAACAGGGTCAGAGCGCGTACACTGGCGAGTGTACGATGAGTCCGCCTCCCCGTGGTTCCCCGTGGATGCGACGAAAGTCGTAACTAAAGGACTCAAACTTTTGTACGAACACATTTTTAATAACTGTAACTCCTTCCGAGATATCCTGCTGTACTCACTTAAGTGGGACACCCTGTATGTATGTACATGAACTTAATTCTAATTATGAGTCTCTATCTCTTGGTGGCACTGTTTCGACGTTCTGAATCAGGCAGGGGAGTGAGTTGCCTGACGTTCCGTTTGTAGGTCCCGTGGCTGGTCCGCACGGTAACTGCCCTGATGACATCGTCTGGTCCGGGATGCACCTCTTCGATTCGGCCGAGATGGAGCGGCGGAAGGTGGTCATCCTTGAGCACCACGAGAGATCCCACCTGGATCTCGCGAGACCCCTTGTACCATTTTTGTCGAACGTTTAAATGGTGTATGTATTCCTTATGCCATCTGGTCCAAAAGTCTTGCTTGACATTTTGTATGTATTGCCATTGCGATAGCCGGTTAACAGGTGTGATGCTCAAATCAACCTCGGGCAGACTCGTTAAAGAACAACCAATCAAAAAGTGTGCGGGAGTCAAGGCGGAGGGATCATCGGGATCAGATGATAACGAATTCTGTATTATTGTAAAAATACGATTTGGCATACTTCTAATTAAATTTTTTATTGTTTCGGGCTTGATGCTTGTCCATATTGGCATTTTTAAGTTCCGTCACTGTGTTATACTGGCGACCATCCGAATAAACATCTCTAACCAGAATTCCCCACAAATTTTCTATCGAATTTATATCCGGTGAACGTGATGGCCAGTCTATAATTTCTACATTTTGTTCTCCAAGCCACTTCTTTGTGCTCCTACTCGTATGTACCGAAGCATTATCTTGTTGAAAAATAAATTTAACGCTTGAAAAACGTCGAATATAAGATAGTAAATTGTCCCTAAGTACTCCTTGATATAAAATATTATTAATCTTTGATGTGATAAATGCAATTTCTGTGGTGCCGAACGCACTAAAGCCAGCCCATAGCATGCATGAGCCGCCCCCCGAAATTTCGCTTCGAAAATTATTTTGGCTGCTTCCTCAAATCCCGCCAATATGAATTAAATCCATCTGGTCCATCGAGATTAAATTTTTTTTCGTCAAAAAAACCTGCGATTTGCAGCGCACGCTGGCATGCGCGACCAACGTGCGCCCGATATAACCGGGAATCACCGTATAGGACACCCAGGTAGCGAACGGTGTCCTGAGTAGTAATAAGGTGGCCCTCGTGTTCGAGTACGAGAGGACGGGGCACACACGGGATGGGGTCAGGAGAGTGGCCTCGGTCTTATGGACCGCCAAGATCAGCCCCTCCTGGTCGTACCATGATCACAGAATGCGCATTGCCGCCTCGGCGCGGACGCGCACTTGGTCAAGGTCGCGATTGACGACGACCAATGCAATATCGTCAGCAAAACCCACATTCACCACATCCTCGGGGAGTTCTAACCCCAGCAGAGGATCAAATGACATGTTCCACAGCAGAGACCCTAGCACGGACCCCTGAGGAACCCCACCGAAAACCGGACTCTCCGCCCACTGATCTCTAACCAGCGACGCACCAATGCGACGATTGAACAGGTAATCCTGCAATATTCCCACAAGGGCCGGAGGGAAATCTCTTTGACGAGCGACGTTGATTATGCTGCTCCAGCGAACGGAATTAAACGCGTTCTTCACATCAAGCGTAACCAACAAACAGTGTTGGCCACGCCTGCTTGAGTCATCCCACATATAATTGACAATGAGCATGGCATGGACAGTGGAGTGACGACATCTGAAACCAAACTGCCACTCGGCCAGCCTCCCCCCCGGACTCATTCAAGGCGCGATTGTTACGGAACCGCAGAACATACTCGAACAACTTCGCCAGGTTGGAGAGCATGCACAGTGGCCGGAGATCGGAGACGGAGGCGTGCAGCCTCCCAGACTTGGGAATAAGGACCAGGCGGCCGAGCTTCCACGCATCCGGGAAGTACCCGAGGTGATAACAAGCGGAAAAAAGCAACACCATAAACATCAGCCCAGGCAAGATCCTGCAGACGGTGCAGTGTCGGCATCAGGCCCTGGTGCCTTGCCGATCTTCAAATAGCGCAACCCAAGTAGAACATCGCCCGCGGTCACCGGATCTTCTGAATCTGCGGAATCCAAGGAACCCAAGGCACCCCTGGTACCCCCGGCGGACGGCCCAGGCATTGGGGCCACAGAGGGACCTCCACATGCTAAAATTGAAACCAATCGTTACTCAAAACTCAAAATTGGACTAAACCAAATTGAGCTAAATTATAATTAAAATTAAAATTAAAATTAAAACTAAAGTAAAATTAAAATAAAATTAAATTAATGTTAGAATTAAATTAAAACTAAAACTAAAACAAAATTAAATCAAATCCAAATTTGAATGTAAATTTAAACTCAAATTCATATCTAAATCTAAATTAATTTTAAGCTAATTAACACGTTGGCTGCCGTGGAGGTCACCGGTGACCGGCACTCGACTTGGCTACGGTGCCGTGGGGGCCACCGGTGACCGGCGATGCGACCAATAGTTAAAATACATAATTAGGGCAAACATCGATACTTATAAATTTCGAAATAATACCATTGTTTCTGTAATGCTTTGAAGAAATTAATGCCGTACAGAACATGCAAAAATAATTTTATTAATACAAGGAATATATACATGTTATTTGTGCGCATAACGATGAAACACATCGAAACATGGTAGGCACAGAAAAGGTGAACCAGAACAGTCAGCACAATATGTCGCCACTTTCTTAGTGCAATTCATTGCTCTCAATCTTCCTAGCTGTTTTGAATTTTTTTCATAACACAATTTGTAAAATCGCCTTATATTTCGCATACTTCCCGGTTCCCTTTTAAGTTCATGGCGACGTTTTGTCTGTACGTAATTGCTTGGTGAAGTGCAATCTTCATCATTAGAACATTTCACTAAATACATCGCTAACTTCATCCTAAAATCGGAGATTGAAATATTTTTTCGAGTTGCTTGTTTGTATATCACCAGTGAATTTACAACACAAGTGTTCAGTATAATCTCTATTGCCAATTTTCTGTACCACTTTATAGTTTTTCGCAATGATGAACTATAAGCAGTCATTTGATCAGACAAATCAACTGAAGATTTCCCTAAATTATAATCTACTACCACTTTTGCTTTCTCATATGAACAAGATCCTTTCGTTACACTTATCATTTCAGCAGAATGTTTTGTAGATAGCATCAGCACATCTCTTTTATCTTTCCACTTTAAGACTGTTACACCTTTTTCATTTTCTCGCGCGATGACTTCTCCACGTTTCAATTTTTGGGACACTACTTCCTTTGGGTTGCCTCGTCGATTTTTCCGCAGCGTACCCACTAAATGCGTGTGCATTGAAAGTAATTTTTCTGCCAGGTCTAAACTTGTGTAATAACTGTCTGTACAAATCGTATGGCCTTTGCCCAAAACATCTTTACAAAGAGATATCACAATCTCAGATGATTTATTCCCAGATGTTCGAATTGCATTTTCGTCTTTGCCCGTGTAGATTTGAAATGAATGAGTGTAACCTGGCCCACTACATAATTTAAACATTTTTACGCCATATCTATGACACTTTTGTTTTATATATTTGTGGGGGACTGGTAGGTGTCGGGAAAACAGCACGCTGTACTTCGTGATTGTGTTGACTTTATTTTTGCGGACCACAGAGCGCTGTCCGCTACTCTTACGTCCTTGGTTCTCTCCCAAAACAAGACTGCCCGTGCGCGCCGCATTCGCCCCCTCAAGTATTCTTCCAAAAATCATTCTTCCTTCGTTCATCCCGGTTCGCTCTCGCTCTAGACTCATCCGTCGTCGATGCATTCGTTTCCCATGCATTCCTGAGCTCGACCACCCGCGCGACACTCGAACTAAACATTCTCAGTTATTCTTTCACACTTCGCTATCGGACCACACTCACGCATATCATTCGCACAGCCATAACCATTCATCACACTTACCCTTCGTTCATACCCTTATATTTAGACTAAATGCTACGAGCTACAGCCCAGGGAGGTGGCGCCAGATATGCTGCCACATATTGTAACACCGGTTTCTTTAATTGTTTTAAGGGAAATATCGTTTTGTAAATCACGTAGTTCATCCCGTAAGCTAATATCTTGTTCCGCGATTGATGCTGTAAGTGGATTTTCGAAAAGAATTAAATCTGGGCGAAGTTTTTCGAAACAGGTAAAACGAGTATTGTACTCTTCTATGATAGAATTTAGGAAGTTAATATTATCTTTAAAATGATAGCTACTGCCGTGTTCTTCGAGGAGAATCTGGCAAGAAGGAAAATAATGGCAAATATTGTTATTTAAATCAGATTTAAATAAATGTAATTTACTTCGGAAAGAATCGACATGACTAACTAATTGGGAAATAGTTTGAGATCGTTTTTGCAGCTTTAAATTGAGAAGTCTAAATTGATTAGTCATGTCAGTAATAAAGGCAAGTTCAGAAAGAAATGTGATATCTTCTAAAAGGACTATATATTCTTGAAATGTTTGGTTTTCTTCTTTTTGCAAGAAACGGAGGACCTCTTTTCTTATTACAAAAAAAATTTTCAAACATTTTGCTGCACTAAGCCAACGAACTGGGCAATGAAGGGGGACATCTGTGCGAACAGCATTATGTTCATGGAGAAATAAGAGAAATTTCCTATGCCTGATGAACTTCTGTCCACCTTTAATTATATTAACTATCTTGGTTACAGTCTCCATAGCTGTTGACAGTTTGATGACTTTGCCACATAATGCTTCCTGATGAATAATACAATGAATAATGGGGATGTTAATATTTCGCTGCTTTAACTGACCGAAAAATCCTTGTTTTCGAACCTGTCATAGCTTTTGCGCCATCGGTTGTAACAGAAGAACATTTTCTAAAATCTATATCAAATTTTTTTAATGAATTATCAACAGCTAAAAAAATATCAAGACCTGTAGTGGTGTTATGTAATGGGACGAAATCTAAAAGCTCCTCAACATACGAGAAATCGTCTTGCACGATTCGAGTAAAAATACCCAGTTGACTCGTATGTCGAATATCGGTGATCTTATCCAAACACAAAGAAAAATATACACAAGACTTTAAAAGATTTTTTAATTTGTCTGTTATGGAATTACTAATATCAGAAATTCTCGACGTAACAGTTTTTGCACTGAGGGGGATACTGATTGCTTCATCAAGGGTTAAAGAATTCCCAAAAGCTTTTACTGCTTCAATGATACAGTTTTTTACGAAACTACCTTCAGAGAACGGTTTTGAATTTTGTGCTGTAAGCAAAGAAATAGCATAAGAAGCTAATACAGATTTCTGAGAAATAGAAGTAGAAGAAGGTATTGCACCTTCTTGATAAACTAACTTGTAACGGTATACGTGGGGAGCGTATAGCTCGGTGGGTGCTCGAACGACAATCACCCTCGGCGCGTACAGGGGGAGGCCCCGTACGGTAGCACGGTCGCGGTTTTAAAGTACGGAATTCCAGAAAACAGGTCCAGTACGCGAGGTCCCGGACGCAGCCTCGGAATGTCTCTACGTTATACGTTTAGGTTTATCGCGAACAATAGGCAGCCGTCTCCGTACAGAACAGGTCCCTAGCTCGAGACCCGGATACAAGCCCTGCACAGAGTCAAGTGCCTCTTGAGATTGCCTTCTACCACGGAACAAGTCCCTGTAACACGAAGCCCGGATGCAAGTTCAGTGGTAGGGTGCCGAAGTCGGTCTGTGTCTCTGCATTTTTTCCGGCCCTATTTATAGGACAACTTTGTTGTAGCTAGGCCTTAGCCAATCAGCGTTGGCGATAAGGTCGCGTGTCGAAGTTTGTGCTTCGAGGCGCCAGGCCGTCGATGCGTTCATCGTTCGCCCGAGCGAGACCCGGAAAAATCCTCCCGCGTTACAAACTTCAATTCTTCAATAATACTTGACTTTTCTGAATGTGAATAATTGGAGTACTCGACTGAATGACGATTTTTAAAATGCTTCTCTATTGAAAATTTTTTTACCTCAAAGGTTCAAAACCGCAAAGTAAACAAACCGTTCTATTGGAAATGTAGCTGAAGAAATAATTAACTTCCCAAGACTGATCAAATTCTTGATCAGGCCTTTTGCTATCCATCTTTAAAGTAGTGTGAAAAGTAGAATAAAACCTATTTAGTAGCAATTAATTAATTATTATATAAATCAATTAGTAATCCTAAACTTTGATTAAATTTTATACTTACTTTCTGCTGCTTCGAATCAAGTTTATTTCTTACACACCTCGTTACAAATCGACACAGAAGAATGTATTTCACAATGCGGAGAGTCACGTTTTGTTAAAGGATGCAGTGGAAATAAGGCCGTTTCCGTGGTCTTTCGGGTTTTTATCACCTTGTTCCTGAATAAAGACAGAGACAAAGCCATGACAACGGAATAACGCGGGTGAAAAAAACACAGGCGAAAAAACGCGCGCTGAAAAAGGCGCAAAAATTGATGAAAGTAATGAAAACTCTGACTTGTCCGAATCTGGTTGCCAGTTGCGCGAGCTGACTTTAGCCAAATTCGTACAAGACAACCCCGGGCGCCTGAGCACCCCCCCAACCCGGGCGCCTGAGCACCCCCCCCAACCCGGGCGCCTGAGCACCCCCCCAACCCGGGCGCCTGAGCACCCCCCCCCCAACCCGGGCGCCTGAGCACCCCCCCCAACCCGGGCGCCTGAGCACCCCCCCCCCAACCCGGGCGCCTGAGCACCCCCCCCCCAACCCGGGCGCCGCGACCGCCCAAGTGGTTGCCCTTGCGACGTGACTCTAGGGCAACCACCCCTTCTGACCGGTGAGCTTGTACCGTCCCACCGGTCAGCTGGCGGACCTGTACACCATCAGCGGTCCGCCGGCTCCCCCTCCTATCCTAAAGGTTTCTTCCACCAGGGCCAAGTCGCTAAAGACCGGCTGGGATCAGATACTCGCATTGAGACTGCCCAGTGAAAGGTACCCCTAGACAGGCATGGGGAGATAGCAGCACTTACTGTTTTGCATCTCGAAGGGCCTTGGTCGCTAAGACTGGCTAAATTCAGATACTCGCATTGAGACTGCCTTCTAGAATGCCAGCAAGTGCTGAGTCGCCGGATGGCGTTCCCGAAGTTATCTCTTTCGCGATCCCCTATTTATCCTCTAGCTGTCCAGTTTCCGCAGCGAGCAAAAGTCAACCTAATAGCACGCCTAGCGGTGGGTGCCTGAACTAACGGGTGGGCGTTGGGAAGGATAGCGCTACTGGTGAGAATGGTGGGAGTGGCGGTGCTCATGCGGTCCCTGCAGGTAGGCAACGGTCCTCCGACGTTTTGAATGCCCTGGGTAGGCGACAGTACTCTCGGAAAACCCCTAACTCCATCCTCGGACGGGCGGACATCACAACCAGATGGATGACGGATGTATCCGGCGCTCGTACCGAGAAGGATAACCCTTTGTGGACGAGACGGTTCGAAGTGAATCATACCGTGGAGCCAAGCTCTTGCTGCGATAGTCATTTAAAACTGCCAGCGCATATTTCTGCTTAACTCTTTCGCTCCGACGGGCGTATATATACGCCCTCGAAGAATAACCGTTCATATACTAAGAACGTATATATACGCTCTGGAAAAGTGAGCGCTGAGGTGCGAAGAGCGTATATATACGTCCATACCATATATACCTTTATTTCATACTTTACATGAGATACTTTTATTAATTGTGTATCTGGCAATGGTGCATGCTTCAAACAGTTGACTATCATGAAATAAAACATCACCGGCAAGACGATACTGTGTTTTGTTTTAACAATACTCAGTTTCAGTCTTCTTTAGAACATCGTCAGCGACGGATATATACCAGCAATTTATAATAGTGGTTGTTCAGTACACACAATTTCGAACGTGATTGTGAAATGGAGTGCGTTGCTAGTTGTAGATAGGTAGATTATTTGTACACAGTCTTAACGAAAAACTACTAATGTTGGAGCAATTTATTGTAAAAAGATGAACAACAAATGATACGCAGAGATGAGCAAACCTCTGAAAATACAAATGGAATGATCGCCAAGTCATGCGAGGGAAGAATATATTTTAGAAATTGGCACTTGGTGGGGGTTTACATATAGAAATTTAGAAATGTGAAATCAAATCGGGAAAGAGCAAAAACTTAATTAGCTATGCTGGCCATCAGTACCAAGACACCGGATATCATCGTGCTCCGAGCGCACGTGTGCCCCCCTGAAAGGAGGATGCGCTCGGACATCATCAGGCTCGGCAGTGTGCCTTTCTTTAAAAAAAAGAATTCAGTTATAACGAGTTTTGACAGTGGTGATTAAAAGCTTTAAACGAATTTATGAATGGGTAATTCCACGCCAAATCGATCACTTTTTTTTGGCAATGTCTCGGATTTTGTTCTAAATTGATTATATTATAGTTCACGTGAAAATAAGCCTTTAAATTTCGTGATTTTTGCCTATTTTCGTAAAAATGGGTTGTACTTTTGAATTTTTATCTCGGGAACTATTTATTCTAATAACCTACTCTTTTTTTTGTTTTAATAGAGAAGGATCACTCTTTTACAGTATATTTTTATTGGATTGAAAACTGCCTTTTATAATACTGAAAATTATAAACAAATTCTGTTTTTGCAAAAATTGCTTCAAGGTCACGTTTTTAAAAATTCGAAAAAATTATTTTTGTATTCCTTGAAGGTTTCTCCATAAAATAAATACATTCCAGGATGGTGTTTTTCCTAATAACGTCGCAGAAAAATGTTATATATAGCCGCTACGCGCCCTAACAGGTAGACGGGCCGTAGTTCGGCTCGCTGTTATTATTATGGCTATCAATAAAATTTTAATTGATTGTTGCATATCAAGTAATGGATTCCAAGGCATAAAAAATGTGATATGACTTGTTGAAATAAAAATGTTGCAAAATTGTAAAATATATCAATGCGAAGATTAAGATTTAATATAAATAACTGTGCAAACGTTTCGTCGATATTTTTGATACAGTACTGACTAGGTCTTGGTTCGAACAATAAATGAATTAATTTAACTTGTAGCAGTTTATATCAGGTGCAGAAATAAGTTCTTTCCGAGGAATTTCAGTCGTTTGGTATGATCATTTGTTGCGAGATATTCTTCCACGAATAGAACTGGCAAGACACCTTAACGCTAAAAAGCAGTATCTATCCGTTCACACGAAATTGGAAAAATGGGTTCCCCATCAGTTATCCTATCTCTGAACTTACTAAATCGCTTCAATAAAAACGATTTCCTGCATCAGATTATTACAGATGATGAAAAATGGATATTATATAGGAATCCCGAACGAAAAAGATCGTAGGCAGACCCTGGCAAAACAACAACATTAACCGCAAAGTCTGATATTCATGGGAAAAAAATGTTATTCTGCATATGGTGGGACATGAAAGGAATTCTGTACTATGAAACAGTGAGCCACCGAGTTTCTATCGTGAGTGAATTGGTAATTTAGCCAAAAAGTGGCGAAAGGTCATGGAAAACAATGGCGAATAAAATAAAATATTTATTCTGCGAAAAAATCGGAAAGAATTTATTTCTACATCTAATAGTAATGTATAAGTAAGCGAACCAACGGCATCGTTATGTCCAGCTTCAATTCAGCCGATGGCAGTAACCACCGTTGCAATACTTTGTTTACGAGGACTATGAAAATGACTAGATTCGTTTTCCTCTCAAGACAAACAAGCAATAATTCGATAAAGTACACAAAATCGGCAGTAGCATATGTGCTTGCAACCTAATAAAATATAAAAAGAGCTAAATCGCCAAACTCGATTTTCTGAAAAATAAAAAAAAATATAAATATAAACCCAGTTGCACTATCAAAAATAATCATTCCCAACTAGTCTATTGCATATTCACTTGAAACTCTGTGGGAAAGTGATCGGAGCACATGCTGTAATCCAACTGACGAGTTCTAATACTATTTTCAGAAGGAAAATTCGAGATTATTAGATCCAGATTGCTTTTATTTTTGCCAAAAACCCTGCGCGACTCGGTATTTTTATTGTGTACCGTGAATTTGTAAATGTCGAGGAGCTCTCCAAACTTATCTCCAAACTTGTTCGATTTATCACAGTTCCATTTGGAATTGCGTGCATTGAAGTCCCCGGCCAGTATGACTTTTTCGTAACACTGCAATTTCTTCAAGAATTTATCCCATTGTGTTTTCGAGAACACCTCTTTCGGCGGAATGTAACAGAGAACCAACAAGGTGTTGTAAGCCTCCCCACCTTCTATCGCGAGAGACTCCGTTGGAAAGTCTTCGCAATGAACTTTATCTAAAACCCGATACGATACCGACCGGTGTAACAGGAAAGTGTTACGCGGAAATCACTCAACTCACTCAACTCACATAAATATTCCGTAAATATATTTTTCTGAGGAGGAAGATTAAATACGGTTGTAACTCAGTGGAAAGTTAGACTGTAAATGTACAGTTTTTTTGGTGGGGATGTGCAGAAGGATCAGAATGTTGGGGATGAGGATGACTGTTGCGAGAGAGAGGTGTACGACTCGTACGGGGGAGAAGTGGATGACGGGTTCTATTGACGGTGACTGGACTGATAATGGTGGAGTTACTCATACTTTGGGACTGCGTCACAAAAGCAACGCCGCCGCCTTTCTTGCCTTCCCTATCTTTCCTTATTGTTTCGAAATGATTTATTTTCAAATTGTGTTTGCAATTCCACCATGTTTCGGTTAACGCAATTATACGATAATACTGACTGATTTCTTTTATTTTGTCGAATTTCTGCTTGCTCCCCGCGCTACGACAATTCCATAGCAATGCGGTGGTGGTTACATTGCCATCGGCTGAATTGAACTTGGACATCATGTTGCTGTTCGTTCGCTTATAGTACTATATTAATAAGTGAAAAACGTAATTCCTTTATTTTATTGAGTTTATGATTTTTATGTTTATGAATTTATCATTTTTATGAGTTTATGGATTTGTCATAAAGCATCGTGTACACCTATTTAGCGGATATATTTAGCTAATTCCTTCGCTCGAACGTTAGCTGCATCGAACGTTTAGTTGCAACATATCATTTTTTTTTTTTTTTTAGATTATGCAAAATAACCTCAACAGAGGTTGATAACGCTTGAATAAAAGGAAAAAATAATTTTCAGATTCGAACCGGGGATCTCAGAGTAGTAGGCAGGAACGTTACGCGTTGCGCTATTACGATCACTGTTCCAGCTCTCTGATTACTCGTACTTAAAGTGACGTGCGATAGGCACGATTTCGCGACGTGGCAATCTTTCAATGATGCGTTCAATTCGCGAATTTCCATTTTTTTCCATCATCTTGGCAAAATTCGAATGCGAACGACAGTAAATTCTGTGCGATATCGAAATTTAAAGGCTTATATTTCTCAAACGGTTTCGAAACAAGCAAAATGATGACTTAAACTCCCCCTAATTTCACGCAAGCTATAATATATTCAATTTAGAAGAAAATCCGAGACATCGCTAAAAAAAAATGATCGGTTTGGCGTAGAATTACCAAATGGGTACATTTGTAAAGGAATGAAAGCGAAACGATTCGACACGTAGCTCGTAAACCATACGTTCCAGGGATCGAATCCTGGTGGTACAAATTTTTTTTTTCTTTCCTTTTTTCTCTCTTCTTGATTTCAAATTTTATTGCGATAACATCGTGCACGATTCGGGATGGTAATTATCGTACTGTTGGAGACCGGGATAGATAGTTCGGTACAACACTGGCACTTTTGACGCAAGACTTTATTATAACGGTGACAATGACGATAGTGATACGAGATACTGGAAAATATTGAGAGCGGTTCTGGATTTTTGAGGGTATTTATGCTAGGGAAGATGGGAAGAGAGGGTATGGAAGGGTCTAAGGAAAGGAAGGACAAAGGTTGTAGGTGACTAATTTAGAATGCGGCAACAGGATGAATCCGCGGATGACTTATTGTTTAGGGAAGATATCGGTGTTGGATATCGCTATTTCAACATGTTTGCCGAATTGCACATCTCCTATCATCCCAAACCCTGGCTCATCCTTCCTTACACAATTACTCATCCTACCCATTACGCATCCTGATTCACGATCCTTGCTCCTAGAATGCTTATCAGTCCTCATCCCCACCATGTCCTTCCCACATCCTTAAAAGACCTACTACGACCCTCCATAGGACATTATTATTGTAACATTAGAGAAGCGCAAAGCATCGCAACGAATAGAAAACCTCCCGTGACTTACTTACGCGAGATTTCTTTAAAGACTAAATAAAGGAATCCAACATAAAATCTGGCGACGAGGATCGGATTGTTCAAAACTTTAAAAGTACCAGTGCATTAAAAGTGAAATTAGCAACTTCACTCCTGGAGTTAAAGTAGCAGTTTTTGCTGAAATTGGACAACGGAAAAACAAGACACGGAGAACCACGACAACCAATACGGAAGGGCATTGCAACTCTGGAGAATATAACTGAAATTAGCAACTTCAGTCCCAACAGCAAAGGAGCTTCGTATTATCGTGAGTTATATAGTTTTCTAAGTTATTTCCTTTACCTTCATAATCAACCATGGCTCAAAACCGAGTTGTAGACGCACCGCGCGCTAGTCTCGAATTTCTCACCAAACTAATTCCTGATACATTTGACGGTGATCGATTCAAAATCCGAAGTTTTATTAAACAAGTTGATGCAGTTTTCGAAAATGCCCATGAGTCGCAAAAATCCCTGTTATTGCTATATGTAAAGAGTAAAATTACGGGAAAAGCTAGGGAACAAATTGATATACATTGTAATTTGACAACGTGGGAAGAAATTTCTGAATTATTATTGAGTCTGTATCAAGATAAAAAATCACTTGATCAACTTCTTGAGGATCTTAATTCAATGAGACAAGGCAGAACCGAAAATGTTTCCCAATTTTTCCAAAGATTAGAAGATCTGTCATCCAGAATATTAGCAACGATCCATGCTTCTGAATTAGAAGAAAATACTCTTACGGGTCGCATCGCAATGATAGCTGATATGACACTAAATCGTTTCATTTATCACACTCATCCACAAATTTCACAAATGCTTCGCTATAGACAATTCAATACTATTAATCATGCTTTTACCGCTGCAATTGCCGAAGAAAAAGCCCTTAGAATACGATACGAAAGTCCACAAAACTATTCAAATCGTTTTAACAATTCTAAACCCATAAACCATTCCCGACCAATTCATTTTACTCAGGGACAATCCAATCCCAGAACCTCACACTCACAGAATCCAAATAATTACGTTAGACGTCCAGAACAAAATTATAATTCTAACGCACAATCAAGTAATAGACAATTCAACAGGCAGACCACTACTTGTGCCTATTGTAAAAAGTCAGGTCATTTGATTGACGAATGCGTTAAAAGGTTCTTGTCAAACGTAAAAAAGAATAGGAATAGTCAAACTAATTCTAATCCTCGCAATCAACAATCGATTAATTTTTACGAAACAGAAATGCAAACACCTAATTTCGATATTGAATCTCCTAGTAACCTTCAGACCAATGTTGTAGTTACGAATCAACAAAGACAAAATTCAAATTCTCGCCATGTTAATTTTCATAAAGAAAACGCATCTTCATAAAGAAAACGCACAAAATACACCCTTGCATAAAATTAACGAACCAATTGTAATGCTTTGGTCAGAAGATCTAGATGAGAGTAATCCTTATTCCGATTATGTCCAATCAAACTTTGATATTAATGAATTGAAGCCAGCTACAAATAGCTTAAACGAATTGAAAAACGAGAAACAAACATTGTATATCCTATTCGCTAAAAGTCTACATCATGATAGAATTAAATATAAAAATATTTTTGAATGCCTAATCGCATTAAAAAGTTTAATTGGAAAAAAATCATTCCTTATTCCACCTGAGAAAGGCAATGGCATCAAGCCACATATGCTAAACGAAATGATAACCTTCATTTTCCCTAATAACGAAATAAAATTTTTTAATACCGCGAAAATAGTTCCAAAAGATCAGAACGAAATAAGCATCATATTAAAAGAATGCCATGATAGTAAATTAGCAGGACATCTTGGTTTTAATAAAACATATTCCAAGGTAAAGGAATGTTATTATTGGTCCACTATGAAACAGGATATTAGAAATTATATCAAGACATGCCGTTCTTGCCAATTAAACAAAACAAATTTCAGACCCATTAAACAACCGATGGAAATTACCACAACTTCCGAAACTCCATTCGAAAAACTCGCTATTGATATATGTAGTAGGGCCTCTCCCATTAACAGAAAAAGGAAATCGATTTATTATCACCGCGCAAGACGATTTGTCCAAATTCTCATTCGCATTTTCTGTGCCAGATCACCAGGCCAAAACGGTGGCAGAATCCCTGTTAACAATATTCCTTAATTTTAGAATTCCTCAAAATCTTTTATCTGACCAAGGTTCTGACTTCATGTCCAATCTAATCAAAGAATTTAATAAGTTATTCCAAACCAAACACTTATCCACAACTCCGTATCATCCTCGAAAGATCCCACTTAACACTCAAGGATTATCTCACGCACTATGTAAATAACAGACATCAAGACTGGGACGAATTTGTACCTTTTGCTATGTTTAGCTATAACACCTCCATATGAAATACTGTATGGTAGGAAAGCCTATCTACCATCTTCAATCACGCGAGATCCCAAATTTCATTACACCTACGACGATTACATTCGATCTCTCCAATATAAGCTAAACACAGGCTTTAAACACGCGCGAGAAAATATTATACAGGCAAAAAGAGCAAGTAAAAATTACTATGATCGTAATTCAGAACTAGTAGAATTTAAAGTAAACGACTTGGTAAAAATAAAAAACGTACAAATAAAATTAGGATTATCGAAAAAACTCTCTCAAAAAGCTAATGGACCCTACCGTATCACCCGAGTTTTCCCAAATAATACGGTAGAACTCCAAATCGGTAGAAAGAGGAAGAAATATCATACTAACCTAATTAATATATATTTTCCAGATGGGTCTGACAATTCTATTCTTCCTCCTATTACCATTCCTAGTGACGAGCCACTACTATCACAACCAACCGCTCACTGAAACAAGCGGAATTTTCTATAATAAAAAGGGTATTGCCCAAATTTCAAACTCTAAATTAACACTTCTTTCTCATATTAACATTACTTATTTAAGCGATGCTTCTCGTATACTACAGGAATACTTCATAAAAACAAAAGACATTTGCAGCATAACAGTTAAAGATCCTTCTTATAATAATCATATCAGTTACCATTGTGAACGTACCCGTAAGTTGATTGAAAATGAATTAGATGAAATAGACAGAAAACATAATATCGTACAACAATTGAGTCAACAGTCTCTAATAAGGAAAAGGCGAGGACTCATAAACGGTGTATCGTATGCACTTAAATGGATCTTTGGCGTACCTGATGCTGCTGATGCACAGTACTACGAAGACAGTATCAAAGCCTTAATAAATAATAATCAACAAACACAAACATTGCTCAAGTCGCAAGTTCAGGTGATAGCTAATACGATCAGAAACTTTAACAATTCCATCTCTTCTTTGAAATATCAAAAATCAGTCATGAATGAAAATGTTCAAAAAATTAACGAATTCACGACTCAATCAAATGTATTCATGTCACGTCTAGCAATGGAAACGACAGGTACTCAACAGATTACATCACTTCTTGCTCTTTCAAATCGTATCACTCGTGAGTACAATCAATATATTGAAGCAATTAATCTAGCAGAGCATAATATTATTTCCCCACTAATCAACTCCCGAAATTTTACACGAGGAACTAAAAAACTATAAAGGCGAATTAAATTTAATTATGAAGCCGGAACCACAACATACATTATCACTCAAATGATCACGTCTACTGATATAATTATTTTTGCTCTTAACATTCCGTTAGTGAGAAAAATGATTTATGATGTTTATGAGCTTATTCCTCTCCCCATTCAACACAATTATTCACACTTTTACTCCTATATTATTCCACAAAACAACTACATCCTTATTTCCCAGTCCAAAACACAAGCTACCTTCCTTAAAGAATTGCCTGATTGCATCGAATACTTGGATCAGCTGTATATCTGCTACGATCTCCACACCTCACAAGTGACAACGCATGTAAAGGAAATTCCAACTGATTGCGAAACCAAGACCATAAAGGCTACAATCGAAACCTGGAAATATATTTCCAACAACGAATGGATCTACATTCTTCAAAACCCAACAACATTGACACTGATCTGCAACGAGAACCATATGGAGGACATAATATTGGAGAAAACTGGGATCATTCGTCTAGAAAACAACTGCAAGGGCTACACAAATCTTTTTGCCCTCGAAGCGACTTCAAAAATCAACAAGAATATCACTCACTATATCCCGAATATCCATATTATAAACGATGATTGTTGTATCCTAACTCCACACCTGGAAAAGTTAAAATCTCCAGAATTAAAAACTATACACCTAACCAACGTAGATCTGTCTGATTTAAAGTACGCCAACAAAAAACTAAACGAATTTGAGGACATCCTTACAAAACAAGCAAATCAACCTTTCATAATAACACATACCAAGTGGTATGTACTATTGCCCTTGGAATAATTAGCGTGATTATCATACTTATTATTCTTAAGAATTGCTCTCGTTGTCTACATTGGATTCGGCGACTATGCTGCTCCACTACACATCCTACTACAGGACAAACGCTGCCACCCATCATCAAAAATTTCGTTAATTGCAATTTTGGATCATCAACGACACCAAGGGGCACTGTAACCTACAACGTTGGCTCCAGAACTCAACCAACGTCAGAAGCCACAACAGCAACCATGGAAGATGAAGAACTTCCAAAACCAGTCAGATATATGACAAGATCAAGAACGCGTAAAAGTACAACCCCATTGTAATAAACGAGTATAGAATCCCGTATTATAATTAGAAAAATTTTTATTAAAAAAAAAAAAATGTGTACTTATATGTATATATATATATATCTATACATACGTAGAATTATGTTAAGTAGAATACTTAAGAATGAGAAACCTTCTTAGAATAGCAATATCTTAAATAACTATATCTTAGACTACCTATTATCCGTATTACAATTAGGAAAATTTTTATATGTAAAATTATGTTAAGTAGGATATTCAAAGACAAGAAACCTTCGAGTTGTATTAGAATAGCTATATCTTAGGCTAATTATTATCCACTACTCTCAATTCTTGAGGAGGGAGGTGTTGGATATCGCTACTTCAACATGTTTGCCGAATTGCACATCTCCTATCATCACAAACCCTGGCTCATCCTTCCTTACACAATTACTCATCCTACCCATTACGCATCCTGATTCACGATCCTTGCTCCTAGAATGTCTATCAGTCCTCATCCCCACCATGTCCTTCCCACATCCTTAAAAGACCTACTACGACCCTCCATAGGACATTATTATTGTAACATTAGAGAAGCGCAAAAGATCGCAACGAATCGAAAACCTGCCGTGACTTACGCGAGATTTCTTTAAAGACTAAACAAAGGAATCCAACAAAGGCCATATCTATTAGATAAAAAAACATTTTCTTATAACCCTTTACACATTTTCTCATAATTGGGAAGCACGCTAGCAATTGGTCTTGTTTATCAACGCCTCCCATACCTTTATTATACTCAAGCACAGATGCCGGTTTTATAATATTTTCGCTATCGTCACCTTCATTTTTTCTCCTTTTGCCTGTGTTTATCAAATCAGCATTTGAATGTTTCATGCCAAGTATGTGAACGTGTTTTTTATCTCTCCATTTCAAAGCCAATAAACCGTGACTGGATAAAGTTTTGACTTCTCCTTTTTTCAATTTCATTGAAGAAAACACCTTTGGCATATTCTTCTTGTTTTTCCGAACAGTTCCAACAGCATTCGTATCATTTTTTAGTAAGGTCAGAAATAAATGTGGTGATGAATAAAAATTATCCATATACAACGTGTAATCTTTTTTTAAAATAGGCTGTGCCACTTCCATGACTACACTCTCAGTAGCAGGTATATCACTTCCCTGGATTTTATCCTTGCCAACATAAATTTTGAAACGAATACAATAACCTGATGTAGATTCGCAAAGTTTATCAAAATTTATGCCAAAACGAGCTCTTTTGGAGGCAATAAATTGAATAAAACTCAATCGACCTTTGAATTTCATTAACGATTCATCAATAGCTACTTCACTATCAGGAGTATAAAGGTAACAAAATTTAGTATTTACCTAACCCTAACCCTATCCATCTGTGTTTTCAGTTGTTTTATCCTCTTCTGGAATTTGCACTGTTTGTGCAGTTCTTGTTCTTTCTTTATGGTGTTGCAAATTTCTTTTATGATAAAAACAATCTTTAATCTTATGTCCTTTTCTACCGCAGTGATGACACTTTATAATTTGTCCTTTCTTTTTATACAGGTATTGTTTATTTTGTTTTAACATTTTTGGATTATATTTTTTATGTTCTACACTAAGCACCTTTAGACTTGTATCACGGCTTTCACTATTTAATTTAACTTCGTGATCTAGTAACCTTGTTTTTACAAATGCAAGAGTTAGATTATCCTCGGTTAGAGTTTCTATTGCAGTTATTATCCCGTCATACGAAGAAGGTAAAGTTAGTAATAAATAAGCTACTTTTATCACTTTCTTCTAATTTAGACCCTGCACCCACTAATTCCGTGATTAAATCGTCAAAAATTTTTAAATGTTTTATTAACAGCGATTCACTATGAAATTTTAATCCTAATAATTTCTTTTTTAAAGCTAATTGAGTAGCAATACTCTTTCTTTCATATATTTTATCCAAATTATTTAAAATTTGACGCGCACTGTTTTCTGTTTGAGCAAAGCTTGAAAAAGAATCAGATAAATATTCTATTATAATATTTTTGGCAATTTTGTCTGCTTGTATCCACTCTGCACTTAAAACATCTGGAACTGGATCGTCAATAACATATATTACGTTTAGCTCAGTTATTAATTAATAATCTACTTTTGTATGATAAATTTCGAAACATTTTGGAATATGTAATGCCACAAGGCATTTCTTGCACTCCCAAGTATTCTCGCTGCGTTTTTTATGTTTGCTACACATTTTACATCTTCTTTGGGGATTTTTTTTTAGCTTCTGTGGGTGGAATATTCCTTGGAAAATGGCCCCAATGTTTTGATTGTAAACGCAGTGGTACGTCACCAGCAGACAGTCTTCCACGTTTTTTGTATTCAGGCATACATACACTTTCTAAAATCTGTTGCGCCACATCTAATCGGAATTTGGAAAATGTGTATTTTTTACTTTTTCATATATTTAATTTCTTTGAAAATAAAACATAAGCATTAAAAAGTGCAATATCCATTAAGTAAAAAAAGATTTTTTTATAACTTTTCACGTATTTTCTCATAAGTGAAAAAGAAGATAAGTAGCTATCTTGGAGATCTACCCCACCCATGTCATCATTATATTCTAAAACGATATTGGGCTTTACAACGATGTTATTAGTTTTCCATCTCTTCTTTTCTACTTCCATCATCTCAATTTTTTTATGTTTTGTAGATAATAAATATATATCTTTTTTGTCCTTCCACTTTGCAGCTAAAATACCCTTGCATGATCTTGAAATAGCTTCTGATCGTTTCAGCTTTGTCGTTGCGAGATCTTTCGGCATATTATTTCTATTACATCTAACTGTACCGATGGCGTTAGTTTTTATGGATTGTAATTTTTGAAACAGATTTGGCGATGAATACCAATTATCCAAGAACAAGGTGTGTCCGAAATTGGATATTGGTGTGCACATAAACATGGTAACATTTTCGGAAGCACTGGTGATTGAATTTTTTACTGTATCTTGACCTGTATATATTTTAAATTTGATACAATATCCTGATTTAGACTCGCACAATTTATAAAATTTTACTCCAAAACGTGCCCTCTTTGATGGATTGAACTGTTTATATGACATTCGACCGGTATATTTCATTAGAGATTCGTCTAATGACACATATTCTTCGGGAGTGTAAATACTCGTAAATTTTTCATTGAGATAATCGATTATATCTCGTAATTTGCACAAACGATCATCTTTATCCACAACTTCATTATTAGAAAAATGTAAAAAATGGGAGAGTTGCATAAATCTTCGTAATGGCATTGTTTTTCGAAAAATGGGAGTTTCAATAATACTTCTTCCTGACCAATAAGATTGGACATTCGACTTTTTCACTTGTGCCATCAAAATGCATAACGCAAAATAAGCATGAATTTCATCAATATTCGCTCCAATTTTCCTCAGATTGTCTTATTTTTCGGGCTGTATTTCCTATTGTTTGACTCGCGTAACGATTGGTTTCTGTAACAATGATATTCCAAAAGTCTTTTGGTAAAATTTGGTTTAGCATTTGCAAAGCTGTGGTTTCTTCTGCCATTTCTATATTTATTCCAGGAATCCGTGAGTACTGCCAAATTTTGCTATTGTTTTCCTTGTTTTCCCATATCCATTCTTCAGATGTAAAATTAAGTTCACGATCTTCACTGCTACTTTCTTCTTCACTATCAGATACTATAATTCTACGCCGCTTCCCAACAGGACAAACAATTTCCTCGCAGTCGCTATCTGTATCAGTATCGGATGTAATAATTAATCGTTTTCTCCTTGTACTTGTCAAAACTATATCACTGGGTTCACTATTATTATCAATATCACTGATTTCACTATTATTCTCCATTTTACAATATGGGTTGATATGATAAAAAATAATATAAATCTATTACTGTGCGACGCCGTGCACTCTAGAGCTGTAGCTCGAGAAATAAACAATCTCGTTGTTAGGCGACGTGTGCACCACGTTATTTTCATTTTTGCGATAAATGCCTATCGACGTGGTGTGCACGTCGCTCGCGGTTTTGAAACAAAAGCATCTCGACGTGCGTGGCACGTCTTTTTAGCGCAAGTGGTTAAAAACGTTAGTTTTAAGATATTATGTATGCGATATAAAATGGTCACTTTATTATGCCGTTCTAGCACTCTAACGGTTCCCGGACTAGGGGTGACTCTCCCTCGTGGGGAGTGGTGAGTCCCACACAACCCCCAGGTCTTGCACGCAACCGCCTGGGGTAATGTGCTAAATGCATTTCCCCTCCCTACAAAAAAAAAAGGTTACCTTGGGTTCCGCGGATTCTGTGACCGAGCGATGCTCTACTTGGGTTGCACTACCTGAAGATCGGCAAGGCACTAGTCTGTGCGCACCATCTGCAGGATGTTGCCATCTTGTCTTCGATCTCCAGCCCCTTCTCTCTCCGGCGCCTAAGCACCACCACCCCCCCAGCCCCGGGCGCCTAAGCACCACCACCCTCCAGCCCCGGGCGCCTAAGCACCACCACCCTCCAGCCCCGGGCGCCTAAGCACCACCACCCTCCAGCCCCGGGCGCCTAAGCACCACCACCCTCCAGCCCCGGGCGCCTAAGCACCACCACCCTCCAGCCCCGGGCGCCTAAGCACCACCACCCCCCAGCCCCGGGCGCCTAAGCACCACCACCCCCCAGCCCCGGGCGCCTAGCACCACCACCCCCCCAACCCCGGGCGCCGCGACCGCCCAAGTGGTTGCCCTTGCGACGTGACTCTAGGGCAACCACCCCTTCTGACCGGTGAGCTTGTTCCGTCCCACCGGTCAACTGGCGGACCTGTCACCATCAGCGGTCCGCCGGCTCCCCCTCCTATCCTAAGGTTTCTTCCACCAGGGCCAAGTCGCTAAGACCGGCTGGGATCAGATACTCGCATTGAGACTGCCCAGTGAAAGGTACCCCTAGACAGGCATGGGGAGATAGCACTTACTGTTTTGCATCTCGAAGGGCCTTGGTCGCTAAGACTGGCTAAATTCAGATACTCGCATTGAGACTGCCTTCTAGAATGCCAGCAAGTGCTGTGTCGCCGGATGGCGTTCCCGAAGTTATCTCTTTCGCGATCCCCTATTTATCCTCTAGCTGTCCAGTTTCCGCAGCGAGCAAAAGTCAACCTAATAGCACGCCTAGCGGTGGGTGCCTGAACTAACGGGTGGGCGTTGGGAAGGATAGCGCTACTGGTGAGCATGGCGGGAGTGGCGGTGCTCATGCGGCCCCTGCAGGTAGGCAACGGTCCTCCGACGTTTTGAATGCCATGGGTAGGCGACAATACTCTCGGAGAACCCCTAACCCTAAAGTATATTTTATATTAGTATATTTTATATATATTTTATACTCAAAATTTGTGTCATTCATATTACCAGCAACTCGAAGCAATTTCAATAGAAAAATCATATTCACATATGAGTAAATGATACGCACGTTAAAAGAAAAGTCATTGTTGTATGTTATTGTTTCTTTAATTGATTGTGGATACAAATGTTATAATATATTAAAAAATAATAAATTATAAAATTATTACATTTTGTACTGCTTCAAGGTGTGAATTTCTATTAGAATATACTACACAATTGTGGGAAAATAAAGAAATCAATAATACGGTGATAATATTACAAAACTTTTATATAACAGTCGTACAATTTCTCTGTGATCTTCTCGCAAACTCTCGGAAAAAAAACACACTGTCGTCCTGACCTGCTTGATGCATCATTCAGGCCAGGCGACACACGCACACTCATTCACGCTCGCAAAGGTTAATTCATTTATTGTATAATCTGTCACACTCATTTCCTAACATTCTCTTTCTCATTCATTCCTGAGTTCATTCACCTCGTTGTTTTATTGTTTTACCATCCGAAACTTCATTCATACCGCCGATCGCTCTTGACGACCGCAGCGACTCTCACAATCATTCTACTCCTACACAATCGTTCCAAGAACGTATGACGTGAAGGTAGTTTGGTGTGTAAATGGGGTGTAAATCTCCCGAAATGTCGATCACGAGCCAGACACGTGATATTCAAGTTTGACCTAAAATTTTCATCACGAGTTAGACTCGTAAAAATAGTGCAAGGGGTTAAAAAATTCTTCCTCCACTGACAAAATTAATCCAGCAAGATTATCAGTACACGACTGACCCTTAGGAAAACCTGTCTAACTTATTGGAAGGAGATTGTTGTGTTCTACCCACCACTGTAGCCTATTTTTAATAAGTTTTTCGAAAAGTTTGCAGAAACATGACGAAAGGGCTATTGGTCGAACAGTTTTTTTGTCGAATTTCTCAATAAAGTGGACGTACGATTGTTTCCATTCCAACGGATAATTGTTTGTAGAGTAAATCTGATTGTAAATATCCAAACGAACGAGTTTATATTTTATAAGCAATTTTTTAATAATTTCATAATTAATTCCGTCTAACCCTGTAACTGATTTTAAGTTTCGAGAGTTCAGGGCTATGTTGAATTCCGTAAAATCAAAATATGTGACTAAAAAATCATTAGAATTGCAATTGGGAAAGTAGGAAGGGTCGGTAAGAGACCATGGGGAGCTTATTTTATTAAGTGCAATTAAGATTTGATTCTCATGTTGTAAATTTTCTGTACTGTTCGTTGCGTTTGTTTTAACCCATTTATTTTTTAGAACTTTAATTTTATTCCAGGTGAATTTCATATCGGTATGCAAGTTAATGCTTTTAGCGAAAGTTCTGAAGCGATCTCTTTTGTTCTTTTTGAACAGACGTTTGGTTTGGGCGACATTTTTTTTATAGTTGATTAAGTCAACAAGAGTGTTTGTATATTGCCATTTTTTATAGCAAGCTTTTGTTAATCTTTTATATTTATCACACTCAAAGTCCCACCACCGCACAGAAACAGGGTTCCTGTGTACAAGATGATTAACAGCTCTTTTTTGGGGGGTATTGCCCTTAATGCAATTTGTTGTTATATTAACTAGGTTTCTGTGTTTTTCACTTGCTGAAAGAGTGTCATAAAAAGGATCAAAGAATTCGACATATGAATTTTCTAAATCTGTTGATACTTTATCCCAATCGGTTCGGGTGGAATTAATTTTGAACGACCTTTTATGATAAAAATTCTTTTCGACGTCTACGTTTATATAGATTGGATAATGGTCAGAACCCAAAGTTTTGTCGTGTGTTTCTACCCTGATTTTGTCGGCAATATTCATAGAAGATAGAATGAGGTCAATGTTCGATTTTTTATTCCGATACAAATCTACGTATATGGGCGGATGAATTTGGATTATGAAGAAAAAAATTATTATTGATGATAGCTTGTAAGAATCTTTCACCGTTAAGGTCAGTGTTAGGACAGTTCCGCGTCGTATGGTGTGCGTTAAAATCCCCCATGATAATGCAGTTATTACGTATACCAAAATTGTCAGTAATTTGTTCCCACTGATTTTGAGAAAGTACAATACCTGGAACTCTATAACAAGCTATTATTTCTAAAGAAGGATTGATATTGGTAATTTTTATTCCATAAACTTCGTCAAGGCAGTCGGGAGGGGTGAAGAGATTTACTTCGAAAAAGGCGACATTCTTTCGTATTATTATAATTATACCACCCCCAGCTGAGTATGTCCTATTTTTTCTAAAAGTATTAAATCCAGAAAATTGTATGTCTTTTTTAGGCGTTAACCTCGATTCCACACACACAAGTATGTCCAAATTCCTCAGAAGCAGTTCGATTTCTTCTTTACGTTTAAGGATGCTCCTTGCGTTCCAAAAGAGTAGACGAAAGAAAGAAAGCTGTTCTTCTCCAGGATTCATTTTCCGACGAACGTATAAAGATCACCAATGTTAACCCCGTAATAAATATTATTGCATGTTACAGAGCCCCCGGAGCGACTCTCTCACTAACTAAATGGGACCAAATCATCGAAAACGTTGAGCGGGGAAGCCACACGATTCTAGTGGGGGACTTTAACGCCCATCACAAAAATTGGAACTGCAAAAAAAAATGACTCCAACGGAGAGCGTCTCCTCAATAGCTCCTGCAAATTCAACTTGTTCCTCCATAACTCAAACTCCACTACCTATGTACAAAACAATTACACTTCCAACCTTGACCTGGTGTTCTCCTCTCTCAACGTTGCCGATAGAGTCAATGTTAGAGTAAACGATGACACTTGGGGCTCTGACCATTACCCAATTTCCATAGAGTTGTCTATAGAAAAAACGGTATACCAAAGAAAATCGTTTAACCTAAAATCTAAGAGAACTGACTGGGAAAAAGTTTGCAGAGACCTAGACGATTTTGATAAGCTAACGACCAGGGACAAATACTCCGCCTGGGTAAGGATAGTAGCTACAGCAGTTGAGCTAAACACACCCAAGAAAAGAAAATTTAATCCTAAGTTTCACAGAAATCCTGTTCCTTGGTGGGACTCGGAATGTGATAGGGCAAAAAGAATACGGAAAGCCTCTTTCAAAAAGTGGCAATTCACCAAAAACCTCAACGATTATTTAGAATATAAGCGGGCATCTGCTTTAGCCAAAAAAACGTTTAAAAAGAAAAAAAGAGACAATTTTAAAGAATTCGCCAGTAAATTAAATTTCTCCTACAACAGCATCTACGTCTGGAACATGACCAAGATCCTCAAGAACAAATGGGTGAAAATCACGCCAGCCCACACATCCGAGAACCACCAACGGAACAGTAAGACTACCGAAACCTTGTATGAAATCAGTCCTCCTTGGGTTTCCAATAATCCACGTAGCCTCCCAGCCTGTAACCAAAACGACTTCCTTAGTTCCCCATTCGATTTCGTGGAATTCAACCATGCCCTGTCAAGCAAATCTAGCCACTCAGCCCCCGTGCATGCTGGTGCATAGACTTAGACATTATTACAACCAGAAGTATCAATAAAGACGCTTCTGTTTTCACAGCGGAATGTTTGGCCATTAGTGACGCGATGGAAATTGCCTTAAAGCACCCCAACCATAAATTCCTCATTTTCACCGACTCTCTTAGCGCCCTTCTTGCACTAGCTCACACTTCAATAAACACTAAAACGAACCCATATATTCTGGAAATTAAAACCAAAATCTCCGAATTCTGTTTCAAAACACAAAACGACAATTCGATAAAATTATATTGGATCCCAGCCCATATAGGTATTCGCGGGAACGAAAAAGTGGACAAGCTAGCCAAGATGGCTGCAAACACAGCTCCGTCAGACCTCACCAAAGTTCCCTTCACAGATTTTAGTGAGCAAGCCAAAAACGCAGCAACTGATGCCACTCTAAATACCATCACCGGCATGGGACTAACCAAAAGATTTAACTATTTCACCAACTTCCACAATAGTAATGCCAAACCCTGGTTCTCGGGAATCAACCTAAAACGTGAAACCATTACGGCAATTAATAGATGTAGAGCAGGCCATTACAATCTGGCACATTCCGTAGCACGAACTCGCTTATTAAACGAACCCAAATGTCAGTGTGGTTATGAAAGACAAGACATCGATCACGTGCTGTGGCAATGCCAGTTGTTTGATGCCCATAGAAGACACCTTATCCGCAAACTTCACAATTCCAACTTTTAACTTCCCCTATCAAGTAACGTCCTACTTCAGAATCCTACAGTAGCTGTATGCAGCGCCATCCAATCCTTCTTTAAAAGCTGTAATTTGTCTGTTTAATTTACCATATGTATTCTAATCTAATGTTCTAATGTACTCTCTTGTTTATACTTCTGTATATATAATTCAATTGTAATCTGAATCAGGCAAAATAATCTCAATAGAGATTGGCAATGCTTAAATAAAAAAAAAAAAAAAAATATTACAAATGTTGCTGCATCTCTATATCCGAATATTAAAGTAACGTTAAATTCAGATCTTGTTTCATTTAAAACGTATTATTTACTGAATGTTGCAAGTTATAGAAATAAAATTTATACTATTATTTGTTAGGGTTGAGGGATCTTTGAAAACAAAAATACGAGCGGTTTAGCACAGAAAAAAAAACGGAACAAAAGTTACTTTATTATATTAATAGTCGAAATACATAATGAGATGAACACGTTGTTGCGTTCGCGTCATGTTGCCGAAGCAGGATCGAGAAAAGAGATCAAGAAAAGAAGATCGTGATAGATGACGCAGAAGAATGAAAAGAAATAACAACACACGCGCCAATTATAAAATATTACTGCGAGCATTAATACCCTAACACTCCCCCTTAATGTGAGCAACAAAAATAAAATACAATGTTCATCGCTGCAACGAAAAGTCTTATAAATAAACTCATTTTCTTAAAGAAAAACTATTGTAGATCTAGGAAATATTCCTAACTTGCTTACACAAAATACATGTTTCTGTTGCGGAAGAGACTTGGTAAGTATATTAGCCGTCATCTGATTAGTTGGCAAGTATTCTAACTCGATATAATTCTGCTTGAGCGCATCTCTAATAAAATGATAACGCATATTTATATGCTTTGTACGGTGATGGAAAACCGAATTGCGCGTAAGCAGATTTGCTCCCCGATTGTCATTGAAGATTATTGTCGAACTTGAGCTTTACTGGCGTGTACGCCGCTCTGCCGTACCGAAGCTTTCGCTTATACCGGCAGGTGTTGGGTAGCGCTTAAACCACTGCGAAGGGGTCACGTTCGTCGGTGTTAGGAACGGTGGACTTGGAAAAACCCCCTTCTCACCACTTAAGGATCATCAAAGGAGTAGACTGCCCCGAAGGGAGCGACCCACTTAGCCGTCTCGCCTGCAAAACTGTGCAAGCACAGAATTACAGGCGAGACGTTGCCCAGCGGGGACCACGAGGAGGTGGGGTCGCCAGTGCAGGACTCAGCCTCATACGGGCTTGCGTGATGTTATCGCAAGTTCTTTCGCTCCGTGCACACCGTGCCTTTTCAGGCTCGGGCCCGCGTTGCCGGAGCGAGCTGGTCTTCTCGGATCGACTGCGGTCTCCTTACGTTGGTTGGTTATTGCTGGTGGGCGGTATTGTCATTGAAGATGACGATTTTGGCCACATCGTCGAAGCCAGTTTCGCGGAAAAAGTTCTTCAGGTAGGTGGTTTCCTTGACGGCCTCTGTTATCGCCATATACTCTACCGCGATCGAGGACAGGGCGACGGTGCGTTGTTTCCGTGATTTCCAACTAACTGCACCACCTCCAAATAAGAAAGAGTAGCCAGTGTAAGACCTTCGATCAATGGTACAACTGACCCAGTCAGCATTTGCATAGCACGTCAAGTGATTGTCCGCTTTCCTATAAATAATAGAATAGTTAAATATACCCTTGATGTACCTAAGCACTCGCTTCGCAGCCTTCCAATGCGTTGTATTATGGCAATCGTTGAATTGACTCAACACACTCATTGAATGAACAATATCGGGCCGAGTAGATGTAGCCAGGTACATAAGAGCTCCAACCAATTCTCGGTAAGGCCTCTTCTCCTTTTCAGGTTCAACGTTTTACTCATCCTTGACGAGGCGGCTTCCTGCATCTAGCGGTGTCGAAATAGGGTTACATTCGTCCATTCCAAATCTATGTAGTACATCTTTAATGTATCTCTGTTGTGAGATTGAGACCATGCCTGCCGTCTCTATCTCTATTCCTGAACAGTATCTTGCAGGGCCAAGATCCCTCACCTTAAAATCTTTCTGGAAGCTTTGAATTACACTTCGTGTCCAGTCACCATTTGAGGATGCAATTATAATATCGTCGACATATACTAACAGTAACATTATGCGTTACCGTGACGAGCCGAATAAACACACGTGTCTGCATTCATCGCCTTGAATCCCAGATCAAGAAGCTTTTTATTCAACGTCGCATGCCACGTTTAGATACGCCGTCTCCACATCCAGTTGACGTAACTTTAGATCATATTGGACCGTCAAACCTAGAATCATACGTAAAGAACTAATCCGCGCAACAGGGGCGAATGTCTCATTGAAATCTACTCCCGAACGTTGTGAGAAACCTCTCGCAACTATTCTCGCCTTTCTACGCACAATTGCACCGTCCGGACCACGCTTATTTGTCAGAACTGTGCGGCAAGTTACGACATTCTTACCATTAGGTAACTGGTACATGAGCTGGTTTTCTAGGAAGATTTTGAAGTTGAACTGCGCTCTCTTCCACCAAGGATACCTCAGAACAAGGGTTAATCAACGCTCTCAAGATTATTTTCTCTCCTCGTTCCGATTCCACCAAGAGCTTCGATGTAGCTAGCACTATAGAAAAAGGAAGAGGCTTTGGAAGCGGAAGTCAAAGCGCCAATGAGTTGTCTTTTGCCAAAGCTCTCCAGAATTTGCGACGCATTAGCCTCGAGACTTGCACCAGTCCGTGGAAGGAATTCCTACCAGAAGGAATTTGACAAAGAAGACTGTTCGGTAGCAAGATGAATTGAGGTGTGATGCTTACCTAAGTTCAGTTGACAACGCGTAGTTGACTTACATTCACGAACCGCGTGCTCCGCTGAACAGTTATAACAAAGATTTTTTTCTGTCACCAGTCGCTTTCGCTCTTGAGGGTCTTGTTTTTTATACACGGGGCAGAAGAGAATGAAATGATCCTGTCAACACAGTGGGCAGGCAGATCCTTTTTTTCTTCTTCTTTCTCGTGTAGGCAGCAAGTGTTTTAAACCGCAAAGGTGAATTGACCGCAGGCTTTCTTTCTTGCTTCAGGTTACTCGTCTTAGTAGTGTACGTCGTAGCAAACTCCGATATATTTTCAACTATATGACTAATACGTTTATATAACGAGAGCTGTTTTGTCATGAACTTCTCCATTATTTCGGTAAGCGCGGTTCCCGTAGACGAAGAATTTATTTTCGTTCTCAACTTGCTAAGAACGGCCGTTAGTTTGAAATGCTCGGTCGTATGTGACCCGTGGTAATATGGTTTTGTCTCTTATCGAGCCGTTTGCCAGATCCCTTTTCCAAATCCTTTAGCCCGCTCCTCGTTGTAGATCCGTTTTACAAATCCAATCCAGCTCGAAGGACCAATATTTCGAATGTGAATAAAACTCCAGATTAAAACCAGAAAAAATTGGCAAATACGTTTTTACTTTGTAAACTTTAATCGATAATAAAATTTAGACAAGAATAGACAAAATCGAACCCAGCGTAATGTGAAATGTTTAACCAAGCTAACGAGTAATTAATATTTAATTCAGTAGGAAAAACTGTCTGAGAGAGCCTCCCTTCCGCCGGTGAGGCATTTTATTCAAAAGGAATACGGAGAGAAGAGGGACTTTAGGGACTTTAGGGTCATCCTAGCAGAGACAAAACTAACCAGCCTAAAAGACCGCACCAGCTACCTGGAATCTAAGTACATTCTGAAAACAATAACGAACAGCTCCAACCCATTCGTACGTACACACGTTTCTGTGAAGCTCACAGAAACTATAAAAACTATCACAAACCTGCAGAAGACAAAGATAGACCACTGGTAAGATGTATAAGCTTAATAGAGCAGTTCACCCCACTCTTAGACAGGCTACCAAATCTACTCACCAATACTACAGAGTATGCTGCTCAGCGCACTCAACCCAGAATAGAAAATGTGTTCTCATCCAAACCATCACAGATCACACACCCCACCGAAGCTTTCCAGGAAATAATACAGAGTAAATACCAAAGACACAAAATTATATACACAGATGGGTTCAAATCTGACAGCTACCCTGCAGTTGGAGCAGCATGTTTCATACCAGAGGACAATCACATTAAAAAAATTACTCTTCCTATACAAGCCTCTATTTTCACGGCAGAATGCATTGCCATGGAAATGGCCTTTAATTACATTCTCAGTAACCATCAATATCCATACTTAATTTGCACAGACTCACTGAACTTAGTTCAAGCCCTTGACAGACCGGAAATCGACCCCAAAACTAACAGGCACATAGTAAATATCAAAAACACACATCACATAATCAACAAAGAAGTATCAGACTTGGAGGTAATCATGTGGATACCCTCACATAAGGGAATTGAAGGAAACGAGCAAGTGGACAGAGAGGCAAAGGATGCAGCACAAGCAGCAGAAAATCACGCACAAACCATCCCATACACTCCTACAAAAAATCATAGATAACGCTCAAAAAGAGCTGATGAGGCAAGCCAGCCTCAAAGGCGGTTCATATTTCAAGAAATTTTACACAACATCCAATGCTCATCCGTAGTTCCACAAGAAGAAACTGCCAAGACATCTCACAGTATGGGTAAACAGAACAAGAGCAAACCACTACAATCTCAAAGCCTCCCTCAAAAAAAATAAATATAGTTCAGAACACCAGATGTCTCTGCGGACACTCGGTGGAGAACATAGACCATGTATTGTGGTACTGCACACGCAACACTGCTAACCGGAAAGAGATGATCCGAAAACTCCAAAGGAAAGGACTGAAACCTCCATACGCAATAGAAAATTTCCTACTGGACCCCAATATCAAAGCCCTAAAAATTATTGATGAATTTATTATCAAGAACAATATCAAGCTTTAATAAGCACATCAACCACCAAACTGATTCGGAATTTGCCGCAAAAGACATTTTAAGCATGTTAGTATTTGATGTAAATTAGCATAGATACGCAGTTAATCGGTAAACCACACATATCGTATGTATTATATAACACATAAGCCCGAGATGGGCCTCAGGTGTGTCAAATAAAAAAAAAAAGAATGGTTCATGACATCCAAATTTCACAAAAAAGAAGTATCTACAGATCCTTCAATTACATTGAAGGATTGTACTGTAACGCTGGCGATAAATTAATTTCGTCAAAAAGCAGAATCGCGGACCACTCTTTGAGTTCCTCAAAAACATTATCCAGCTTTTAGTAGAATTTGCGATATTAATTTCCGAAGAGTTTCGATTCTTGGCAAAAGAAATAACTTTGCCAAATATCGATACACTTTAAAATTTTGTTTTAATACACTTAAAGCTACTACTTTCTCCTCTTCATAGAAGCGGTGCGCTGACTTTTTTTTTCTACGTTGCGCATCTGGGCCAAGAGCATTTCGATGCGATTCTTCCCTCTTGCCTTCCGGCGCCTCAATTGCTTGACAGATTTGAGGAACGTTGCCACCGCATTATATTCGACCTTCTTCGTAGGCTTCTCCATTGAACTACCCATACTAATTTTTAAAATGTTACCTGTGGAAAAAAAATATATAAGTATCGTAATTAAAAAGCAAATATACACACACACACGACCTTTTTTCATTTTATCATATAGGTATCCAGGAATTTTTAAAGGAATTGTGTAATGCATTATACAGACTTCAGTTAATAACCATAAATATATTCCATTTATTTATTTATTTTCTATTGATTTTTATTTCATTTATTTCTTGTCTTTTATGTAAATTCAAATAATCAAATTTTACAACATTATCTCTAATGTTCTCAATGTTGTACAATTTTAAATTAATTTAGATATTTTTATAAATATTTATTTAATACCTTTAAGGCCTTTCCTAGCTGCTGGTTGGCAATCACTCTCCTGAATAGTCATCACTACAAAAAATACAGCATGTTGGTTAAACATAGAGTTTACAACTAAAAAAATGAATAAAATGGAAAGTAATATTCTTGTAAAGTAATATAATAATTGCTAGATAATCCAGAAAGCACCTCATTGCTATCAAATATGCTGGTATCCCCAGGTCCCACACCATCCAGAGGTTTTATGCTGTCCACGTGTTCCACACCTACAATGGACATGGATTAATGTATATTAACAAATTCATATAACGTTATATATACATTTTATGCTAGAGTTCTTATCATCCATATGTAGTGTATTAATGCTATGTTTACAAATTCTTACAATTATTTTATCTTATGTATCGATTCAAAAACTTATGTTCTTCTTCTGCAGTTTCCATTGTGTTATCTTTCTGTGAATTAACAGATGTGGCAGTGCTAATAGTATTTAATAAACATTTTTATTACAAATTTGTTACATGTGATTTAATTATTACCTGATATTTTGTAGTGTGGAACTGCATTCTTTGAAAGTCTATTCCAGAGAAAGCAACTACTCTCAAAGTGGATGCTACATACCACTTTGTTCCTCAGCTTTCTGGGTAGAAGTTGAAGGAAGTCCTCCCTACCACATGCTCTGATCCATTTCAGGCACCTTTCATAATCCTTTCTGGGATCTGGAAAGCGAAACAGTACAGTATTATTATAAGACCTTTGGAATAGAAATTGATTTTAATTAATCAAATTCATACTTTATTCACAAATTTATTAAAAATGTAAATTGATAATTCACTAAATGATAGTCATTATTAAAATAAAAATTATACACTGATGATACATATAATTTTAATGTGTACATTAAAAAACAGTAGAAATATAAATTAGCTCAAATTTAAATAAAACAAACGTTAATACTTTTCTCCCTATTATACATGTGACCACACCTACATTTTTTTGGTATTGTAAAAAAATAGTAGTATGATTTTAATATCTATTAATAGAACGCGACTTGAGCAATATAAAATATAAAATATAAGCAATATAAAAAAATAACAAATTACCGCTTCTTTGTTATTTTGTCTATGACATTCGCATCTATCTCTTCCATTCCCGCCATTTGTTTAACCAATATAGGACTTTAAATTCTGGCGGGCGCATTTGGCATAGAATAAACTTATACTAAGTATGAGCTCTATACTATGTAAAGGAGCGACACTGGCGCTGCATTTGGTTGTAGGCGTGAGTTAAAATTGACTTTTATTCCAATTTCCTCTTGTTTTCTTAAGGAATAATTACTAACCAATAAATGCTATCAGTAGTTAATGATAATTGTTAACCCATGTTAAATACTTTATAAAATGCTAGACACATTTATATCTATTGCACACATTATGCATCTAATTGTTGTAATCTAAACTATCAAAAATATTATGGGAGAAAATTAGTAAATTTTACTCTACGAATTTATTAAAGGAACAGCGAGAAAATATGAATATATGGTTCATATGGTTCTTAATTTCAGGCGCCATCCTCATGCAAGGAAACCGTTCAAGGTAATAAGTATAAAATAAACTTTATATTCCATTTGTGTCTACACCTTATTTTCAAATCATTTTTGTCTTTAAATGCTTCAATCTTAAAATATAATTGTTCGCTCAAGTATAGGAACATATTTTAATTCGAATATACTTAAAAAGTTAACATTGATTCAATAACTGTTTTGGAACCGAATTATAGGCAGCTTTTCTCTTACATAGTCTTTTTCCCTGAGAGAAACCAAGTTTACACCCATGTAAACTCGGCTTCTGCCAGTTTATACCTAACCGAGTTTGGTTTACACGTAGTGTACCTTATATCAGCTTATAGTTCTAATGTTTCCTACTTTTAAAAATTTATGAATCTTCTAAATAATTTGAGTTATTTAATTTTAAGTGAGAAATATCAATTAATAAGTTTTGTGCCTGTTATACGAATTATCTGCGTCAAAATATTGTTAAATATACAGTCATTAAACAGAAATGTGACGAAACCATAACCTCTCACAGCACCAATAATGGTATTTAGCTTTTATTTTTTATTATGAACATTGTGTAAACAAAGACACGATATAAAATGCTTGCAATACATTGCATTGGAATACCATTCTTCTATTTTTTAAAATTCGTATTATATTTTTATATATTTATATAAAAACAAATTTTAAATTAGGATTTAGTTTTTTGAGTTTTATTTAGATGTTCTTATTGATTAAAATAATAAAAAAAGTAAACATTTATGATTATAATTACGTATCATCATAGTTACATACGTATATTTATGTTTACATTTGTGCAAAACATATGCTGTGCCATTTATCAGGAGGCAATTTTAGTATTTAGCAATGGATGATGAGTAAATAATAAAACTGGTTATGGATATATAGGCAACCCTCGTATAGTGCGGTACTTATACAAAACAATTTCAGTATAACGCAATTTATAAATTACGGCTTTTTTTGTGTAATGCTGTCGTAATTTTGACATAAAGCGATCTACAAACTTTTTATACAATTTACTACACGTACAATTCCTAATTTTTATAATTTTATGTTATGTATTTATTAAGTAATTTATGTTCTTTTAATTACATAAATTCTTAAAAGCATAAAATGTTTGTGTTGAATGTCATTGTTTATATAATTAAAAAAGTACATTTCGGAACATAACCTGACATTTTGTATGCAGTTTGAATTTCACATAACGCGGTTTCTGTAACATATAACATTTTAAAAACCAAATTTTTACGTTACACGAAAATTACCTGTATTCTTATATTAAATAATTATATTATATCTTATATTAGATTGGGATATTATTTTATAAACTTTTGACACATTATCTTTAAATGTTTATATAAATAAACACATTTATTTATTACAAATTATATTTAACTCTAGTACCTACACATTTACATTCTTGTATAGAAATTTATTACATCTATATTATAATACAAGTATTTTTTTTTATTTTTTATAATATTCAACTAATTTTAATTAACAATTAATGTTAACACCATTACTTACTGCTTAAAAATGAGAAATTAAGCATTATAGTAATATAATAGTAATTAAAGATTAAGAGAAGTAATTGTTACCTAACTTGTTATTAATGTAGCAGCTGTTTTCTATTTAATTATTCATTTTTTCAAAGGGGCATAAGTTTAATTTTCTTCAAATAAAACAAAACGACAAAATACCATGAAGAATTTAACAACAAAACAATTACAGAGAATAGAAAAAAAGAAAAAGAAGATGGCTGCACTTTTGGAAATTACTAAATTAAATGATAAAGATAGAGAAGCAAAAATACTTACTCTTAAAACAGCAGTTAGTATGATTAATAAAATTCTATTATTTATTATGAATTATAATTGATAAATGTTTTGTTTAGTCTGCAGAAATAAATCAGTCTAATGATATAGACTGTAGTATGGAAGAAAGCTTCAAACGTAAGCGACCTTGTAATGAAGATTTAAAAGAAACTTATTCTGGAAGTTCTATAGATAAAAAAGATGTGGAAATCACAGAAGATGCAGATGTACTTGCTAATAAAAAACCTAGGTATATAAATAATAGGTATAATTTTTAAGAATATATATAAACCTATTTACGTTTCAGATTAAGTGGAGAAGAATACCTAAAATTGAAACAAGAATTAAGGGAACGTAAAAAGAAACTTAAATCAATCCCTAGGTTTTTCCTGAAAGCAGTTGGTGAAAATGCTAGTATAAGCATTAATGTTAAAAGTGAAAACAGGATTCCTATTTTCCTTAGTGATGTACAACATTTGTTGCTATATTCATTACATGGTCATCATTCACCTTATTTACCAACAAGATGGTGTCAACTCGAAAAGTATAATAGGGTAATGAAAACATTGAAAATTAATGTCATTAAAGACTGAAAATTGCATTTATTGTGAATAATTTTATAAAAAGGTTTCACATACAGTGGTCCTAGTTGTGGAAGGTCTCTCTGTATACCATTTTATGGCTTATGAAAGTATATTTTCACATATAACATCAAAATTAGAACATCGTGTAGAAGTAGTAACACCAACAATATATGGGGGTTCAGTGATAGAAGATCTTGCAGCTGTTCCTATAACTGGGATACAAAGTGATAGATTGATTAAAGGTACAAAAATCTTATAATTGTACATTTTTTTACCACTGTATCCTAATACTTAAAAAAATAACTATACAAATGTTGTTTTAGAGTATGGGTCATTAGAAAGTGCATTACATAGTACTGGAGATGTGGTAAAATTATTACGAACTGTTTTTCCAATGTATCAGTTAGATTCAACAGATGCTAACAGTTCTATGCGAAGGTTTGAATTACCCATTACTGATAAATTTCCTCGAACACAATTACTTTTATCCTTATGTCAAATGGTAGAAGAAAATTACCCTATTCCTTTAAAGGGTGAATTATCAAAGAAGTTAGTATCGACGATAAAAATATTTTTAAATATATTGCTATTAGATTAATAAATGTTTATTGCTTAGATATGAGAATTATATAATGACAAAAGATATGTATGTGGAAATTACTGCAAAATCTCCAATGTTTGGTTTAGATTGTGAAATGTGTAGAACAACTAGCGGAGAGTTAGAATTGACAAGAATATCGTTGGTTGATGAGAAAATGAATGTAAGTTTAAAATTCAGTTCAATTCATTAAAAGAAGCATCTAGATTCTACTTAATTTTCATTACTATTAATTTTCTATTCATTTCCATTAGGTTGTTTATGATGGTTTTGTAAAACCGGAAAATCCTATTACGGATTATCTCACTCGATTTAGCGGTATAACAAAAGAAATGTTGGAAGACGTTACTACCACATTGTCAGATATTCAACAAATTTTACGGGAACGTCTTCCTCCAGATGCTATTCTTGTAGGACAAAGTTTAAATTCTGATCTTCATACATTAAAAATGATGCATCCTTATATTATTGATACATCAGTAATTTATAATATTACTGGTGACAGGTAATGATATTACCAGACTATGGAAGTTTATATATTTAGAAAAATGAATTAAACAAATGGGGCTTGGCAAAAATATGTTTTATCATTGACTAAACACAATTGTATGATTTCTTTAGAACACATACAAGTGTATACTTATGAAAGGACACTGTTTAAAAACCATACATTTTTGACCTCAATTAATTTTGTTGAAACTATGTACCTGTAAACATTTATTTTTCTTGTAGGTTCTATAGTATTCGTTTAGTATGATCTTTTTGAGGGTATAATTTCTAATTGAAAAAAGATATTGACTTGATTTGTATAGCAGAGAAATCACATGAAGTTAAGCTTTCAAATAATGTACTACTTCTTACTTTTTCATTTTTTTTTTTTTTAAATCTAATTTTTATACATCTAATGTATATTTTTCTAATTTTCATGTTTATACAAATTTTAAGAAAAGTTGAAGTATCTAAAAAAGAAACAGTATAAAACACTCATTTTATCAACTTTAAATAGTATAAGCTACATCTTGAGAAAACTTTTTGTTCCAGAGTTACAGAATAAAAATTAATTCGATGTTCTAACTATAGGTACAAAGTTTTGTTTAACACATTATGGCTTAATTCTACTCAAATGCATTATTGAACCTCAAAATAATTCTTACACGAAACAAAGTTTGTGATTGAGGATACTTTCGCATGCCTTCAATAACTAAAATAATGAAAACCTTTTTGTTCTGTATTATGATACTTTGGTATTAATACAGGTCCATTTCAAAATAGAATAAAGTTTTAAAACATTATACCGTAATTGTAGTTTTGCTTTAATAAATAATGCTATCTAAATGTCCAAGCCATATTTGACAAAAATGAAAAGGTATCTTTCCATAGTGATAGTAGACTGTTTATTTTCTGATAGATATAAACTTCCGATCGATCCAGTACAATCGATAATGTACGAAGTTTTAACAAAATTAATTGCAGAGCGAAAATATATGGTTTTTTAAAAAGGGTTCTTTATTTTGTATGTATTCTACATATTCACAATAGGCTCAATTGATGCTTGAAAGTATGCATACTGTCAATGTTACATAATTAAATACTAGTATTTTTTATAAATCAATTAGTCTAGAACGTAAATAAGAGAAGTATTAAAAAAGAACTTTATCCCATTAATAGATAGTATTCGACATGAAACAGAAGAGCGCGATCGCATTGTCTGATATTTTTCGAACGTATTTTTGCAATAACCTATACTACTCAATCAGTTTATTGTATAACTTTTATTATTAACATTTGTTGTGATTAATGCTTTCAAAGCAGATAATAAATGTATATGATACAGGTATAGGAAAACAAAATTACAAACACTAGTAAGGGAATTTCTTGGTGAAAGGATACAACAAAGTACAGGTGGTCATTGTTCAGTTGAAGATTCAAAAGCTTGTATGAAATTAGTTCAATTGAAATTAGCAAATAATGTGAACTATGGAGATGCTGTATTACTTGGCCGATGTGATACCGAAATATTGAAAATGGAAGTAGAACAACGTAAATCTAATCAACAGTCATTAAAAAGCGAAATAAAAAAATATGCTACTTCAATTTTTAAACATGTAACTCAAGATCAGAAAACTGCTGCTATAGTGGGGAATAAAGATGTTATGAATGAATATTCAACGTATCTATCATCCTCCATTAATATTATGGATGATGAAAATTTTGATAAAAATGACCAGGTACATATTTTTTTGGTTAAAATACAGATATTTTTAACTTATAATTTGTAGCATTTAATTTTTATTGCAGGTACGACTTGTAATAACAGATAATGATAATCAAGCTGTAACTCGAGCTTCCCAAATAGCAATGGAACATGCTTTTACTTTATGTCATTTAAGAATAAAGAAAGAAAAGTTAGAAAATGACCAAATAGAGAAAACGTTTTACACTGTAAATAAATGGGTACATAGATTATGGCAACATATGGCAATAAACGGGTTAGCATGTGTTATATTCGCGGGTGAAAATAATGCAGCAAATGGTGTATGTTGCTTGGATATAAAAAGAGAAGTACCTAAAAATTGCGTAATACGTGCTTAAATAGAAAAATCTATTATTTGTATATTAACTTGAAGAACATTATAAAAATCATAATTGTAATAACATTAGAACAAATTGTAGACAAAAATACAAAAAAAAACTACAAAACAATCATGGTCACGATTAATTTTTATTTTGATACTTATTTGTTATAAACGTGTAGATACTGTATTATTAATTAACTTTTATAATCAATGTGAAGTGTAATTTCAATTTAATAGAGCAGTTTATAATATGTGTAAGGTTTATTGCACTGAGTATACATGTTATAGACAAAATGATTAATCTGATGATTAATTGTAAATAATGCTCATTCATTACTCATATGACCAAAATAGATGGACAATTTGATAAATATCAATTTATTTGTTAAATTTCATACTATTATATATAAATATATGAATTAATCAACATCTTTTCTTTATACAATACATAACCTGTGTGCAAGGGCAACATACGTGTCATAGTCATTGCACTATGGGACTTTCACTCGCTTTGTGGGAATCTTAACCCCTTGCCATACTTTGACGAGTCAGACTCATGACCTACGATTAAAATGTTACAAACCTGGCTTTTATTCTTATTACAGTTAGATTTTAAATGTAATTTCAACTATAATTGGTACGGTATACTATCGTTAAATGTAATCTATATCTTACATTATAAATTATATATTACATTTCTTTGTCTGTTTTAACATTCCAACAATAAATATTAAGCTTTGTCTGATGCACTTGTGGAAAAAATGATATGGCAAGGAATTAAGATACCGACGTCGGTGTCGGTCCAACCGGTCCGATCGAAGCACACCGGCAATGATTATTCTAGATTATTTTGCATGTGCTTTTATTACAATACTTCTACAAAGAAAAGTTTTAGGCGCGTACAATAATCGCTAATCAAGAACTGTACATTCCTTGCGTTTTCGTTCCGCTTATGTTGTCTGAGACGATGAGCAGGCCTCATCCTGTTGTTTGCCGACTCATGTTCCTTAGCCAGAAGATCGGTGCCATAGGACATTGTTTGTCCTTTGATTTATCTTATCCTCTTGACTCAGAAAATTGTTAACAAATGTATAAGGTCATAGGGTACAGTTTACACTTCTCCTCTTATTGTGAACTTTTGTTATGTTTTTGACAAAAATTCACAGAGTTTGAAGCCCAGGGTTGTTGATTCTGTTGATGTCATTGTTGTTGATCTCGCTGAGTAGGTTACGTGATGTGTCGCAGCTTGATTATTAAAATTACAATGAGTATAACAGTTGCCGAATCCAGTTCTTATATTATTAACAATAGCTTTGAAAAACCCTAGTTTAACAAGAGTGACGGGGCACATTTTTGGGGTACCCGTAACGAGACTCCAACGGTCAGAGGTCGTGCGCCTCCATTAGTAAACCCTCGGTTCCGGGGGTGATTTGATAGTATAAATGAGAGCGCCCTGGCATGGGTCTACCATTGAGATTAGTTTTGGTAATATTTGATCGCGCACGGGCGAAAATAGCACGGTGTTGTCGGTCTACTCCGCTCCGCCATCATGGTGCGTCTATCTTTTTTTTTTAGTAGGATAGAATTTTTGTAAGCGCCTTGGTCGCGCAGAGGTGCGGCCAGCTGCTGGCCGTGGTTGGGGTCCCTCTTCCAAGAAAAGGATCTTCCGAACGGTCGCCTCCACCGTCCGGCCTCCGCCCCTCTACCGAACTGGAGGACCAAAAAGGACGAAGCCAGGCCTGGAGCTGAGAGCTGCACCAGCAGAGAAGTCCACCGCCGCACCCTAGGACCCGGCCTTCCCTGTAGGCGAGGTGGTGGCCTACCTCCGGGAGCCCCGAAAAAGACCAGGGTGGGGACAACCGGGAGTCGGCGGCGCGAAAAAGCGCCAAAGAATTTAATTACGGCGTAGCTTTCGAGCAGGTTAGAGTTGAGAATTGCGAGATTGCGTGTTGAGTACGAGTAGAACAGCGAATTTAGATCTTTCTTTTTAAAGAGCTTTGTTGGTTCGAAAAAGCGAGCCAACAGCAGCCAAAGCCCTTTTATTTAATTATAAATTTTCCTTTTTGGTGTGGCTCGAGATGCGTGTGTAGCGGTTCCGCGTACTTCTTTTGTATCACGAGCGTGTGCAATTTTTGTGGAGAGGAGACGGGACCCCGGATCAAACACCATCCAAAAGGAACGTCTGCAGCGTAAAGATAGAACCCGTGGAATTAGTACTGCGGGGCGCGTGGTGGACGATAGTCTTTTCGAGGTCCGTTCTTCACCACCCCTGAACCCGCGGTCACAATACAAATTTCTTTTTGTTATAGACAGGAATGTGGCAAGAGGATCCAAAATAACAGTTATTTATTTGTAATAATATTATTTATCAGTTATTCATCTGTATTGTATTAAAGCATACTTATTTGTACTGATTGTAAGAAGCCGGGATATGTATTGCAAAATAAGATTATATATTCCAGTAAAATTGTGAGAATGTGAAGAATGCTTTAAATTGTAATCTTGAATAGACTTAATAAGTAGCTTAAGTTAATTATTGTTTATAAAATCGTATTATTTTCGTCCATAATATAAGTAAGGTTTTTTACAATTTGTAAATTAACTAATTTAACGCCAAATTAAGCGATTTGATGTATAAAAATGGTTAAAAAATAAAGAAAAAGAGAAAAGGAAAAATTGTGCGTTTATTTAAAAATCCTCCTTCTCAGTATTCAAGTAATTTGTATCAGGAGATTATGATAGTAAGGAGGTGGCACAAAGGGTTACTTCCTACAATTTTAATGACGTCAAGTTCCAAGAATTACCGGGAACTTAGATTTAGAAACCAAGGATCTCGATTTTGCAACATTGTAAAATTAGTATTCGTGTTAAACACCTGATGAATTTTCATTAATTCTGTCGATCATTGTAACAATTTGTAACCTTTTAACATTTGGTTTGTTGGTATTAAATAATTAAGTCTTATCTATATACGCAACGTGAACAGCGTATTTACGAATTTTCATTAATTTCTCAAGATTAAGAATTATTTTGTGAACTTTTATGATTGCATTATACTAAAGAAAGCCTATAGAAACTTCTAATATCTGTTTTATACAAATGTGCTTCACCGGTGACGTTCAGTAATTAATTATTTCAATTTATCTTATTGCGTAATACAAATTCTAATTATTTGGCTTGTAATTTTCATTTATATTTCATAAATCAGAAGTATTTTATTTACTTTTATAGTTTTAGAAAATAGCACAAGGTTCACGTAATCTTCTCATATCCAGTTTGTTCATATTAACAACATAAATTAATAGATATTAAGAAGTTAAGTAAGTGTACGATATCCTCGTATAAATATTTCCCTGATACGACGTGCTCCCGAATTTTCATTAAATTCTCAAATGAGATTATGAATTTAAAAAATACTTTTAAACAATTTTAATAATTAACATATTAAAAACGTAATGCCTAATTTAACCTGTAATAAATAATAACGGTTCATAAAATAACATTTATATTGAATAAACATTTGCTAACAGTTTACATCTATTTACAATGAAATTATAAAGCTACTAATATATTAACATTTAAAATTACTTTCCATAAATTAATTATATGTACAATGCTACAGTACTCTAACCTAACTTAGTGCAACATATGGTGAAAATTCTAATGAAACGAATACGTTAAACAACTAAAAGGGAGAAAAACGCAATAACAAATAAATGAATAAAAAAAAAGAAAAAAAAAGAAAAAGTTAACACGTGCGGTACGTAATGTACGAACGAGGTATTGAAGGAAAGAATAGAAGAGAGTGAGAGGTGCTGTGGTAACCTAACGTGCGATGTCTGTGGTGTTCCAGTTACTAGAATGTCCGCGTATCGTGTGTTGTATGTTAACTAGTTTTAACAAGACAGTGCTAATTTTTCTGTAATTTTAAAGTGAAGACGTATAAACAATATTGTTAAACTATGATAATATATTTAATGTGCACAAAAGAGTTTTTTAGCAGAGTAAGGTTAGAAAAATTGTAACACAATTCGGTGTGTCATATTGTGTACATATTGATAAAGGACAAATAATCACGAAACAATAAGTCTATAGTGTAATCACATGAAATTAAGAAAAGTGAAAAAATAGGGTGTTATTCGTGTTCATTTAAGAAGAAAGACATAAAACTTCAATTAATAAATATAAGGAATCAAAACTGCGATAGAACTAAAACGGTTCATGCCAATGACGTAAGGTAACGGATCTCCGTATGGATAAATAAAACAGAATAAAAACTGAACTTAAAAGGTAAACAACTTTTTGTTACATGAGAATGAAACAGTTATATACATATGTATATATAAACTAGAATATTTATGTGATATTATCATTTGCATGTTTAATGTTAAAATTAAGGATGAATCGGTGTCATTAAACATCAATATTTTTGCTGATTACTTCTATTGAATAAATGTATCGATACTTGTATAAAATCAAAATAAACACAGTTAGGATTAAATCAAAATAAATACTTAAATATTTTGCTTTAATACCAATTATTTTTTATATCAATGTTTATAATAACAATACTAAATAAATATCGAAAATAAATACTTGTATTGAATAGAGTATCAACATTTGATAAATAAATGTTATACTTAATAAAATATATTTTAAGAAGAAATATACATACCAATAACAAAAATATGTTTATTTTCTATTTTATTAAGTATTTGATATTTTATGACGATATTTGTCCCATTCGATACAAGAATTTTTCTCGTCACCTACTTGGCATTTCAATCGTAAATATGAGTGTTAAAAACCTCAAAGCAAAAGTATTAATTTTCTTTTTATTTGTATCGATTAATCTCTAATTAGAGTCATTCAAGCATTTATTCTTTTAACAATTTGGTATTATATGTATTTTAATAAAAGTTAAATTCGTAAATATTTACTCATCACTATGTGTGCTTATTGATTTGATAAATCAGTGTATTCACAACTAGTCCAGTTTAAATTTTTGCTGGTACAAATATACATTTTTAGATTTGATATAATAAGAGTATATACAAGCAAGAAAACTTCAATTCTAGTGAATATTTTTGCTAATAAATTTGAAATCCAGTCATATAACCTATAAATTTAATATATTTGTTAAGTTTGAAAGTGTAATCCACATTTAATTTTTATTTATAGCATTAATAAAAGATTAATGAATATAGGTTGGGTTATGTATAATATCAAAAACATTTCTGTTTTAAATATGTATTTTCTTTATTTTATATTTGTAAAGTTATTAAATAATATGTTAATTTTATGTTTTCATTTTTTAAATATAAATATACAATAAATATACATAAAAAGTTGAAAGTTCACAATATTGTGCTGTTGCTAATGTGGTTTAGTACACATATGTATTATTTAACAAACAAATATATCTAATAGTGGTAATAGAAACTTTTATATTTACTTGACGCTTCTGTTAAACTTTATATTTACTTGATGCTTCTAACATAAATACATATATTGACTAGAAAGTATATATATATACCATATATATTCACATACACACATATATATGTTTACTAAAAAAAATGTATTTTAATAGTATTCACTTAAGGTATTATTTAATTCAAAACAATCTTATAAATTAAATATTGAGTTTCATATCTTTTAAGAAATGAATATAAATAATACAGAAATTATTTTGATGACAATATAAAATGTATTTGATCGAGACACATTAAACAAATAAGATTTCAATCGATATTATATTTTATATTATATGGAATATCTACAGTCAAATAATCCTGATGTTTTGATATTATGACTTCTTAACAGTAAAAAATAATATATAAAACTAATTATCCTGTTAATCATTAATAAACCTCATGGAGGTAAAATTTTTAGTGTTTTTTAATTAAAAATATAAAATTATGAAATACAATAGTTATACATAAAAATAAATATAATAAAATAATCATTCTAAAGGCTTAAACCATTATTTATTTAATATATTTTCACTAAAAGTAGTATTATTCATTGGACATAAAAGTTGTATATTATATATAATATTTCATTATAATTGTTGCTTACCAATTCTTGAAAGTTTATTATTAATAATAAAAACATAAAGTGTTTTATGTTTGTACATTTATGTTTTATGTTTACTTATTGAATGTAAAGCTGTTCATTATTAAAACTAAATAGGTTACAGTTATTCCTTTTACCATTTTTCTTTTTCTTTTATTATATTCTATGGTCAGAATTTTAGTAAGGATAATTCAAGCCATTATAACTTTTAATATCTATAAAATTTAAAAAAAACATTTCAAACAAAAATTCTTCAATTTATTTAATTAGAAGATTGTATAAATATGTAAATATTTATTCTACATTCCATTTGAAAAATTGAATTTACTCTTTGTTTCCTACTTTTGAAGTGGGGACTATATTTTCTTTATACATATACTATAAAAGATTTTTGTAAGATACACCATAAAAAAATGTTAATTTCATCAATAAGTTCTAGCATATTCATTTATAACAAGTTTGATGCTATATTTTTTATATTGTTAATGTTGTTTGAATTTATTTCATATCAAGGAAGAAAAACTTGGTTTTGGTAAAAAAAAATATAAAAGCAATTTTGTTTGTTATCAATAAAAAGTAACATATTTAAGTACTTTATTAATAAGAGAAAAATCACAATCATCTTAAAATTATACATTTATTAATATCTCAATCTTCAATGTTTAGTATTGAATGTTGTTAAAATATTAACACTTTATGTACCAGAAGCCTATTAATTGACTTTCCAGTACCATGGATGGTTGATTGAAACCCAATTAACAAACTATTGATTATTATTTTTTGTTTATAATACTGTTGAAATACAATGAAAAATAAATTGAAGGTAAAGATTGCTTTTCTAAATTTTAATTATTTTTAAGTAATAAAGTGTTTATTTTGTCATTTTAGAGTGATAAATAATGTGTTAAGGAATTTAAATACTGTAGGATGAATCGTTTGATTGGATCGTTTGGATTTTGGAGTGCTTTGGTAGGAACTCGAAAGTCTGGTAAAACAGGAAAATTTATTTTAACACAGAATATATTTACAAGATGTGGTCAAATTCCAACAATAAATAAAAGGAGTATTCGGATTGTAAAAACGTTCGCCAACGTGCAGAGAGTACAAAGTATTTACAGACAATAGTTTTCTACAACAAGATTATTATACTCCCCGAAAGATAATGTTAATGACGAAAGGGTTTGGCTTTAATATAAATTCGAGGCGTCCGGGTGGCGACCCCGTCCTTTCCCTGGAAGGCGACTGGCGGTGAGATCCAGCCGTTCTCTCCTTTTCCAGGGCGGCCAGGATGAAGCCCCCATACTCTCTTCCCTGGTAGGCGACCGGCGGTAAGATCCAGCCGTTCTCTCCTACAACCCTATCCCGCTCAGAGCCTGTCCCCACTCACCTCTCCCGGGAGGCGACCGGTGGCAAGATCCGACCGTTCTCTCCATCCCAGAAGAAGAGAGCAGAGAGCGCTCTCCGAGTTCCCTGGGCGTCCGGTAGACCGTCCCCGAGTTTCCTCCCCTTGAAGGCGACCAGCGGTAAGATCCTGCCGTTCTCTCCTTTAGACGGGGTACTTCCACCTCCTGGGAGGCGACCGGCGGTGAGTTCCTGCCGTTCTCTCCTTCAGACGGGGTACTTCCACCTCCTGGGAGGCGACCGGCGGTGAGTTCCTGCCGTTCTCTCCTCCAGGAGGGGCCCAGGAAAAATCCCCGACCTCTCCTATGCTGTATAAGGTGTCCGATAGCTAGGCTTCGTACTCTCCTTACTCTAAAGGGCGACCGATGGTATTACCTCGTTCTCTCCCTGTAGAGCACAGCAAGGAATAGGCCGAGCGCGGCTACAGGGCCGATATTTATATTTGGGCGTTGCTAATAACGCACGGTCAATCAGCGTGAATTTTCCCGCGGGTCGCGTGCCACGTGCCGTGTGCAAATTCCAGAAGGTTCTTGTTACCGACCGCGAGTCGCTTCTTTTCTCGAACCTTCGGCGATGTTACAATGTTAATTTATTTAAAAAGATTATCCAACAAATTTTGATAAGTCTTTTTCACCGATGTTTTTTGTGAAAAATTGCACCTTCTTTTTAAAGTTTCAACACAAATGTCAATTTTTTGTTTTTAAAATTTATCCGTGTATTCATATAGAAACTAGGGATATGTAGATTAAAAATCAACTTCATTTTTTTAGATCAAACCACTTTTGCGATCCTGAGAGTGTACGCCAATCAGAGACTTCGGATTGAAGGTGCTCCACAAAATAATCTATAACTTCTGTTTAAATCGATTTTTAAGTTGAAGTTGATTACGTTTATATATTTTGAATAAAACAATGGTAAACAACCATGTTTTTTCCCTATGCTGGACCAGGATCCCCCCTTAAGTACAAAATAATTTTAAATATTAAAATTGCATTTTTTTGTTTTAAAAACTAAATTTCTCCATAACTAAGATTGTCGAAAAAAGAAAATTTACAAGACATACTTATTGCATAATAAACTATATGTATTACTTATCATGTTTTACACGTTGATTAGTATAGTAAATGTATGTATTTTAAATCAGTATTCCAACTTGTAGAGATTTTTCTTCTAATCAATTTCATAGTAACTTTTCACAATGTATTTTAATAAATTATGCTAATTGGTCATTTCCCTCTTTAAACGCATTTGATTTGACATATCTCAATTCATCTCACTTTTATTATAGTCTTTTAAATTTGAATTAATTATAAGTTCCATGCCAGTTAAAGTATTGAAAGCCTTACCTAACATTATGGTTTGACCATTTCTACTTATCTTTATCCCCTGTTCATCAAAAATTACTGTCATTCCTGCCTGCTGAATCCGTCGGACAGAGTAGATTATACGATACATCTTGACAGTAGAATACAAGTAATGACTTAGGAGTCATTACCATGTTTTTTTTTTTTTTTAATATTAGTATTAGTATTAGTAATTATTTTTTTTTTACAAAATACACGATAGTAAATAGTTTTAAATAATTTTTAGCGAATACTATTTACAAGTATTTTGTAAAAAAAAAAAGAAAAAAAAACAAGATGATAGAAAAATTCTGACTCTTGCGGGCGCGAACCTGCGACAAAAAAAGTATGTAGAGTTTCCCCAGGCCGATACCTTAGTCCCTACGCTATCGCTGCTGTTGAAAAAGTAGCTAATACTTTAGAACATAAGGAGTATAAGGACATGAATTTTGTTTAATTAATTAAAATCTTCGTTATTTTTAACTATATCTTGCTCCTTCCAATTCACAATTATCAAGAATCATATGATACAGTAACTATATAAAGGAAATGCAAAGATTTCAAGTATTTATCATCTTTTTGCCCGAAAAGTCGCCAGAAACTCGGTTTTTGATTTTTTGAACTACGGCACACCCTGCCAAAAAATCTGAAAAAAATTGAGGACATTAGTTATGTCAATACACAACTACTGTTAAAAGAAAAAATTAGAGAATTAATAACTTCTATATGAAATATGCATTTTTCCGTTTTTTTTTTAGTTTTTGATTTTTCACGCTTAGAGTTTTCAACGAAAAAATCTGAAAAAATTCCTTAACATGCATCATCATGCCCCAAATATTGTAGAATTTTTTCAGATTTTTTAGATGCAATTAAATAGGAAAAATCGGGCAAAAACCGAAAATCAGATTTTACCCCATAACTACCCTCCTGGTTGAGGTATAGGGTTGAAACTTGGTGTGTTATGTTTTCTTTTGATACGCTATCGAATGGTGTATTGTGAGTCAAAATCGGTTCAAGGACACTTTTGACCATTTTATCCTGCTATGCCCTTTGCCGGTCGCATCAATAGCAACCGGCAAGACGACGATCAGGTTCAAATCGTTCGATGAGGCAGCTTCACATTGAAAGTTGCGCGGCATCTTCACATCGTCGCAACAATACGTTATTCTGAAAGGTTTCGATCGAGGTCACGGGACTTCTGTATTCGGGTCTCCTTTGTCTCAAAAATCCACGACGTTGGATTTGATCGTCATTCATTTGTTTATAACGGCTACGTGACGCAACCGTAACGAAACGCAGTTGTTTGAGAGTCATCGCGTAGTTTGCACTATCCGGCGTAAAATCTAAATTACTACAGGCTATGGGTTCAAAACTTGTAAAGTTCGGGAAGTCGCGAAGCAACGGAATACAAAAAGGTGTTGGTGCGGCGTGTACATTTTTATTCGAGTTCAGTGCGAGTGCCTAGGAACACTACGTGGACAATGACGAGTCTCGTGAAAATCGAAAGCCTCAACAAGGAAATCTACGATACGTGGTGAAGTGAATGTACCGATAGTGACGGCCAACGATCCAGCATCGGAAGCAGCGTACCGCACATGGGTTGGAAACGACGAAAAAGGAAGATCCGGCATAATGCCGTCAATCAATTCGTCTCTTCTTATATAAAAGGGAAGTGTAAAATGTCCAGTCTCGAATCGGGCTCGATCGTCATTCATTTGTTTATAACGGCTTGGGTGACGCGTTCGTAACGAAACGTAGTTCCAGAGCCATTGCCGCGTAGCTTGCAATATTTAGTGTAAAACCCTAATTACTTATAGAGTCGCAATTCTGTATTAATAATTCAATTAACTAAGATAACAAATTTATACGTGTGATCAATTTGAAATTTTAATTGCGAATGTTTTAATATGTTTGCTATAAACAGCAATTGAATTAATATTCCAAAGACTAATGATTGGATAACATCCAGTAGGCGCTTTTTAACAAAAAAATGTTTGATGGTAAAATTGAATTTTCCTTATCGGTCATATATAAGGAAGGCGGTAAAGAAGATCTCTTTATGACTGGCTTTGGTGGTCACCACATACTTATGGGGTTGCAATCTCGTATTAATAATTCAATAAATCAAAATAACGAAATTTAATATGTTAACAATTCAAGAGTTTTAATACGAATGTTTTAACATGTTGCTATAACAGCAAATTGAATTAATATACAAAAGACTAGTAATTGGATAGCATTCAGTAGGCGTTTAAACAAAACAATATTTTACACTCTTCTTTATCGGTCATATACAAAAGAGGTGGTAATGAAGATTTCTTTGTGATCAACAGTGGTCACAACATACTACAGAAACAAAACGCTATCTCCCGCGTTTCGTTGGAGATACAGAATTTTCTAGAATGATGATCAATATACAGGTGTCCTAGAAATAGTCTAAGAACCTGATTAGTTAGGGTTTTACCTTAATAATTCAAAAACGAAGCCCCATTTGACATTTTTGCAAAGGAAATTGTTGTTCAGAATCGTCTCAGCTACCCTCCATTTCCGGTTCTTACACTATTTCTGGGACATCTTGTATGTCTGCTTCATCTGAGTGTAATTATGTCCTCGGATTCATCACCACTTTCGATTTCAGATGCACGCATTTTTTGAAATTGTTGTTCTATCTCCTCGAGACAATCAGCCACCACTTTCGAATTCATTGTTACGCACCGTTGAATGTCGTCTGTCTTGTCTAGCCATAATCTTTAGAAATAAAAATTCTCTTATGGAAATTTAGACTTTGAAAACGTTGGGTTTGAAAATACTAAAAGTAACCCCTTGCTTTCAAGAGGCGTAGCCTATTCCGGATATGCTATGCCGTAGCTTTTATCTTATCATATTTAGCGTAAGATTATGACATTGTAGAGTGATGTTCGACATAAGACGCGCCTAAACAAAACGCTTTGTCGAGGAACACTCGACATAGGACCGCAAAGGGTTAACCGGTACATGTTTCACCCAAAACATAATTTTGGATAGGGTAAGGCTTTTTTTAAATTAAAAGAAAAGGCAAAGTATCGGGAGTTTTTCATGCCAGAATTTTATCTTGTAATACTTTTCTTGCTAATTCAATATTTTTCAAATAAACACCATGGCTTTGTACAAGAATCTCTTTTTTTCGTCATTATTAAAATTGCTTGTCTGAATTTTCATGTTGAAGAAATCGCATCCTGCACAGATATTTTTACGTAGCAGATGGGAATGTAACTTGAAATCTCGTTTAAAGATTTTTCTGTATGTCCATTCATTAACTGAACTTAAGTTATTGTCCTTACATTTTTCTAAGTACAAATTAAACATTTTTCTTATGTTTAATTCAGGATGTAGGATGGATGGTTGTAATGGTAAGGATGCGGTACGTTGGAAAGGAACTTGGAACTCTGGAGAAAAATAGGAATTTTATTTTAACATCAAGCATTTTACAGATTAGTCATTTTTCAACAAATAGTCAAAGTATTTATTTAGCAAAATATGCGATATTAATCGTTCGTCTATATTCAAAAGAATATTCAAAGTATTTATTCAAAATACGCAATATTTCTCGAAAACAATAATTTTACAAAAAGTTTTATCAAGCTTGAGGAATCCATTCCCTGAAAGGCGATCGGTGGCTGATCCAGTCGTTCTCTCCTTCCCAGGGCGGCCAGGATGAAGCCCCTGTAATCTCCTCTCTAGTAGGCGACCGGCAGATAATCCAGCCGTTCTCCCATAGGGGCTCCTCCCTCGGCGGCAGGCAAACGAATAGAGATCCCGCTTCTGGCACCAATGTTGCGCCTCGACGTTCCCAGTGGTGTAGACATTTTGGTTTTAAGCACTAGTTTATTATTTACAAGTATTTACAATAGGCTTTATAAATGTACAGCTTTAATGGTTCTAGCAAGACTTTGCTGTTTTAAATTTGCCAGTCGCATCAATAGCGACCGGCAAATCGAGTGCTCGTTTCCGCTCGATCTCGGAGGTAGCTTCAGGTCGTTCGAAGGCATATTCAGACCGTTGCAACAATACACATTTGAAACTGTTAATATTGGAAATGGTAATGCATTTTCTATATCCTCCTTCATAGAATTACATGCTGCTTCTGCTTTTCGTAAATGTAGCTCATGTTCATCTTCAAGTTTTTTAATAGCTTCTTGATTACTACTTTCTGCATCTAGTTTAATTTTATATTCATCACATCTCTTGCATCTTTCAGTGGTGCTTTAAAATGAAGATTAAAATGCGTATTAGATATGTATATGACGATACATGTGCTCTTTCACTGGTAGTATGTTTAATTCAGAGCATTTTTCTTTATACTATATATATACAGTACATTTTCCGAATATTGAGATTTTCATTTAGATACTATCGGTTTGTCAACCGATAGCAAAATCCTGCCGTTTTCTCCTCCAGGAGGGGCCTAGAGATAGTCCCTGTATTCGCCCATGCTGTACAAGGTGTTTGATAGCTAAGCTTCGTACTCTCTTTACTCCAGTGAGCGACCGCTGGTATTATCTCGTTCTCTCCTATAAGAGCACAGCAAGGAAAACTGCTGGAGCGCGGCCGCGACGCCCATATTTATTTCAGGCGTTGCTAATGAAGCGCGGTCAATCAGCAACGCGCGTTACTGCGCGCTGCCCCCGCATCGTGCATTTTCCGCGGCCCGCGAGCCGCGTCTCGCTTCGAGAAGCTTCTCGTTGTTGATCGCGAGTCGCTTTTTCTCGAAAAATCTGGACGGTGTTATAACTCTTATTTTTTATTAACATAAAACAAAGTATACACAAATTAATGTGATAAATAAAACAAGTATTCTTAATACTTACTATTTCTATAAAAACTCTATTTTTCGTAATTTTGGACTTATGCCACTTGTCCACTAAGGGGCTCATATAGTAATCAAATGTTTACGTGAGCCAACACTTTTGTTTTGCTGAAAACTGACCTTTATGCGTACCTTACCATCTTACTTTATTAAACTTATGTTTAAGATTTAGAGCCCCCGCAGACTACAGTCTTTCTAACGGCCGATAGTTTGGTCGGGTTCTTAATTAGTATGAAGATGTATGCATGTGCGCATATTACAACGATTCGGTATCGGCCTATAAATAAGTTCGATGGGCTACACGATTGCATTCAAGCTAAACTATCGGCGAACTATCGGCGAACCATCGGCTAACTGCTAATCGGTATGGCGGCTTGAAGCCGCGCGCACTCTTGCCGATTGTTTTTTGCCGACCCGGCCGATAGTTCCTCTTTTGCTGCTGTTGGTTTAATTAATTTGACGAGTTTATTGAAGCTGGTTATACTCATTCGATAAAAAGCGAAACATTTTTTCGGGTAATCTAATAATTTGGAATGCAATGTGTAAAACTTTCCTCGCAAGAATCTATCATTGTGGTTGGGATGCAGCCAATACTCTCGGTTTCTTCTTGATCCTTCTCCTCCGTTTTATAAAAGTAATCATAACATTTCTGGACAATATTCTGTTAACTTTCATTATGCACCTGCTCTCTTCAGGAGCTGCCAACTAGCAAATTGTTCGAGAGCAATCGGCCGACAGTAGGCTGGTCTGCGTACTCACCTGACTATTTAATTGGCCCAGTGTGCGCGCTAACAGACCAACCCGACCAAATTTTCGGCCGATAGAAAGTCTGCAGTCTGCAGGAGCTCTTATACGATCACCCGGGCTATGCCAATACTTTTGTTCGGCACTGTATGCACTGCGTAGAGCTTAGGAGAAGTCACTTAAGACGCCACAGGGGCAAAAGGTTTTCGTTCGCTCTGCCTCTGCCCACATTTGAATCTCTCGAAATTGACAAAGTAGGATTGCACTGGCACGTCTGGCATTGTCGTAACATTTCGGTATTTACCCAAGGATCAGTGTTCAAACTTTACTTGAATTAATTTTTATTCTAATGACGAATGACGAATAAAATTTCATTATTGTAGGAACGGGAAGGACCGTAATAAAAGAGCCGTGTAAAATAAAAGAAACGTATAATTGATACCTTTGAATACAGGAAAAATCGCCGAATCGCTATATCCCTGTGTCGCTACAGTAATGTCTCGATAAGTCGCTGAATTGTCCTCTACGATAAATGGGTGGGAATCATCCCCGCCACAAAATTCTCCTTTCCTCGCTACTCGCCATGGTATCAAATTGCGTTCCGTAACTCTACGATAATTCGCCGTATAACAGTGAATTATCATAGAGGAGACCGAAATGTGAGACGACCGAGGCCCACCCGAGTCTAGAACATTTTGATGTTTTTTTGAACGTAGAAAAGGGCAACAATATTGAAAAAGAGAAAAAAGTCCGAAATATATCGGTGAGACACTACTAATATACGGGCAAAATTTGTTTATTTTTCATTTTTGGGAAGTGAAAATTATATTACCTTATTTGTGGTATCTTTCTGGTTAAAATAAAATAATTGTTAGAAAAAAATACAACCGACTTCGAAAAGCACTAAAAAATATGAAATAATTTCTATTCAGTTTGTATGAATACTTACCAGCTCTTGAACAAATTGATTAAAAGATTAGATAGCATATTAAATACAATGCAGTCGTTTCGGAGACGGAGCTAAATTACAAATTTTCAGAATTAATGATGTTGCTGATTATGATTCGATTGGGATACGATGAACTTGGTAATAAGCGGACAGTAAGAGAAACTACGTTAATATATGGAATCATAGAAGCGTTAAACAATTTTGGTAATTATCAATAAAGAAAATTTTTAAATAAAGATTTTCTAAATGAAAGATGCTGCTTATTATGACATGACTGGGATATGGTTGATTTGGTAATAAATGGGCGACAAGAACAAAAAATTATAAATCTAAATATAAAAATTAACAATTGCAGAAAAAAATGTGTGGCAGGTGGGATCATCACGAAAATATCTAAATACAAAAGGTTTCACCGTGATCGATACATTCCTTGCAGAGTAATACTAAAGAAAAGCTTTTTTGCAATAACAATAGTTATTAGCAATAAAAAAAACATAAATTTTTGCAAATGGGATCATCGCAGAAACGTCTCCTGCAAGATGCAAAAGGTTTCGTTCCGATTGGTCCATCCATCACGGAGTAATCGGTGAACATAAAATATATATATATATACATACTGATTGAATTGAGTAACCTGCTCCTTTTTTCGAAATCGAGTAAAAAATTCGAAAATGTTTGTTGCAAATGGAATTATCACGAAAACCTATCCCGCAGCAAAATGTATTAGAGTTTTAACGATTTCAGGCCGAACATACGTGGCCGAATAATACGCTTTGTACAATAAAAGTGGCAAACAATGAAAAAATGTAAACTGTTTTTTTTATGGGATTAATCTGGAGACGTACGCTACAAGATCCAAAAAGTTTCGTTCCGATTGTTCCATCCATCACGGCGTAATCGGCAAACATTAAAAAAAAAAATAATATTGCGAGTCAAAACAGATAGTTAAGTTATCGACCTATAACTATATTCAATCAAGTTTCCTCGGAGCGCTGGCAGACGCTTTGTCTCTCTCCTCTCCGTATTTCTTTTGTAGAAAATGCCTCACCGGGGAAAGAGTTTTTCTCAGACAGTTTTTCTCGCTGGATTAAATATTAATTACTCGTTAGCTGGTTTAAACATTTCACATTACGCTGCGTTCGATTTTGTATGTTCTTGTCTAAATTTTAGTATCGATAAAAGTTTGCAAAGTATAAACGGATTTAATCTGGAATTTTATTCACACTCGAAACAAATACAGTTTTGTTCCGAAATAAGCAAGAAACTCGGGACCGGCCAGTTGCTTATTACGGATCAGGTATGCTACTCGGTTTGACTTCGTTCTCGAGCGAGTTCAGGGGGAACGCGTAGAAAAAACAGGGGGGTTCGGTATAGCGACAAGCTATAAAGTGATCGGTCGAGCAGTAGTGTTATTCTTCAGAGAAGGATAGAACATAACATGCTTTCTCATTTTATAATAACACTACATATTTGCAATAGTATTCTTCATTCACACCAGAATCACTAATGTCAAAGTGAGAAAACATTAGACATGTCCTATCTTCGTTCTACCAGACTGTTCATTCGATCGCGAAGATTTATAGTTTCTCAGCTTTCATGAACCTCTCGCTCATTTTCGGATTTCTCGCTCTGCGGGCGGCATCAAATGAAAAGGTGGGAAGCTGTTGTTTATTACGGATCAACACTGTATACTGATCGAATTGAGTAACCTCCTCCTTTTCGTAGTCGGTTAATACCAAACACGGTATAATTTGGTGCATATTTGCGTATTTTATAAGTGATAATGACTTGTTTTCCGTAGATCATAAAATCCGTAAATATGCAGCAAAGTATGCCGTGTTTGGTGTCCTTTTAACCAGAAAAATACCACAAATGCGCGGATATAATTTTCACTTTCCAAAAATGAAAAATAAACTAATTTTGCCCTTACATTAGTATTGTGTCACTAATATTGATTATTCCCTATTGCCGACACAATTCACTCGGTTCTTGGATTTCTCTTCCTTTCTTTCATTGCAATACTTTTAAAATGGTGGCTGGTCACTCCGCCCATATTTCGGTTCTGCTACATAAATCGTCGTTTCCAATTTCGATTTTCGACGAGATTGATTATCGAGACATTACTATATTATGCTGTCGCTTTCCAAAAACATAATCTTTAGCTTCGACTTTCACATTTTATATACAGTAAGACCCCGCTTAACGCGGGTGATACGTTTAAATAAGTTCCAGCGCTAAACGAAACAGCGTTAAACGAGGTCGTGTTAACACGTAAATTATGGTGATAAGTGAAACAGAACAAAGAATAAGAAAATTTATCAGTTCTTTTTTTGTTTTATTTTGTAACATTAATTGTTAAATAGTTTTTTATTACATCAATTATAGACTTATTAGCTTTGATAACTATAAATGCCGTAACGTTTGCCTGTTAGTAGAATCCCATAGCACAATGGTAAATTGCGTTGTATTGAATGCAACCTTAAATGCAACCTTACTTTATACCGATTAGTAAAACAAGGCGATGAACCATCCGTTGACAGTATTATGAATATCAGTCTACAGTGCTAGACGGAAGTATTGGCACAGCATGATTTTTGTAATAAAAATGCAAGTAACTACTAAACAAAATTGATTGAAACGAAAATTGTTTTAACATATTCATTTATTATCTATTCTAATTTATTACATGAAAGAACCAATAAAATAAATAATATTGTTGCGCCGACGTAATAGCCTCAAATTGAATACGATATTCTTCCCAATTACTTTTTCCATCATAGTGAGGCGCTCTCAAGGCGTATCCTAAATCGGACTCGCCTCGAGAAACCTCAGTTATCATTCGGGGAGGGATCGGTCGCGGAGCGCATGAGGAAACCGCGAGTCCAGAAGGAACTTGTCCTAAGGAAGGAACGGACTCACGTTCCTCATTCGAAGGGCTTGAACCCCGGAAATTCTCAAACAAAGTGTTCAACTTTTCCGATAGCACCTGATATCCAGACTCCACTGCTCCCAGCCTGTTTTCCAGAGTAGCCTCCCTCGCCGAAACAGCCGCCTTCTCGGCCGCCGACTTCTCCTCCGCACGGGAACGCTCCTCTTCCCAACGCGCGTCAAAGATCCTTTGTTGTTCCTGAAACTGCAGGGAAATGCTCCTCTGCAAATTTTCGAACAGGGACTCTAGCGACGTTGGAGCTCCTTCGGCGGAAGGACGAGAGCGCATCCCACTTCTGACACCAATGTTGCGCCGTGGAGAGCTCCGAGGAGATCCCGTTGGAGTAGACATTTTAAGACACTGTTTCGCGGTTAATTATATACGGTTTATTTACACTATTTTACAGTTCAGTTCGTCAAGCCCGATATTAGTTCTGAATAGTACAAAGGTTCGAACTAGACTACTTTCATTTAAATTTGCCGGTCGCATCAATAGCAACCGGCAAGACGACGATCAGATTCAAATCGTTCGATGAGGCAGCTTCACTTCGTTGAGCAGCAGCTTCAGGACGAAAGTTGCGCGGCATCTTCACATCGTCGCAACAATATGGTCCATAAAATAATAGGAAAAATATGTTTTTTGAGTTTTATAGGCGGACAAAAATATTGATACAGAGGAGTATTGGTACTTATAATTAATTAAAAACCGTCTTAATATTTAGTGGGAAATCCTTTCCTTCTTAGGATTTTCTTTCTTCTTCGAAGCATTGAATGGACTAAACTTGTTCTGAACTCTGGTTTAATATTATGCCATTCCTGCAAAAGAATCTTTTTTAGTTTAATTTTGTTTGTTATATTGTGTTTCCGGATTCTTTTTCTCAGCTCGCTCCACACATCCTAAATTGGATTTCGATTAGGACTTTAAGACGGTGTATTTAATGTATGGGCAGTATTATACAGGGTGTTCTGTAATTTCTGTAAGACCCGGAAATGGAGGGTAGTTGAGACGATTTTGAACAACAATTTTCTTTGCAAAAATGTCAGATGGGGCTTCGTTTTTGAATTATTAACACGTTCCACTTGATCCTCAGGTCACGCGTAGAATAAATGGTACACGCAGACATTTTTATTTAATGCGCTGAAAATATACATTTTTTGATCAATTTAATTCTGTAAAATATATTTCCACTACAGGAATGGGGCACTATAAAAATTGTGTAATGGAACAGTTCACCGTTGTGGCGTTCGCTTTGCAGTTCCATGGGCCTCCTTGTGCTGGGCGCCAATTCCTCCTCGTGGCTGTAAGTTGGGCCTCTCGCTCCAGCCAGCCAGACCCGGGTCCACTTTATGGACACAAAACTAATAAAAGAAATACAGAAAACCCACAAGACAATACTGACGCGGCCCGCCGTACACACGTCGTGCAATCCTACTCGAAAACAAAAAGAAAATTCAAAACTCAAATCGCTGCTACTCTAATTGCCACGCTCGCTCACAAATCGTTCGCAAATCGCTCGCTAAAGATCCGCTCGACGAAGAGTTCAGCTCTTCGGCGCTTCTTCGCACCGCCAGTGCACGGTTTCCCCCACTCGGGAATTTTCGGGGCTTCTAGAGGTAGGCCACCACCTCACCCACGGGGAAGGCCAGATCCTAGGGTGCAGCGGTGGCGGTCTGCTGGTGGAGCTCCCAGCTTCAGGCCCGGTTCTCAGGGTGGTCTCTATGGTGGCTGGAGTGGCGGCGCTGGACGGTGGAGGCGCCCATCCGGTAGTGGCGGCTTTCCCTCTAGGAGATCCTTTTCTCGGGTGAGGATCTCCAACCGCGGCTGGTCGCCACCCTGCGCGACCCTGGTGCTTACAATAGTTCTAAAAGAAAACCCTAACATTAACGCCACGATGGCGGGGCGGGGGAGCCGGTAACCCGTTGCTCCCACCGCCCAAAGCGCGAACGGCTTCTTAAACGATAGCAGGGCGGAGGAGCCGGCGACCCGTAGATCGTCCGCCCGACACGGGAACCTATACAAAAAACCGAAACTGTAGGCCCACGCCTGTCTCGCACACGCACGACACCCCTGGAGACGACGGGGCTTTTACCGTAGAGGTGCACGGCCTCTGACCGTTCAAAGCTGTACCCCGTCACAAAATATACAGAGCACGGTTTTTAATACGTCTATTCTCCTGGAAGGTTCCAGCAGGGCCTCCAAGTTACCATATTTTGTGGTAAAGCTGATTTTATTTCGCGCCTATCCCCAGATGCAGCGCCAATGTCAGAATAAGTAGTACAGCCTTGTATCACTTCGACAGCCCGAGCGAGCGAATGCTTAAAACTGAGTAAAAACGAGTACGGCGTACGCTAGGCGATACGAAGCTGTATTAATGCTTTAAACTGGCCCTCACTGTCACCGAATGCGATCCCCATTGAAAATGTATAACCAATTCTTAACATGAGGTTTCAGGGAAAACAAGTGTGCATCGCTGAAAACCTCGTTAAAAGTACGCTAAAAAAACGTGATGGTATACTACAAAATAAAAGAGATTTCCCACAATGTGAGGTATTTGCGACGTAGTAATCTAAGTAAACTTTAATGACTTTTTTGAGTTTTTACAAAATATTTACTTGTTTCTGAGATATAGCTCCAACGCTCTTATGAAAAAGACTGTATACAATCCATGAGATACACACACAACAGTATGGTCCTATATATATGCATTTAAACCTGCTTTAAAATGAATTGGAATAAAAAAATAATTGAAGGGAAAAAGGCATTACTTATATGTAGAATAAAATTTGTAAAATTGTTATTAATTTAAAAAGATACAATATCTAAAATATAATGATATAAGTAATAGCAGCTCTGCTATCAAATGTGCTGGTTTCCCCAAGTCCCACGCTGTGAGGTTCCATGATGTCCACATATTTCACATGTTTCACACCTATAATGGACATGGATTGATGTATATTAACAAATTCATATAACATTGTATATACATTTTATGTTCGTATCAATTACATGTAGTGAATTATTGTTATGTTTACAAATTATTTTATCTTATGTATGGATTGAAAAACTTACGTTCTCCTTCTTCTGCAGTTTCCATTATATTGTTGCGCTTCGGAGTGCTTTGTGGTGCAGACATTTTCACTTTTTAACACTAGTTTATTACTTTCGATTATGTACAAAAGAGTTTACGAATGTACAGGTCGTGTCTTCAATATGTCTGTTCACTTTGACGGTTCGAGCAATACTCTGTTATTTTTTAATTTACCGGTCACATTAGTAGCAACCGGAAATCGACTATCGGTTTCTGTTCGTTCGAAGAGGCAGCTTCATATCGAAAGTCAATGTCGTTGTACGACATCTTCATACCGTCGCAACACTGCTTCCCCCTCTTCAAAGAACGGACATTCAATTTAGATAGCTAACTTCAATTGTGGTCTTGTAACCTTTGAGCTGTTATAAAGCTGCCTCGAACACCTCTGCCTGTAAAGGAGATAAACTAACAAACCAAAACATTTACCTAAGTGGCCTTTATCAGACAGTTAGCGCCTTGACATTTGTCTCAATGAAAACCACCAAAAATCCTTGAGCAAGACGCCGGTGTGTAATTTTCCTTCTTCGGATGACCTTTTAAACGAAACTGGGACTTGACCACACCTTCGAGGATGTCCTGACTGTTCCTCGCCCTTCCTCTTGCGACTTGCGCACTTCTTTCTTGAGGACTTCTCGGGTGTGGATGATCCTAACCTAACGAAATAACTTTCCAAGGGATGTTCCTCAATCATCAAGGTGGCTTTACTTTTAATGACTGATTGCACGGAACATACCACAATTTCGGAGCACCGGCTGAGAGGCAACCCTCCACAAAGAATCACATTTCCTCGGTGGTTTAGACTCGCGAAAAAGGAAAGTTTGGCATAAAAAGCATCGAGCTTGTTGAGCTAGGTATGCGAGTGTTTGAACATTCGTGTTTGTTGGACCGCGATTGCGTTGATTAGGATTCGTAAATGCTCGTGTTATTGGTCTGGTTGGTTCGATTTTCGTGGTTTCTAGGAGCCTACGTCGATTATGTAAGAAGTTTAATAAGTCTTCTATCGATGGAACCTCGATTCCCTGGGTTTTTTCTTTCCGTCGTAATCGCGTATTTTCGTCGAGTTTACTTGTTATTGCGTATATGGGGAATGATTCTAAAAACGGTTTGTTCAGAGCCTTTAATGCGTTATACTGTTTTGTAGCTATGTCGGTTAATTCGCCTAATGTTGATACGTTAAAACGCGAGCATGTGGGGAGCTCGAAGAATGCTTGAACGCGATTGTTGATGACGATACTCGGATCGTTGTAATATTATTCTAATATGTTCCACGCTACGTTATAATTTGCTGCGGTGGTTTCTAGCGATTCGATTTTTTCTGCGGCTCTTCCCGTTAGGCAACATTTCAAATAGATAAGTTTTTGAGCTTCGCGGAAGTTTGGATTTTCGTGTACTGCTGATCTGAATGCGTCCGCGAAACCCGGCCACGCATCATAAGCGCCGCTGAATTTGGGTAAATGCATGGTTGCGTGATGCATTGTTTGTGCGTGTCCTGAATTCATAACCGATTGAAAGGGTTCGTCTACCTGACCATGAGCCTTATCGTGTTCTTGGATGATGCGCTTCGCGAAGGCTAGTGTTTCGTAATATTGGTCTTCAAATTCGGTTCTTTCATTGAGTCTAATTTCATAATGATCGTCAGACGCGGATAATTCTAACTCCTGCTGGACTGAATCGAATGTTTGGAATTCCTTCTCGATATTTGCGACACGTAACCTTAATTGATTTAACGGCAATTCTTCGGAATCTTCGCATGACTCGACAAATTTTCTGAACGCGGTCAATTTTGATTTGATTGTTGCGCGTTTACGTATGAGATCGCGCTCGATGTGCGCGTTACCCTCGAAAGCCATCTCGGTGATAAGGAGTTGGAGAGGAAAGATACTGTTGCGCCGCGGCGAGCCCCGAGGTGTTCCCGTAGGAGTAGACATTTAAAACTCTGTTTCGTGGTTGATTATGTACAATTTATTTACACTTTTTTACAATTCTCTACGTCAAGCCCGTTAACAGTTCTGTATAGTTCAAAGGTTCGAATAAGACTATCTTCTTTTAAATTTCCCGATCGCATCAATAGCAACCGGCAAGACGACGATCAGATTCAAATCGTTCGATGAGGCAGCTTCATTTCGTTGAGCAGCAGCTTCAGGACGGAAGTTGCGCGGCATCTTCACATCGTCGCAACAATACGATGGAATTGACGAATATATGAAAGATATGCCCGACTTACGATTCGCTGTTGTCTCGGTCCACGATATCACGGTTTATGGCTCGTTTGATGTCGATTGGTAGAAAGACTCGATGGCGGTTGGCAGGTACGCTCGATGACGGCAGGTACGCTCGATGACGGTTGATAAGTATGCTCGATGATCTGCTGGCTGCTGTCACGATTTTGGAAGTCCCTGCTGGATCTGCTTGTCCGTGCAAGATGGAAGCTTCCTCGATGATTCTGATCCCTACTGCGCGGGTCAGTCGATGAGTTTAGCAGCGAATTGTCCTTGGCTGCTGCGATCTGCTGATGGATCCAGTGACTGGCTGGTTGTAGCACTTATATACTGAATCTGATCGCAAACAGTAACACTCCACTGATTGTCGATTTTTGTTGGACACAATGAACTGGTTCCTCTGGTTCAAGTTCACTGATATCCGGGTTCGAAGGACCAAAATGTTGAGCGTCGTGGTTTTAACGAGCGTCAGTTGATCATAGAGAAAGTTCTGCATCTGCTGATGCTTGGAGCTGTTGTTGCGAGTCTCATCAACGAAACTGCTGTCTCGTGAACGGTTAGCCATGTCCTGACTGATCATTGTTTTAGCAGGATGAGCTGCGTCAGCATCGATAATGCCTGCAGTGATCAATGGATTGCTATGATTCCTGTTGTAGGTTAACGTGTCGCGTTGCCTGTCGATGGAAGCAGCCGCAGTCACAACGTCCGGTATTATTTTGCTTCTGGTAAACTGACCGTTCGATGGATACCTCGCTAAAGGAGTTCGCGGTAGCGTCTGGTGCGAGGAGGACAAAGACGGCGGTGATGCCAACAACGATGGCAAGCAAGTTGCAATGTTATTGCTGACGCTGCCGTTTCCTCGTATTTGATCGAAATCGATATTGGTCGGATGTTGCAAACTTGTGGACGGGGAAGGATATCTTACCATCGAATCTTGCATCGGAGAAAAACGTTTGTCCAGGTGTTGCAGCGGTCGTAGCGATTCTTGCATGGGAAAATGATATCCTGGCAGAGAGCCTGAGTGTATTCGGGAATGGTAAGGATAAGAACCGTAGGGACAGATGGCTGAGTGATAACTCAAAGCAGCATTGTTACAGGGATCGATCTGTAATTGAGACAAGTGTATAGTTATCTTTCTCTGATAGTGAATCTTTATTGGAATATTTATTCTCTGTATGTTTACAAAGAAATGGGAATATTATTTTGTTCCAAGCAACTCTCCAAAAGGTTGTTTGTTCTTTATTATACTCAAACAATTCTTTTTTTTTCTAAACTAAGATATACCTGGATTGTTTAGTGTTTGGGACTACAGTTCATCTTTTTGAAGTTCTTTTGACTACTTTCTTCAGATCTGCCGGTAGAGAGGGTCCAGATTGTTGGGCAGGGGCGAGGGCTGGTGTGGAGTAGATAGCCGCTCCTTCAGTTTGTGTTAAAGGTTCTGGTAATTTCCCAATTGAGATCAGTTGTGTGTTGAGAGTTTCAATTGATTCTAATAGTTTTTGCATCTCTCTTGTATGTATTTGGTAATCTATAGTTGTCATAAACATAATTGGTTTTAACTGAGGCAAGGCCATCAGTTCGGAGGTATCATATGTCACGCGGATCGGAGCGCGCTTATGACTTCGCAAAAAAGGGGGTGCGAACAAGCACCAATCCACGAGACAACGTCTCAACACTTACTCTCAGTAAGACAATGTAGGGGCTTTTAATTGAAGGAAAATTGCGGACAAATTTTCTGTAGTATGTATAAAGCCCCAGAAAACTTCGCAACTCTGTCTTGTTCTTCGGCACTGGCCAGTCTTGCACTGCAGTAATCTTCTCGGGAGCCGTCTTCACTCCGTGTTCGGAGACTATGTGTCCTAGGAAAAGAATCCTAGGAAACAGGAAAAAAATCTTCCGATGGTCAAGATTCCCGGGACTGGCCACAAATATCCCGGGGGATTCTTATCCACTAAAAACCCGCTAATCCTTACACGACTCGCATTCCTCTCTCCCCCCCCCCCCCCCCCCCCGCCCCTCCCGAAACTGTTTTGCACATTACGTCGGGGATTGTCACTGCGCGCCCTTTTTAGTGTGGTGTCTTTTGCTTTTTTCCACACGATAATTGGTAGTTCGTGGGAAGCTTCTATATCTTGCTGGTGCTAGAGACCCTCTACACCGGTACAATGTGGTTCCACCGACTTTCCTCTTTCTTTTTCCGTAGGAGCAGCCTTCACACATAGTTTGCTATGGCGCTTCTCTTTCAAAACGGTCCAGCATCATTCCCACGATATTGTCAGGGGTGATGGAGCCGTTTTTTTATTGTCCAGCGTGAACAAACGAAGAAGGTGTGCTCGACGCTATCGTCTGCTCTGTTGCAGCCGTATCCGCATGAACGCGAAGTAGCTCCACCCATCCTGAAAAGATACTTCCTGAAGTACCCGTGCCCGCTCAGGAATTGGGTAAGGTAATAATTTACCTGGCCGTGCTTCCGATTTACCCAGGGGGCGAGACTAGGAATCAGCCTCACCGTCCAGCGTCCCCGGCGCTCCGCGCTTCATCTTTGCTGCCAACAATGTAGGATGTCCTCCTGAGCTAACTTTTTCGCCTCTATCTTGTCTTGGCCGTTCCTTATCGCGTCATAGACCCGCTTGCGCTCTTGGGCAAGCAAGTCTATGGGCACCATTCCGGCTATAACTGGCGCAGCCGGCTCCGCAACAGTCCTGCATGAACAGGCTACCCGGAGCGCGCACCTCCTTTATACCGCCGCTATCCTTGTAGTAGAGATGTCTGCATGATCAAAAATGTTAGTAGAGTTAGATCAGCAATTTCATCATCTCATTGCTTACTGGTTCCTGGACCGCTACCTGGCCTCCTAGGAGGGACAAGTGCAATGAATCTAGATGTCATTATTGATTGTTCAGCAGCCTTTTGAAGCTTAATGGCACTTAACATTTGTTCATTTTGTTCAAACATTTCAGTTAAACTTTCATAAGAGAATACACTGGGTTGCCACCAGTAGCATATTTCTGTATTATTTTCATTCTATCACGATTCCCTTGTTTTCCTCTAGCCATGTATTGTTTAATAGTTTTAACTAAAATAGTCTTTTTCAAATTCACATCCTTAATATTTCTAGTCGCTGAAACTGTGGCACAAACTGCTATGTACAAATCTTAATAACCTAAATATTGACCACCACCTTGAGTGCTTTGATTTATAGAGACTATTAACTCAGATACATTTGTCCCTAACTCTTCTGCCAATTCATCTATGTCGTCTTTGCTAAAACAAGCACCTGCTAATGGAGTTAATATTCTTTTATGAAATGGGTGGTTATTAAATAAAACTATCATTTAATGATATAATGTAGTATATAATGTAGTAGATCAGATCAGGTTCGAGCATAAAGAAGATCAATAACTGGCCTGACATAAGGATACTTTATTCCGTAATATTATCATTCATTCCTAAAAATACTAATCGAGCTAAAGTTTCATGAGCTAATAATGCAGATCAGTGTTAACAGCAACATAATTAGCATTTTCTTGTTTATAAGTTGCTATGAATACCGTGTGCTTAGAACCACCATCTCTTGCAGGGAATATGTATTTCCAAACTTTATCACCTGTTCCTTTTTTAACCTTTCTATTCTCAGGACTCACTTCATATATTACCTTTGAAGTAAATTCAACTGCCAATGACTTAGTGTCCATAGTTATTTCCTCCATGTAATCATAACAATGTCTCCTGAAATCTCTTTGTAACTCTCTATAATTAAATTCTAGTCCTGTATATCCTGGGTGTTCCAGAAATAGTGTAAGAACCGGAAATGGGGGGTAGCTGAGACGATTCTGAACAACAATTTTCTTTGCCAAAATGTCGGATGGGGCTTCGTTTTTGAATTATTAAGGAAAAACACTGACCAATCAGAGCGCGTCTCGAGCGCGCGCTCAGTACCGTCAGTGTAGCGTCGAGCCTAGGTAAAACAGGAAGCGTTAAGCGCAAGTAATATTGAACATAAAAGTAAAAAACAAATGGTAGAATGTTATGAGAGTAATCGTACCCTAGAATAAAGGGAATGATTGAATGGCTGGATATCCCGACAGAAGGAATAAGTAGAAATTGCAGAATATTTTTCGGTATTATAAAGGAGGAACAAATTTGAAAATTACTTACGTGGAATGTTAAAAAGTGGAGAAAAAATGTTAACTGGACTCACCCATGTACTTGTAAGTTGACCTGCTTCGATGACGATGGGCAACGCGGAACAGCTGATGTGATGGGACAGGTCAGGTCACTACACTTCACATGTTTTCTCACACATAATCACTGTCACTTTCAACACAAGATTCTTCAAATCACAAAGTACGGTATGATTTTTATTTTCAATATTTATTTAATCGTTATGATCATAAATGGGTGGTGTCGAAAACGTCTACTTCAACGACTGTCAGAAGGACAACTGCAAAACGTCGTAGGACCCCCGTCCTTCCGGGAACATGTAAAAGAATTAAAGAATTTTGGTAATTTTTAATGTAAAAAAATTGGTAATTTTGTGCTGTTTCTAAAAAGATTGCATTGTATTTAATACCCTACCTAATCTTTTAATCAATTTGTTCAAGAGCTGGTAAGTATTCATACAAACTAAATAGATATTATCTTATACTTTTTAGTGGCTTTCGAAGTTGGTTGTATTTTTTTCTAAAAATTATTTTATCTTAATTGATGATTTTTCTGGCCCAAAAAATCCGCGCAGAATGTTTTTTATGATATGAATTTTATGAGTTTATGATTATGAATTTTTTGCATGCTGCATTGAGGTGTATTTACAACGTAACAAATATAATCTAGTGGACACATTGATAAAAAATTGTATTACTCTAAAGATTAGTAACTAAAGCTGCCATAATTGTACATTTTTTGAAGATTTCGATTTAAACGTTTCAAAAATATATAGCGTGAACTTTTCTGTAATACGTCAATTATTTTATTTCTTTAATGTTTGTTCTAGAGTTGCCTTGTAAAAATTAAACATAGAAAACAACGTTCCTATTTATCAAGAAGTTTTGACAAAAAAAAAAAAAAAGTATACAACATGAGTGAAAGACGAGGTACGAAGGCGCTTGAACTTTGGTGTCGACGGATAACTGAGGGTTATCCTGGCGTGAACGTGCAGAACATGACAGCTTCGTGGAAAGATGGTCTTGCATTTTGTGCAATGATTCATCACTTCAGGCCAGACCTCATGTAAGTAAAGAAGTAATAAGTTTATAGATATTAATAAGTTAGAATTAAACTGGTAAATGTCAGTACAAACGAAACATTTTTCATGATCATATATGTGGGATTTTCGAGCTTGTTATTCTGGGAGCCTTTAGAACGAATACCTCCTGGCCAGGGAAACCCCGAATGATCTGAAAATGAACGATTCAGCAGATAGATTAGCTATGTTATAAACTGCTGGACAAAATTAAGGGTCATTTTTTTGAAACGTCACCGAAACCATAATTTTTGAGCTAGAACGTTCCCCTCGGATATGTTATGCTCTGAAATTTTCTCGAATCATGCCCAAAGCCGCCCTGATATCCATCGTGTAGTTTTTAAGCTGCGTCCCCAGAACTGCCCTTATGTTACAAAGTAGAGTTTGGGCCAATGGGCCAAAATACCTTCCAATGAATACACTAGACTCCTGCGCGACCTGTCTGTTCAGTTGCAGCATCAGGATTCGTACTCTCTCCTTCAAAACTACCCTTATGGAGTTGCGTCTTTCAAGACGCTCCAACGTCTTGGATTGTTGTCGATAACGGTCCCAATGCGGTTACCGGACAGCATTCGCCATCCCTGGATCACTTGAGCACAGATACACGCTGTGGTGTATTGTAGGATTTTAAATAAATAGTTATTTTATTTGTTGAACGATACAACGAAAATTATATATATGTTAAATGCACAAAACGATCTCTTACAATTATTTATCACGTACACGCCTGAATGTTTAAAACAAAACTGCAAAACGCGAAGATCGCCGCCTTCTCCGTCACAACCCCCGAAACGAAAGTATGTGACGTCATTTCGAATTCCCCTATCATGGCACCCCACAGTATTATATGTATGTATAAAGTCAACATACGTACAACAGTAACGGCCGTCGTCGGGAAACTGCGACGTTTCTGTAAAACCCACGCCGAGAGACGCTAAAACAAAACACTCTCGGTGTCGGAACAACGGACTACCTTCGACTCATCTACAGGCACTTTCTCAATCTTATTGTTAGAACTATCATTGCTTTGCGAATTAAATCGAATGATCTGATCGATGTGTCTTTTCCAAATTTTCCCGTTTTCGATCTCTACGTTAAATGTTACTGCAGATAACTTCTTAACAATTTTACCTTTTGTACGTTTGTTGTTACGGACACTAAAATCATCTACCATTACGACATCACCAATTTGGAATTCGATATTTCAATTACCCTTCTTGCTCGATATTTGTGCTAATTGCTTCGCATTTACATGATCGTGTACATCTGGTTTTAATAAGTCGAATCGCGTTCTCAACTCTCGCTTATACATGTACGCTGGTGTTCTTCGGGTGGTACAATGCTCTGTCGACCTATAATCGAACAAGAAAAGATTTATCGCATACTCTAGTGACTTTCCGCCGTTAACAATTTTATCGACTTTATCCTTGAATGTTTCAACAAAATTTTCAACCTAACCCTAACCCTAACCCTCGCCGTTCGTCGCAGGATAATGCGGTGGTGTAAAGCTTTGCTTAATACCATTATTTTTACAAAATTCTTTAACCCTTTATGGGCCGAATTTTTCTTTTAAATCCAAAAAAAATTGGGGGAACGAAAAATCAGCAATTATAAACCTATATATGCAAATGAAAAAGAAAATTTTCCGTTTAAACAATTTTATTGCAGTATATTCACTATGTAACTTTCAGGTAACAACGGCTTATAATGTTCGCACTTCTGTGTATGAAAACTTAAGCGTGGAATTCTACAAAACAGTTTGCACTTGGCGTTAAACATAAATGAACATTACATTTGGAACATTTAATTTTCGGAACTCCTTTACATCCGGGCTTTTTGCAACGTCCTCTGTTATACGAAAAAATTGGCCAATGTGCCACTTCATCTTTTCGCACGTCTTTTACAGGTAGCGTTGTATTTGGTCTCTTTTTTCTTTTATTTTGCAATTGTTTATCTACCTCATTTGAAGTAGGACGCCCCCTTTTCTTCTGGCTTCCTTTGTGTTCCTGACATAAACAAGATGCAATGTCAGTTTTAAATTTCAATAAACTATACTGACGGCCGGGGCTTACAAAATGCGATGAGCAATCTCGCTTATATAAGAGCCAAGCATTGACCACTGTCAAATCTAAGAGGTGAAACATAATGCGGTGGTACCACTTCTTTGATCGAATTTTTATTCGATACAACGCTATCAACGAATCAACCAAATCTACTCCACCCATGTGTTGGTTGTATGTTTCCACTATATTTGGTCGTTGTACATCGATCATTCTGTTTATTTTTTTGTCCCACCTTTTCACTATGTCTACTGGTTCAACTTTGCAAAACGTGCTCATCAAATGAACGGCCTTATTGTCGTACCACTTTACCGCATTTATGGTGACCCTGTCAATAGACGTAGAAAGTATCTCATAATTTCCTCTGCCCTTAGTTTTCATGACTTTATCGGACGAAAACTCACAGTTTTTTAGTCGGTTTGACCGCACAGTTGCAACACTCTGAATTCCTAATTTTTCTAATTCAGTTACTAAAGGCAACGTTGAAAACCAATTGTCGAAACAAATTTTGTAAAACGATTGTTTGGGTATAATTTTTGCTAAACGTAATACCACATTACCACTACTTCCGACATTAGGTAATTCGGGATCATGTATCACTTTGCCGGTGTAAATTTCGAAATTATAAATCAGTCCTGATGAGTCGCACAGTAAAAAAGCTTTGTAGCCCCATTTTTTAGGTTTTTTGGGCATATACTTTTTAGCCTATGTCTTCCTTTGAACGGTATAATCTGCTCGTCAACACATACGTGTTCAGACATCGGAATGCGATTAAAATTTTTCACCAATTTATCCAGAATGGGTTTTATTTTTTGTAAACTATCCGTCACTTCTGCATTGTTTGTTGCATTGGCCTGTAAATTTCTACTAAAATGTATTTTTGATTTTATTTCTCTCCATCGCGTACGACTCATAGTATCGGCAACAGCAGACACTCTTGTCTTTGAATTCCAATACATTTCAGTTCTCGGTAATCCGTAAATGGACATAAAAAAGCAGCAGCCAAAGAATTGTTCAATTTCATTCACTGAAACAGCAATGGGTTTTGCTGGATCACATTGCAGTGCATACATGTTGGTATAGTCAACTATATTGCTTATAATTTCATTGTCGAATAGTTGTCGAAAATAGGTCATAGGAGAATGGGGTGCTTCAGGGCCGTTAGGGCAATCTCCTTTCCAAAGGCGATAACAACCATTATTATTCTTCTGGGATAGTGGTTGCCAAACAATTTTTTGTGGTCCTGCATCTTCTTCATCTGACGAGGATTGGGTACTAAATTCTTCATCACTATCAATAACATTTATTCGTCGTCGGGGAAATACTATTACATCCTCATCGGACTCGGAATCTAATAAGGAATCATCGGACCTATTACCGCTAATGCGTCTAATTGAAATTCCTCTGTTATTTCTATGTGATCTTGTATTCATATTTTGGGTATATAATGTATAAATCTGAAAAAAGGAGAAAGCATAAGCTTTATTCTAAATGTACCGAAATCTGCCATAATAGCCCACTGTGACCTCAAAGTTACAAAACTGTATCATAAAAAAACAGTAACAAATTGAAAATTGAAATGCAAACAAATAGATTATTATTGATATACGAACCCAGAGCTATTATGTGCACTATTTTTAGTTTCGTAATCACTGACAGAAGCACAAATAATATCAATTCGATCAAATGGTTTCGCTTATACTTACTGCGGACAGTTTGCACAGCATTTACTTTGTTATTTCAGGTTGATGAGCCTAGCAACGGTCATAAATATTGATATTGGTTGTCTTGACAACGTTATAGAATTAAGATTTATGTGCCATCTCGTGAAAAAAGTTATAATTATTTGGTAAAATATCGATAAATTAAAATGTGACCTGAAAGTTACACGGGCCCATAGAGGGTTAAACTCTGTGCTTGCGTATTGTCTACCGTTATCACTAACTAAATATCTCGGTAGACCGAATCGAACTAAAACTTTCTTAAATGCTTCAATTACTCTCAGGACTTGCGTGCACGTTTGCATATCAATAATTTCAGGTCACTTTGAATACGCATCAATAATTAACATGAACATATGTCCGTGAAATGGACCTAGGAAGTCAGTATGTATTCTGCTCCAACATCTATCAAGGTACGGCCACGGAGTTAACGGAACGCTCGCAGGTTTCTTTCTCGCTTGCACACATACTTTACATGACGCGACCATCAACTCTAAACAGCTGAAATCTTGACTCGTCCGTAAAACAGACCCGTCCCCACTGCTCCTGAGACCACCTAATATGTCTTCGCGCAAAGTCAAGGCGCGCTCGACGATGCCTGGCAGCGAGCACGAGAACTCTCATAGGTTTACGAAAATGAAGTGAGGCTTCATTCAATCTTCGCCGACCCGTCCTGCTGCTAATGAGCTGATGGGTCTCATCGTGGTGACACTTAGCGATCTCGCTCCCAGTGACGAAAGCATCGTGGACGGCCATGCGTACCGTGGCACAGTCCTCTCTCGTTGTCGTGCAGCGACGCCTTTCCTAGCCGTGCCGCTGTCCATGCCGGCCCGTTTCCAAGAGCCGCTTGTATGTCCTCTCCACGACCGACATACTGCGTCCCAGCTGCCAACCTATGTCTCGAAAGGAATGCCCTGCATCCCTTAAAGCTACAATGGCTGCATGTTTTTCGATGCTAACTGCACACTGATGTGGGGGCATAATCAGTGCTGTCCATAAATTTGCGCAAGGTCATCAATAAAATATTTCAAGAAAGGGAAGGTTATGTTAGTTTACCTGTTAGCCGAGAAATTGCAAAAATTTGAATGTATCAAATACAGCACAGCACCCGCATTAACCACGATGCATGACGGATTGCCTACCACTGGAGCGCATCCTGGTTATAGCCAGTAGAGTGTTTTGGTAAGACTGCAAAGTTTCCGGGACCGGTATTACAGATCTGTTTTGAATCCGGTGATTCGAATCGAATCCGATGAGGGAGTGTCTGTCCCACAAAAATAGAAATTTTTGAGGCATGCATTCTGTCTGGGGAAGGATGGTTAAATAGGGGTAAATAACGGCGTAAGGAGTGTTTTGTAGGTATTGTAGCGTGCGCGGGTGTGCTGGAAGAGCTGATCTTTCTTCGGGGAGGTGGTCGAGACTCCTCTGCACAATTTCAGTATTTCGACACCCCGCTACCACTATCGTTTGGTACTCAAAGAATTGATTAAGTTTTTGTAACTGAGTTTATTTCACAATACTTTTACAAATTTGAAGTCGCGCAGAGATTCGGTGTTGCCGATGGTTACTATTTTAATGTGTTTTGCCGCCACTTTTGGTTCCCTTTTTGTACCCTGATTTTGAGAGCAGAACTGGTGGTAGAGGTTGCTGGAATTTTGGGGAATAGTGATCCAGTCATGAGAAGAAGGAATGGAATGTAAAGTGGTGATCCTATCGATGGCGGAGGAAATATAAATTGTCAAAAGAGAAAAGGGGCCTTGTAGGAGTAAATCAGTGGAAATGGGGAAAAAGGACCCAGAGCTTTTAAGGGATAGATGGACCAGATGTTTGACGGTTGTGTGAATGCTGATAGGGATCGGTGGAAAAGGATGGACGAATTGGGCGGTTTTGGGCCGCTGGTCGACGGGGTAGGAATGGTCGATGATCGAAATAGGTCAACAGTATTAACGGATGAAATTAAGGGTTGAAGATACATGGATGGGGGTGGCATCGGTGGACAAAGGTGGAAACGATAGGAGGGATCTTCCTTAACAGAATGCAGTTCAAATCTGCTGAAAAATGCACTCCAGGTTTCAAGAACAGGCTATTGAAATGTAGGGGTGGTTAGAGCGAGCAGTGCACAGTAACCAGGATGGTGTGTATCTGTGCTCATGTGATGCAGGGATGGCGAGTGATGTCCGGTAACCGCATTGGGACCGTTATCGACAACAATCCAAGACGTTGGAACGACTTGAAAGGCGCAACCCTATACGGGTGGTTTTGAAGGAGGGAGTGCGAATCCTGATGCTGCAACCGAACAAACAGGTCGCGCAGGAATCTTGTGTATTCATTGGAAGGAATTTTTACCCATTGCTGCTACATACAAAGCCAGGAAACTGCTGTAAAGGTAGTGAAAAAATCCTGCAAACTCTACTTCGTGACATGAGGGCAGTTTCGGGGGTGCAACTTAAAACCTACACGATGGAGTTCGGGGCAGCTTTGGACGTGATTCGAGGACACTTCAGGGCATAACATATCCGAAGGGCAATGTTCTAGCTCAAAAATTGTGGTTTCGGTGACGTTTCAAAAAAGTGACCCCATAATTTTGTCCAGCAGTTTACATTGTTCCAAAAATTAACATACGTTATATGTATAATACTTGTGAGAAACAGTATGTTGGTATTTATCTGGAACATAGTCATGTGTTACATGAAAACTGTTCACAAAATTTTTATGAAGACATTAGTTTTAGTAAGTAGGTACTTATATTGACTAAACAAAAGATATCAAAGTTTAGGAGTAAAAATGAAGTATTTTATTTTATTTTTAATTGCAAAAGTTACCTTCGTGTACTCTTACTAATCATAATGAATGCCCGAAATAATATAATAATAATGTAGATTATATGCGTTTTTTGTGTAACGTTTAACAAACTCCATGTAGCCGGCTATAAGAGTCTAAGGTACGTGACTAGTCAAAGATTAAATTACTCAAATTAAATAGGACACTCTTTTTAATCTACTTAGGTACGTAACGATTAATATTATATTTGTAATGATTACAGTGACTTCGACAGTTTAGACAAGAGCAATGTGCACGGAAACAACGAGCTGGCTTTCAGAATAGCGGAGCAGCATCTTGGAATTCCAGCGCTTTTAGATGCTGAAGACATGGCTTCATGTTCTACACCTGACCGATTGTCGATCCTCACGTATCTCTCACAGTTCTATCAAACATTGGGTGGTAAATATACACACAAGCATATATTTTTATATAATACGAGCAAGTAATCGTGAGTTTTCAAAATGTAAAACATATTATTGCGCCGAGAAGTTTTTAACACAATAACTGACTTAATTTTAAAAACAAGAATCACAGAACAGCTTTATTTACAAGTGTAGCGATCTTACGCTTGCCGCCAGGTCGTCAAGTCACGAAAAGAACAGGAAACAACAATTTGTTCTTAAAATTGAAGGATCTCGTTTAGGTATAAAATAAAATTGTGAATGGCTAGTAAATGTCGAAAAGAAGTCGAGTAGTCCGCGGTGTCGTCAGCAAATAATGTGATTTCGCACTGCTTGGGAATCGGAATGTCATTAATGAAAATGTTAAAGAGTATGGGGCCAAGAATCGAGTCCTGGGACACTCCAGCGGAAATATTAAGTCTTGCGGAATAAGAACCATTAAGTTGAGCGAAAAAAGATCTATCGGAGAGGTATGACTTGATAAGACGTAGCACGCCGGGTTCAATGTTTAGTAGGTGTAATTTGTATAGTAGGCTGTTGTGCCAGACGGTGTCAAAGGCCTTGGCAAGATCGAGAAGAACCATGACATTAAGGGGCATCATGGCATTAAGATATTACTAATGTTAAATTTATCGGAGAAGGCTTGGTAAATGCATTTTTCGAATAATTTGCCTGGAATTGATAGTAAGCTAATTGGTCGGTAACTGGATGGCGAGTCACGAGGTTTATTTGGCTTAGGGATAGGAGCTACTTTGACAATCTTCCAAGCATTAGGAAAATATGATCTAACAACAGAGCTTTTGTAAATATAATATAGTTGAAGGATGACCTTGCCAGAAGCTCGCTTAACCTGTTAACTGGAAAATAAACTTTTGTTCAACTCATTTCACAATGGGGACTTTTTTCTTCATAGTTATAAGTAAGGTCGGTGTGGGTGACCCGCGAGGCGCCATACGCCGATCCATACAACTAACGGCCCACTGGGCTCCGTAATTAGGGTAAGCGTTTATCCTTGATTTCCAGTCAGGCGTGGTTAATATCTCCCTGGGAGCTCCCAACTATAGTTTTCGGCCGTCCTGGCCTCTGTATGACTCCGCATTATTGTGCCAACGTACCGTCAGCTCAATAGTCATGCTGTTTATCTCGAGCCAGTTGATCCCTTTTGGGAAGTAACTGGAGGTATAATTAGCGAAGGCCTCTCGGAGTGAACTCTCGGCCCTTAGAACCCCCTCCGCCATCACGGCAATTTGAGGATCCATATCGAACATGCGTATTTCCATGTCGCGTGAATCGGGGGAGATTCCCTCGGTGGTCTGTTACCACATTGTAGCAATGCCCTCCCATGGTATCGCGTGTATCGCGTGTGGAGGCCTTTGTTGGTATCACGAATATTATACGGTGAGCCTGATCATGTTATCGACCAGGCCGGCCGTATCATCACACCTCAAGTAATAAAAGAAAATAATTTTTAACTTATTGATTTTATTTATTTTGACAAAATACTTTATAACATATAATATATCAATTAAATAACTTCAATGCAGAAAAAATTAATGATATTCCTTGAAGAAATGCGGCATACACAAAGTATCACCATAATCGGGACACCAGAATCTCGATTCTTTCCTAAAAACTTTTGAATAATACAATTTGCATCTCCCGGTTACATTTGCTCTTGAAGAGTCCGATGATATGAATCCGCAAAATGTCTGTCAATAAGTCTAGATGGTTTTGGTGTCAAAGAAGAACGTCCTGTACTACCTGTTTGTGGTTCAATGCAATTAAAAATATACGTACAAGATACCAATGAGTCATACTGCTTAAGTGTATCTAAAGGAGTTAAATTTACAGTTCCTATTAAAATAATGGCAATTATTAAGTGAATAATATGCGTTTTCTTACCAAGAATGGAGTCACGCCACTTTCAAAATTAACAACCAGATTTGTTATAAAATTTGAAAGAGCCCAAGTCCATTCAACATAATTTAAAATGCTTCAAATTGAAAGAAATAATACTCAGTTTATTTGATATATCTTTACAACACTTCAAAAACATAATTTATGCAATTCAGAAGATTTTTTAATTACACAAATTACAAAACAATTTACTGCTCATCTACATTTTGTGTATGTGAAAGGGTTTTGAAGAAGTCATGATGTACCGGTGGTATATATCGTAGTGGGTCCATTAAATCCTTTAAGTCCTTAAATTTCGCTGTTGTAATTTGTTTTATATTTTTCTAAAGTTGTGTCAATACAATATTTTCGAACTTTCTTGGTCTACCCCGACGTGGTAATAAATCCAGGACTTAAAAATTTTCATTCTCATTCACTGTGATGTCTTATAGGAAATGTTATATGGTTCATTTCTGACAAAACGCATCCAACATATTTTTAACCAGTTTATTGGTTCTCCGTTAGAATTCTTTACCCTTTTAAAAATTGCGTCTTCTAATAATTTTGTTGATACAAAATCCACTTGTTTCATTCCATTTAGAATAAAGTTATTACCTTTCCGGCACTCTTTGATAATATTACGATAATCTACCTTAATAATGGTTATGGTATTTGGCCACCGGCAACAAGATAAATGCATTATACAGATTAATATAACCGAATTTAATTATATTGTATAATATTTGTTTTATTACGTTCTTTTAATAATGATAATTCTATTCTAGTTTACGGGAAAATACAGAAATATTGCCATATGGAAGCCAATATGTTTTAAGGTATTTTTTTAATTATTCAATTTTAGATGTGAATGTTAAACAGAACTGGCGCATGGCGCAACACAGTATATACGCATAATGTACAAAAAGTATATACAGCATATGCTTTGTGTTTAATATTTTTTACACTACTTTTCTTATTAAAGTTACAGCGATAAAAGGCGATCTTATAGAGTTACACTTACATTAAATGGTAGTTCAAATTAATATTTATTAAATATTTAATAGGAAGACATTGGACGGATCTTCGTTCTTCAAGTAAATAAATCGAAATTTTGTTTTTTAAAATATGTTATTATAATATCAGCTAGTACATCAAATGCGAGTTTTAATTTGTTTCGTAAATGTAATAAACGTCGTGTTCGCACATTTAAGTTCGTCTGAATTTTAATAAAAGCCATCGTAAATTATACATTTTCTTACCCGATTTAACAATTTTTGTTTAGGTTCATCACCAAGTCGGCTTTCGGTAATCAGAAGAACAGAAAGTACAGAGGAGAAAATCACGTCGATATCTGAATCTCCGAAAGAAAAGGTACAGAAGTTTTTGTTGCATGGAACATGAAAATTGATGAATGTTTTTCAGTTTTTTCAGTTTTTTCCTAAGAATCTCATTTAGTTTTAAATATTACGACGATAATACCAAACCACAAGATTACTAGCTTATTTTAAGTATTTATTATATCATCTAGTTATATTAACATTTTAACCTGAGTGTTTAAAAGAAAGACAGAATTACACATTTAAAAGTAACTATATTAAATCACAAATAAGTACAATTAAGACAGTCGGTCCACGAAAGTTCTTATGATAGGCACTTGAAGGACACCGAATACTAGACTGTATCTAACTTATCGTATCATAACCATAGTTATCTTCTTTCCGTATTTATTCTTTTTATTGATCTATATAATAAATAAACATTAAATACTAATCGTTGGTAAGCGCATCACTTGAGAATGGCTGGACCGACTTGGCTAATTTTTTTTTTTTTAATGTTCGTAATAGTCCGAGTAAGGTTTATAGGGAAAGGAAAATTGGCAAAGTTGCCCGGAAAAATGGAAAATTCGGGAACAAATGAAAGTATTTTTTTCTATGGAATTTTTATATGAATTCAAGATCATAATTCACGATTCGAACGATGGATACGCGTAATTCTTTTTTTGTTTTGTTCGTTATGATCCTGGAAAAGTTTTCAGGAAAAAAAAAATTCGAGACAATTACAAAGGAAAGTTAAAAAATTCTGACAAACTGAAAAAATCATAATTTTTGAAACGGTACAAGTAACAGGTTGACATGTTTGGCTGGGCATTATTGGTTCCTAATGAGTTCGTCGTCGAGCACAGCGTCGAATTTTTATTACAGAACTATCGATGTTAAAGTAAACAATCAAAACAAAGAAATGTCTTGTTTCGATTGATTTGCTATTACATCACCATTTCATTCATCGCAATGCTTTACGATACACGACATTTTTTATTTGATTGTCTGGCTGTTAGGTTCCTTTATTATACTAGAAACCTTACAATAAGCACTTATAGTTCTAGGTTCGTTGTAATTCTTAACTGTTACTAAATGCTGAGTGTCGAAGACAGGAGTTCTAGGATTAAGGAGTCGCACGTATGATTCAGGGTTGATGAATAAGGGATCCAAGGGTCATATGCGTCATTATGTACAGAGGATGAGACAGAGTTTTGGCGTTATCTAAACTAAATTATCTATTAATATAGACCGATATCCAATATGGCGTGTAAATAAACAAAGCTGATGGTTTTCTAACACGGGAACAGGCGACATACATACAATTGACCATGCTTTTCGCATGAATTTGTTTATTATCATTACGAATACAAGCCGCACCGAAAGCTGCCTAGTTTAAAGTCGAATGGCATGTCGGTCGGAATCATTGGGATGCGTGGTATCAAAACGTCTTCTCCTTTATATTCTCCTTTAAGAATTGTTGCTTCGTTGACGTTGTTCATCAGTTTCTTCACCGTAAGATCTGATAGTTCCGTTATGCAGTAGCACATTCCTGGCTGAGGCCACCGAATTGAAAAGAATAAACGAAGGTATTCGCAATTCCCACCGTCCTAGGCGTATGTTACCTCTCTCTTACAGTGATCTACTGATAGTCAATCAGTAGTACAATACAGTCTCCCCAGTTCGAAAGAATGAGTAGTGAATTATTCCAGTCACATTCCACCAAATTGTTATTCAAATTTTCCGTGAAGCGATGAAGCGATGGCCTTAGAATATGAGCACAAGTCTCATCTCTATCAAGCCATCGAGCACACCTTTTCCTATTGTCGTAAAGAACCCATTTTTCATTTTTGTCACAAGTAATAATTCGATCGAAAATGATGACTCTCGATGAAATCGGGTTAGTAACGATGAGCATACGTTCAACCGATCCAGCTTATTTCGCTCGGTTAGTTCATGCGGTACCCACTTACCCATTTTTTCACCTTGCCAATTTCAGAAAGGTGTCGCAATATTGTTGTATGGTCGACTTTCATTCTGATAGCAAATTCCCTTGTACATTCTGTTGGATTCGTTTATACTCATATAAAACAATTATACTGTTGCGCCGTGGCGAGCCCCGTGGTGTTCCCGTAGGAGTAGTCATTTAAAACACTATTTCGCGGTTGATTATATACAATTTATTTACACTTATTTACAATTCTCTACGTCAAGCCCGTTAATAGATTTGTGCAGTTCAAAGGTTCGAGCAAGACTCTCTTCTTTTATAAATTTGCCGGTCGCATCAATAGAAACCGGCAAGACGACGATCAGATTCAAATCGTTCGATGAGGCAGCTTCAGAACGGAAGTTGCGCGGTATCTTCACATCGTCGCAACAATACGAATATCGGTTGAATTTATATCTGTAGAAAATTCAAAACAGATAACAAAAGGGCACAATTTTGAAAAAATCTTCTTTGTTAAAATATCACTCTGGCAATAATAATACGATATACAGTTTACAATGATAAACGTTATATAATACATACGTAGTCTGTCCAATAAATACGCGAACTGAGGTCATCAAAACTTTATTTTACAAAGTTTCGAGTACATCAATCTTGTTCCCTTCAAAATACTCCCCGTTTGTAACAATACGCTTGTCCCATCTCCATTTCCATTGTTCAAAACATCCCCGGAAGTCCTCAGAAGTCAGGCACTTCAGCTGCCTTGTCGTTTCACGTTTGATCGTTTCTACGTCGTCCCAATGCCGCCCCCGCATGGCCATTTTGCATTTGGGAAACAGAAAAAAGTCGCAGGAGGATAGGTCTGGTGAGTAGAGAGGGTGATCAAGAGTGGTGATCGAATTACGGGACTGAAACTCGCGGACAATAACTGCGGAGTGTGCAGGCGAATCGTCATTGAATGTCGACGAGAATAAAAAAACGACACCACGAGAAAAATCGCACCTCTAGCTATGCGCTTATTTATAACAATCGAACAGTTACTAAGGCTCCAGTGCCCCCCCCCACCAACAGAATAGCCATTGCATATAGCCAAACATCATATCAAGGTCATCCTAGAAGCTCAGTTCGCGTATTTATTGGACAGACTACGTATGCATCAACCTAATAAAATGAAGCAAGAACATCTAGAGATCCCGTTATGTTCTTTTTAGCGTACCTCACTCTGTTATACCATTATTTTACGTACCTAATCTGTCCATTTAATTTCCACTATTAACAATGATGTAGGCGGCGTTGGGTCTTGGTATGCGGAGGGATCCGTGCGCCGTTTGTGGCCTTCCGATTTTCCTAGCGGAAAAGCTGGTACTTGGTCGTGCCGCTTATCATCGCACGTGTTTCCGTTGTGCTCGATGTAGCAATCAATTAACACTTGGTAATTACTACGAGACCGAAGAAGGACAGTATTGTTGCGAGACATGCCCTGACGAAGAACTTCCATCAGCCACAACACAAAGCTATAGCGAAATCGCAACATCTGATAGAAATGAAACGAGTAAGGTCTTTGAGGATTACCGTCACAACGAATATTCTAGCAACAAGGAAAATACGAACCCACGAACATCCGATGATCATTCTGCCACCAAGTCGGATTTCGATGATGCTTTTGTTCCTGGCATAATAATGCAAACGTCTCAATTAAGACTGAATTTCATTTCGAATCATCTGCTTTCAAACCAAGGTGAGAGAACGCTTTAATTAAAACTAATCAAATAATATATGTTGTTAAGAAAGTAATAGCTATGAAAACGTGCCATAAAATTAATTAAGACCGCACAAATGGAGGTCAAATTTGTAGTAATTTTTAAGTGGATAAAAAAGATCTGAAAGAACTACGTGGCAAAAATAAGTCATTCTCTTGTACTAAACTTTAATTTTGCAAATTATTGATAATTCTCAGTAAGGAGGTAAGGGGGTTGGAAAAAGCCAGTAGCGTCGCATGGCCGTTGTATGCGATTGAGTCCTTTGGTTACGACTTTGGACTCTGAACTTTCGTTCCTCGTTCTTTGTCGCATCCACAGGGAACCACTGGGAGGCGGACCCACCGTGCACTCGCCAGAATATGCGCTTTGACCCTGTTCCGGGCGATTGATTTTTGGGAAGGGTGTTTGTGGAGGGTTTCGCGATCCGCCGAGATTCCGAGATCGAGATCTGAGGATAACCGGTTATGACGGATTTCGCGAATTAGTGCGAGCCGTCTCGACACAACCGTACATTCCGACTTCGTACAGTTGACTTCTCCCCGAATCTGACTCATAATTAGTTTTCGCGGTCCTAACCTACGCGCTCACTGTCTCGCTTCGCGTCTAACATTAGTCCCTTTATCCAAAGGATTTCGGCGCTGTAGTCAACGAGTATGGAGAGGGCCTCTTCGGACGACACGAAGTGCTGTGCCACCCCCGGCCATCTCCACTCGCTGATTGGGACGAAGTCTCGCAGAGCCGCTTTCTGCGGTTCGAATATAGGACAGTCCAGGAGAAAATGACCCACTGTGTCAGCCTCGATATCACACAAGCATAACTCCTCATCGACAACTCCGTACATTAGAAGAAGTGAGCCGAAGTTGTCATGTAAAGGCATCGTGCACGGCTATGCGTATCGTGGCACAGTCCTCCCTCGTTGTCGTGCAGCGAGGTCTTCTCTGGCCGTGCCGCTGTTCATGCCGGCCCGTTTCCAAGAGCCGCTTGTATGTCCTCAGCACAACCGACATCCTGCGTCCCAACTGCCGGCCTATGTCTCAAAAGGAATGCCCCGCGTTCCTCAAAGCTCCAATGGCCGCAGATTCTTCGATGCTAACTGCACACTGATGTGGAGTCAAAATCTGAAAATTTCCCTAACATACATTACCATGCATAAAATATTATAGGATTTTTTCAGTTTTTTTGCATGCGATTAAATAAGAAAAATAGGACAGACCTGGATAATTCGAATTTACCCCCTAACTACCCTCCTGTTTGAGGTGGAAGGCTGAAACTGTGTGTTATGTTTTCTTTTGGTACGCTATCGAATGGTGTATTGTCAGTCAAAATCGGTTCAAGAGCATGTTTGAAATTTTATCCTGCTTTGGCGGCGAAGTAAGATGATAAAAAGGAGGAGAGAGAGCGTTTCGTTCGGGGCCTGTTAGTGGACTTTGTCAGTAAGGCATCCAAAAAGGCCTGTGCCTTGTCGCGGGGATGGTTGTTGGATAGACTGGAAGATATTTATAGAATGTGAAGTCCTATCGACCACTAACGCGAAAGCCGTGATCAAGTGGCACGTCCCTCTAGTGACTGACAAGGGCAGGAGCGAGGCCGTGACACTGCTATACCCTTTAAACTTTAAATGTACTTTTATAAAGTGTAACTTATAATTTTTCACAAAATTTAAGATCTTTCCTTTTTAACTAATACCACTTTTTATGATTATTTTTAATTTGTTTTCTGTAAAAATAAAACTATAAAATATAAAAATGAGATATAAAAATAATAAAATTTTAAAAATAAAAATATAAAAATGAATAATCCTTAGTTATACACCAAAACATTGATAATTGATATATGTATCATTTCAGTTATTAGCATGTTTGTTTTACATAACAGTTGATATTTTTTAGGTATATATAAAAAGTAAAAAAACAAGAATAACTGCAATTTAATTGAAATTGTATTATCGGGTAAAATCAAGAGAAATTCCAACAACCAGGACAGTGGCAACTTGTAAATCTCACTTTATATTTTATTAGATAATGTTTTGCACGACCATTCTATTCTAACGTGTTAATTTTGCAACTGCACCCACCATGATATAGACAATCATTTCCGTAAACCATAGCTATTACTGTCTTAATATACTACTATATAAGAATTTCAGGCGATTTTAAGAAAAACTTTTTATGAATTTTGGAACAGACACCGCAGACGGCATTGATTCTAAGTTCTCAGCTAACTTTCTAGATCAACATGAAAATGAAAGGAGAACTTCCGCCTCCGTACCATTGGAATTTCAGTCCAGAAGAAACAAAGATTCGTTAGATCACGAAGGAAGCGGTGAACATTTTGTTGAACGACTGAAACCTCAGCCCACGAATAATGAAAGTGCATTTGACGGTGAAAATTTGGGCGAAAGAACTCGTGAAGAGTTAACGAGTAGTGAAGAAGAATTAACTACTACTTCACGCAACGATATCATTAAAGATAAGTCTGTTGATTCAGCTACTAAAATTAATACCCCTGAAGAATTAATAAATGATGAAAGTGCTAAACATGTGGACACCGACAATTGCCTTTCTTTAGTTCAAGCTAGACTCAGATTATTTGAGAACACAAAAGATTTGATCGAGAAGAAAGAAAATCAAAGTATCGAAGTATTAAGACCCAAAACTCTACGTATAGAGAATTCTGTAACAAAACAAGATTTTAAAGATTCGGCGATTAATTTAGATGTGACTGAAATTGGAGAATCCTCTTCTAAATTGGAAGTTTTAGAAAATATTGCGACGAATCCTGTCAGTAATGCGTTAGATGATACAAATTTCAATGAATTGGCCTCGTTTAGAATCAGTGACGAAACGATTGTCAATCAAGAAAATGTTTCAGAAGATAGTACTGAAAATTCTATTACAAAACAAATTGAAAACGGCACAGCGACTCATTCTCAAATGTCATATCCTGAGAAAAAATCCGAAATCAAAGAGGATATTAAAAATGAAGAATTTACACCTGTTGCAAGAAAAACTAATTCAGTGAGTTCAACATCTGCTAATTCTAAAACAGATTACCCGGAAGATTTAAATCCCTTTAATAGCGACGAAGAAGAAGACGCTGATATACATTCAATAAATACTAACTCTTCTGAAAGTACTGAAAATTCTATGAATCCTTTTAAAAATGACCAGATTATAGAAGATAAATTCCAAAAGAAGGAACAACTTGCAATACCAACACCAGCTGCAAGAAATAATGTCGATACTAATGTATCAATTCAATTCCAATCTGATGAGGAAGTATCTACGAAAAGGCGTTTAATTGCGCCTCAAATCAACTTGAATCCATTTTGGAGTGATGATGATGATGAAGAGAGTGATTCGGAGTGTAAGACAAAGATACCAGAAACCAAACCAGTTCCTAAACCACGTACAAGGTACACGTTTAAATCAAGTTTAGGTAATAATAGCACAAGAGAAAGAAATAGAACTTTTTCGATGTTATATATCCATAAATGTTAATGATTAACATTTTAAAACTCTTATGTTATTATTCTATTGATCTAATTACTCATTGTTAGTTTAAATCTTTCGTTTGCTTTTTTCGTCATGCGATGATGTATGATTCGATTAGTAGATTTGAGTGTTTCAGTCAATAACAAAAATATATACGGTGAGTGTAGAAAATATTCGTATATCTATACATTTTTGACAATACGTCGTGAAATCGTTATTTATTACCTGTTTTTTTTTTTATAAACACTAAGGATATACGTATTCCCGGGAGTTTTCAGCATAGGTACAGTGCAAAGAAAAATTAGTTTATTGAATAATTTGCGAATTTAACAAGTATTCGTACAGACGCCGAATTTTTTAAAATACAAAACATACAAAATAACAGTTAATTAGCATTTTTAACCGACTTCGAAATGAAGGAGAAATGAGGAAAGGGTTGGACACACATGGTTCAGATAACTTATTACTAAATTTGATTGAATAATGCAAAAAAAGAAATATAATTGAAATTTACACAGATATAATTCGGCCCTTCGGCAGCGCTGCTTTCTGCACGAGGTCCTCGATCCACACACTCTCTCTTTCTGCCACGCGGTCGACGCAGCGCTTTATATATTAATTTATAAAACAATATTCCAGAATCTATGTTGTTCTAGACATTTCCACACGTGCCACGCGGTATTTCTACATATATATATATATTTTTTTTTTTAATGTACAAGGTGTGATCACAAAGAGATCGGACTGTTGGAATAACAATATTATTTCGATGTATCTTCGTCCGTCGATGTTCTCCCTGATTTGAAGCGGTTATACCACTCCGTAGCACTTTTTCCAAGTTTAAAATAAAATTTCACACACACGCGCTGCTCTTCCAACTCCTTCGTTTTCGCGGCTGTAACAATTGTACAGAAGGTCGGTGTAAGCTTTTGCAAAAATCTCTGTTGCATAGCAACGAGATAACGTAGAGCGATCGGCATGACGATTGGTTTTACTCGTCATGGACAGCGCTACATGATGAAACATATTTCGTCGCGATCCGTGAAGCGGTTCATGCGTAGCGAGCACAATCCGGTCTTTTTTTATCACACCGAAATGGATGAACATTTGCATTTGTTCATTATTCACCAGTTTTTATTGCAAAGAAGCATACTGTTTCGTTCGTGTTATGTATGATCTGCGATTACTCCGACATGGTTGGACCTTTTCGAGTTTAGTCTGAATTTTGTGGAGTATGCCTCCTAAATGGTTCCATGAAAAAACAGTTTGCGTTTTTTCATTATTTACCACTTTTATTGCAGAAAGCGTATTATTTCACGTATATTTGGCCTGAAATCGATGAAACCCTACCACATTTTGCCGCGGGATGGGTTTTCGCGATGATCCCACTTGCGACAAATTTTTTTTCCTGCGATCTTTAATTCTTATGTAGGAATAGAATTGTTAATTAACTATCCTTTATTAATTTATTAAGAGAATACAACGAATAAATATATAATAGTAGAACAATAACAGTACAAAAAAATAATCACAAACACCATTATAAACAAAATTCATTAATCGGAAAAATAACTATTCTATAGATTGTAATATCTTAATCGTAAACGTTTTCGTGCAGCCGTGGTCGTAATTATTTGTAAAATCTTTTCCTGTCCTGTGTCGTCGTCTCGTCTTATTGAAATTATAACAAAATCTGTCTCTGTATCTTCAATGTCCGTTCTTATACAGCGCTTTTCCAACGTTCCAAATTGTTGGTGAAAAAAATTGACGGTTGATGGCTTCATAAACTCATTAATGCTACAGACCAGTTCAGAGGTCCTTAAACTCTTCGAAACGTTTACAATGATGGACGCTCAGAACTGGTTTACGAGGTGCTAGTCAACAGACCCTGAGGTTCTTTAGAAATTTCAGTAATTTCATCATTCCTTTTTGCACTGTATCTATTCCAGGAACTCCCAGGAATATGTACATCCTCATTGCTTATAAAACGACAATTTTACGACGTATTGTCAAGAAATTGATTCATGTACAAATACCTTCTACATCCACTGCTTTTTATGCTTTTTCCTTAACCGAATATATAAACGTATTACAATTTTCAAGTTCTGTACTATGTACTGTACGAAGTTCAGAAAATGTAACTCGATACTGGACAAGAGTAAGGGGGCTACTTCGCTACCTCCACCTCATTTACCTTCTTTCAACAAACAATCGAATTAGTAAACGTAATCGCTGCGGCCTAAAATACGCGTGACTTGAACTAGGACCATTTTGTTCCGACTAATGGAAATTACGTTACATTGGTGTAATGTCTCCTGAGCTTTGCACAGAACATGTGTAACAAATCAAAATAGAATTACATCATTTCGTACTTTATACAGATTGTTTGCGGAAAATGAAAACGGTTCATTATTTCCTAACGTATTGGAAATATACAAAATTATTTACATGAAATCTGTATACACGAAGGGGCACATTTCTGGCAAAGAATAATTTTTTTACATTATTGTTTTCCGCAATATAAAGGTATAGTTTATTTCTTTAAACGGAACTGTGTATTTTCTTTGTTTGAATGCACTTGTATCAATTTACTAAGTTTCAAGTTAATTTACTCGAATTTAACTAGCTTTTGAGATGTACGCTTACAAATTCACCGACTCTTCTGCAAGAAACTTCGTCCGAATAGGAAATACCTACGGCGGCTTCTTATACACCAGAAGTGCCATACATTAAATAATATTAAACAATATTTCCTTGTACAAATCTACCATCATGCGGATCTTGCGCTGCAGCTGAGAAAATGTTTGGTATGTTTCTTTCGATTGCTCGTTTGGCTCGTTTGGCTCGATTGCATGTTTTGATATCGACATTTCCAGTTTCGTAAAACTTGTTTACAAAGCTTGCTAAGATAAAGAATGAGAGTTTGGCACAATCGGGAAATCTTTCATCGTACAAACGTACTGCTTGTCCCACAATTTTATGACATTCATCATAAGTAAAAACCATATGCACTTTCTTTCTTATTGTAGTAACTATACTAAGGGTTCCAAGGTAATCGTAAGAGAATTACACGTATTGGCGCCGGGAACTCTTTACATGGTTTGTCCAGAAAGTTCCCGAAATAATGTTATAACTTTATAATTTTTGTAGAAAATGAAATTTTACCATTTATGCTTCTACGTCGCTTTGCAGCGTTTGAAAAGATTTTGAAATGCCCTAGGAAAGTCAGGTTGTGGAATTGTTTTCAGATACTGTGTAACAGTTTGTCGAATGTTAGAAACTGATTGACATCGTGTCCCCTTCATGTGAAGATTTAATTTTGGGAAAAGGTTGAAGTCTGCAGCTGCTAAGTCAGTAACTGAAGCCAGTACCCAGGCGCCAGTGGATAGTTCGAATTTCTGAGTTTCTTGTCTTATGCGCACCAGGTCTGTCATCGGAAAAAGAAAATGGTCATTCCATGTATTGTGCTGAGTTGGAAAATTGCATATGAAAAGAATACGTATTTTATTGAGGTAAAAAAAAGAAAGGAACCATATGCTACTAAGAGTCTGTATTTGGTTACAAACGCGCGGTAAAGGGGTGTACGCTAATATTAATGCCGGAAACAATCTGTATTTGGTAAGAAAAGCACGTAAGGGTCGCTTGCTACGTTGAATTCCTTCGTCATTTTGTATATAGGATACGTCAGCGTTCCATATCCTTTCTAGATGTCCTCAAGAATATAAATAGGTGGACAAAAAGAGCCGTTGCATTTGTATTGTCATTTTTATTGGAAATGGGTGTAAATGATTATAGACTGTTTAATTCAAACTATGAATTTTATTTCTCTCGGCTCGGAAGGATGTATAGCATGTTCGAAAAATGTAAGACGAATGAAGCGACTCCGACCCTGAAAAGAAAATCTGCTTAAATCCACTTAAAGAGAAGAAAAACTATTTCTGCACCGTGTTCGTTACTATGGCCTTCGATGACAGTCACCGGTCCTTAGACCCAATGGTGCCAGTTCGGTTTTTCGTATGCAGACAGAAAAGACCACTGTTTCTCAACGTCAGATTCATTTTTGCTAATCAAACAAGTTTCTTTTTTCGACGACAAACCTGATATCAGTACTTACAGTTCAGAAAGCTTGGAAATTCGGACTACCCACTAACTCGGCTAGTTAGTTAATCTGGACGGAATCTAAAGATTGTAGAAAAAAAATGACTCGTGAGCTACCTTTTCGTTAGACGTATTTTATTTCATGAAAATTTTCATGTAAACAATTTTTCATATCTCCAATACGTAAGAAAATAGTGGTTTGTTTTTATTTGTCGTAAATATCCTGTATACCTCATCAGGTTGTTGAAAATGAAATACCTAACACTGTTAACAGTTACAACTATATTAAAAATAGTATTTATTAATCAGAATTTACTCACTATGTTTACTCTGATGTATTGATTATTGCAACTAACAATCGAATTAATATAGATTTTGCAGTAAAAGAACTGAAAGTGCTATTTTATAGTACCTTTATGTTTTCAAATCGTGTTAATGTTTCATGTTTCGAAAGTAGTCATTTAATATGCAATTATTTGGTGTAACACCATTGCAAAGATTTCTGACATTTCACCAGCATTGTCGGTAACATCATCAAGGGTTGAAAGACGCACTGATGCCAATATGCAGTTAGAAAAACATCGTTGAAGTTGTGCTTCAGCTCAACTTTGCTATACATAAAATGAGCTTTAATCAGTCAAATATCTTCCATTCCGTTTGATGACCTTTTACCATTTTTTCTAGTAACTTCATTATTCCGCGTTCATCAAATTTTTGGTCCTTATTAACAAAATATTTAACCAGTTATCATTGTTACTGAAATTTTTACCATTTAAAAAGCTTTGTAACACGTACACGTACGTGTTGCTAACGATGAATGAGGTTTAGGGTTGTGGTGGAATACGATTTCTTTACGACTTGCTAATTCTGCTCTTTTCTCTTTAATTGTTTCCTCCAATTTCATAAGGTGTTGGCAGTAAACATCTGAATTTTTTGTTTGGTTGCTTGGAAACAGCTGTGATAAAAAAAAGAGAAATTCCCTGGAAGTTATCTCCCAATCTCGAATTTCTGAACGAATACTTTAACGTATTCTGTGTTACTTACAATTAGGTAAATCGCGATTTGAATTTTTATGGGCAAAGGTTCTTGAGAAACTTGTAACACTCTTAATTAGGTGACAGAGAATTGAACTTTATTCAATATTAGAGTATAGCTTTTATAACATATAACTGACTTTTATATGACTCAAGTCTTTCATTCTGAGAATGCAATGCACATGGTCTTCTGAAATTCGGTGTTGGTTGTGTCGTGTTAAATCTAGGCGTTGGGCATCGTTACATAAGGTAAAACATTTCAGGCTTTTGTTCTGATTATACATATGTAGATCCTACAGTTATACAGGTCTAGTTTATATGTTTTAGGCAGGCTGTAAGGTCTGGATTCTTTCGAGATGATGGAGTTTGTAAAATAGTAATGGATGCACTATTTTTCATTGTATGTTTTTGCGGAGTTCCTGTATAGTTTTTGTATAATCGTCGCAACCGATAGGTTAAATATACGCAATCTATCAATCATTAAAATATGATTTGACTACCGCTCACAAGATTTTTCTTTAAATAAAATTTCTATTCTAACAAAAGAAACAAAACATTTACCTAGAAAATATCATCAACAGAAATGCGAATATTTGTTTAGAAAGAGATACACTTTGGGCCCATTTTTAACCAATTAAAGTATTATAAGGCAATCACACAACCATGAATTTCTATTATCAGTTCACTGACTAAACACATCAGCAAAGGTACAATTTAAAAAGTATTTTTCTATGTGCATATTCCCTGCAAATCCGCCAATTATAACACTGGTGAAATATCGGAAATCGTTTATTAATCTTTTTAGTCATCGACTTGCGATGGAAGTCGAACCTTAATCAGTATTAAGGACAAAATTATTAGCTATAATAATATTAATTGCAAACGTAACTGTAGGAAGTTCTAATATTCGATATTTTCGTTCAACTGTAGAACTGGTTGCAAGAAGTTCTAATAATTGATATTTTCGATAGTTTCAATTCAAACCGCTTTTTAAACAAATTATATCATTTTTAGAAACATCCAAGAGTTAGATACAAGCACATCAAAATCGAATCAGAATCACAGTAGTTTGAATACGTTAAATAGTTCCGTGGCCAGTTTGGAATCAGCAACCAGTTATGGAGTGACCTGTCGGAAAAAGAAGCCAGCACCGTTACCACCTAACAGAAAAGAACAATGCTCTCCCGAGCAGCATACGCCCCTGGTATTCAAACTTCATTCTAAAGTATATTATATAATTCCTAAGAAAAATTGATTTTTACATATTTAAATTTAACAAACAATTAAATTATTAAGTAACTTCCAGTTAATTAAACAGTTATCTACAATATTATAGTGTTTAATCAAAATTTCTAAATGTTTAATATTTGAATTTCAGACTTCGCCATCGAGTGTAACGTGTAAGGCGCGAAAGATCAAACCAGCTCCACCTCCACCAATGCAAACAAGCAGTCCATACAATACAAGCGTTAACACTGCTTTAGATTATGAAGCATCACCTATCGGTAAATCGGGAGATGCGAATAAGAGCAATAAAGTGTGGGAGGATGAAAAAAGTAGTAAAGATGTAGCGAATAGAAACAGACAGAGTTTCACTCATACTTCATGTAAAGAAGGATTGTACGATAGATCTTTCGTGGACAAAAGTACCGAAGGAAAGTGGAAAAGAAAGAAAGGACCTGCCCCACCTTGTCCAATGCCGTTAAAGAGAAAGGTGAATTTTAATTCGTTCAACAAAATATTATTGATTTCATCTATCAGTACTCTAAACACCATGATTATCAACTATTATTCAAAAATCGTATAACTATACTCAATTTAAAATTTTCGAAATTTAGTATTTTATGAACATATTATAATTGAAAGCCGACGCCAGAATTTATAGAAATAATTATCTCCACATATACATGTTTACATGTAACGGTGACAAAACGAACTCCAAAGAAATTCATTAACTTAAAAAAATATGCCCGACGTTGTTTTTTTTTTATTATCAAATTTTGCCTTAAATGATTCTTATGATACACAGGGGCAATTTAACAAATTTTATAATATTTTTTTCAAACATTGTGCTTAAATCTATTATAATGTACTCGTACGTTCTTGGAACTGTTATCATTAAAATAATAACTTTTAGTGTAAAATAAAAAGCATACAGAGATTAAATATCAATTTTACATTCATATTTAATAGAAAAAAAATCAGCTCCGAGATTTTCTAAAAATCACCTTGCAATGATAAAAATGTTTACCTTTTTATCTAGTTTCATTAAAGGGAGAGAAAGGCTTTTAAAAATAATTCTGTCAATATAAAATTATTATCATATTAAACAAAACTATTTGATTTTACAATGTAAAATGTAAAAATGTAAAATCACTGCAACAACACCTTGTTATGATTAAAATAGAATTTTGGGAAATCGTTTATAGTTTTAACAAGAACATTTTTTTCATCAAATAATAACTGTTTATTTCGTAAAGATTCTTTGTAAATATTGTTAAAAAAGAGAGAAATTGCATCTGAAAGTAAAGTTATAAAAAGATGTTAAATACTGTCGTCATTTTTATCTGTTCAAATACAAACCACTTAAGTAACCACTTAAAAACTATCACACTAATTGTATATTATAGAATCGTTATAAAATATTTAAATGAATTTCATGTTATTTATTTTAGATAAAAGTAATGTCTTTGAAGGATGTTAAATTGGAATTGGATGAAATAGAAGTACAACAACAAGGATTGGAAAAACAAGGTGTACGATTGGAACAACTAATCAGAAGTAAATGTGAATCCGAATCCAAACCTGATGGTAATTATACAATTCACGTTATTGCTTTTGTCAATGAAATCCTTTGAAACCCAAGGGAGCATTACAAAACTTGCAAAGGAATAACCACACATATGTAATACTAAATATTTCAGATGTTTCCCTTGGAGCAGCTGTCGAGGAATTGGTTTTAGAGTTATTTGCCTTAGTGAATGAAAAAAATGAACTATTCAGACGGCAAGCAGAATTAATGTTACTTCGAAGACAACAAAGGTTGGAGGAGGAACATGCTGAAGTAGAATACCAAATTCGTTGTTTAATGTCGCAACAAGAATCCATGAAAACTGATTTCGATAAACAAAGAGAAGAGGCATTAATAAAAAGGTATACAGAAATATATCTTCGTTTAATAATATGTAATAATTAATATCAAACTAGCCATTTAACATGTTATATTTTTAATGTCATTTAAATCATTTTGATGTCCACAGAAAGTAATTTAATAGATGAATGTATCTGAATAACAGAAACAAATTACAAAATATAATTTTAAACATTTTGTTTTTTACAGACTGGTAGAAATCGTCGAAAGACGAAACGAAATTGTCGATTGCTTAGAAATGGATCGTCGAAGAGAAATAGAAGAGGATAGAAGTATACATAAACATATGGATTTATTTGCTGGTGAATAAAATATTTGATTACTTGACCACGCTAAAACGAGGGTAATGTATTTATATTAATATCCGTTCGTTAATGTATATTTATGTTTTACAGTCAAGAATAAAAACCAAACATCTGATAAGGATTCCACTAATTTACGAAAATCGAAACTAAAAGAAAATAAATCGAAAGAGAAAATAAAGGAAAAGAAGTTAAAGAAAATGCTTAAAAAAGATATCGACAAAGACATAGACGAAATCGAATTAAAACTTAAACGTCATAATAAACGGAAATGGTTTTAAAATATAATAATTGACGAATCCAAGAGAAAAACAGTCGTAACTATATAAAGTAAATTTTTCAGTATTTAAAAAATAAACTTTGTAAACTCTCTTTGACTACAGACCACTCAAAATTTAATATTTTTTCTTTCTAATGCGTCTCCGAGTCTGTTAAAAAATTGTATGCCAATAACATTCGCTTTTATAATCCAGACTATGATCTAACGTTATTTTCATTTTAAAAAAGCACGAAGTTTGGTTAGTTACCTAGAATTTTTTTTTTTTTTTTTAACAAGAGTTGAGATCTGTCTAACAATTGTTATAAGATTAATATAAAATAGGGAAATAAAATAAATATTAACATTTTTTTATTACAATATGATAGAGCCCGGGTATAAAACTTATTGCCTTACATTTTCTTATAATGATAAAACACATGAAACAGATAAACGCTATAATTCCATTTTTAAAAAAGAAAAAAGAAATTATTGGTAAAATACAGCGTTTGACAAAAAATATCAAGTTGGCATTAAGTAACCATTAAAATATTATCATTCAAACATTATTGCTCGAATTCTTTTTCCGTAGAAGAAGCTTTCAGATCATTTAATTTTACTCTGAGCATTCTTCCATTGGAAAAATAAGACACTGATTGTCCTACCCTGAATTAGGTAATCAAACTAATAGTTTTAAATTACAACACTTTGATAGTTTTTGTTAAGCTCTAACACATGATGCTAGAATTTGAATTTCAATTTAAAATTGACTGTGATCGTTTTTCCCTTGAATTCTTCAATTGCAAAAACCTTATCGTATTTTGTACAATTGTGCAGTATTTTACTTATACTATCTTAAATAAGCTTCGTTCAAATGCATTCTATGTTGCTGTTCGTATGGAAATTATGTATGTAATACTATTAAAGTTGGTAATAATTTTTTAATACTTTATTTCCTAGAAATATTTAATAACTTTTTCTAACAAAGCCATGGTATTTTTTCTATGTAATGTTATAAACATTGTAAAGTAACGCGCCTAATATTTTGTAACGACTGTATAATAATCTCAGAATAATAACATTTTATCCTTAAAAATGTGTTTTATTAATGTGATCAGAGAGCATGCTCCTGCTCACTTCCTCTGGGTGGCAACCGGTGGATTTTTCTGCTTTTCTCTTGCTCCTCCGGAAAAAATCCTGGATCCTCCCACTGAATTACCAAGGTCGCGCTCCACTTCCTCTATTTTCTTCGATGCTCGGTCCACCATCGATCAGGATAAAGGTGGAAGCTGCGTAACCGTGCTCGTACAAAGTTACATGTGGGGAAAAAAGTGCAGGGGGAGGGGAGCAATCCTTAAGAAAATTTATTACCGTCCCGGAGAAAATAAAAGGGAAATGTAGTGTCCTATATTTCTGTCCACTACTCATTTTATCATTCATTTTTATTTGTAAGTATGTATCCTAAACGCAGAATTGTAAAACAATTTTTAATCTTATTCTTTTGAAAAAAAGTTTTCCCAAATTGTTATGAAAAATCGCAAGTGTTATAAATTTTAATTTGTTAATATGTTTGCTAATATGAATATTATTTAGAAAAATATCCAAATTATTTTATAAATTATTTCAAAGGCGAAAAAAGAGTATAAATTTAGAACAGAAAAAATCATGCATTTAAAAGTATTTAGTTAATTTTGCTGTATACTCCTCAATTTCTTCAACGAAATAATATCGTCCTTCGCTATGCATATTGATCAAACATGCAATTTCATATATCCTTAACTTAAGCGGTACTTCGCTACAGTTGTTAAAACAGTGATAAGTGTATTATATCAGATATTATTAAATTACACTTAATCAGATATTACTTAAATAACAAAATTAGATAAAAATGATGAGAAGAAGAAAAAATAAGCGTGATAAATTGGCTCGGATGAATGAAGAGGAACGTGTGCGGTACATGCAACATCGTGCCGAATTTGAATTAGAAGCACGACGACGCAAACAACAATTAATTGCTATTTTTACTAAAGTATTCAACTATTTATTGCAATAAAATACTTTTAACCCTTTCCAGTTCCATGTTGCCACATTTTTTTTAAATATATCAGTAATTAAAAATTCGTAAAATCTCTTTTTACAAAAATTACCAAAATAATTTGTTATAATTTAAACTGGAAAGGGTTAATGTGTTCTATAACACGTGAAGCGTAAGTCCTTCACTGAGGTTCTCTTATAGATCGTTTGATATTTGTTCAAATATTTTATAAAATCATATATTGATGCCTAAGTATCATGTAAACATAGTGTGTAGTTATCGTACAGTGAAGTCCATACGTTGTACGTAACATAAACGAAAAGCCATTGAGAATAGGTCTATCTTGAAACTTGTTAATAAATTGCTACAGATACAAATCATTGCAGAATAAATTAAAACGGGAAGGAATTTTTTCCAAATTGAATAATGCAAAAATCAATGAAAAAGGGAGATACAGTTTGCGGCAAATAAAATGTGCAGAACTGTATGAAAATATAAAACATGTTAGTGAAATTTTCAAAAAAGCAGTAAGCATAAAAAATGAAACAATTTGTTGTCTACATACAGAATTAAAAACAACCGATGCAGATCATAGAAAACTCCAAGAGGCTCATATTATATTAATCAATGATATAATAGGTATTTGTTAAAATACTTTTGTGATTTTTAATTTATAATGTATTATATTATTTATAAAGCTATAATCAAAGTTCATTTACCTTTTTCAGGAAAATATAAGCAACAATTAAAAATATTATATAATACGTATAATTTAAGTAATATTAAATGTATTAATATTATTGAATCAAATGAATTGAAAAATTATCTAATACAAAATTATGAAGGAATTTGTAATATCATAGCGAATAGAAGTATCAGTGCAAATCAAAAACTACATACACAAAAAATACAAAATGCTATGAACATTCTTAACATAGTATATTTGGTAATGATATTGATATATTATTATATTAATGTAATTAAATATCCTCTAAATAAAATTATTTTATGGTAGGAGGAAGACACAAAATCAAATCTTGTACACCATTCTTTTTTAAAAATTAAAAATCTTTGGGACCAACTTCATAAAACAATAAATGAATATGAACAAGTAACTAAAAATAAACGGAAACAATATGAATATTTAAAACAACAAGACAGTATTCACAAAATATTAACATTGCAACATTCAAAAACCAGCCTACAGTTACAAGATACCATTGAAAATTTAAAATATAATACAGAGATACTACTGCAAAAAAGAAACCACCACATTGCAAAGCTTAAAGAAAATAGGATCAATATAAACAACAAATTCAAGAATATTAAACAAGGAATTATTTCAGCACAAATAACTTATTCTCAGCGAATAAAAAATCTGATTGTTACTAACAATGAAGTTTTAAAGGTAAAAGTTTGAATAACAAATGTTTTTTCATATCATAATTTAACAAACTTTCTCCTTTTATAGTATTTACAGCAAATCATGCAGAAAAGTTCTATGGTCTTAAAGATAGCTGAAATATGTTCTAATTTGGAACCAACATCTTTTAATATAAAAAAGTATTTCATGCAAGATACAATACACACTGAATGTCTTGATACCAATGTAAGAACACTTAAAGAAATTATTCAAATATTATTTTAAAATATATAAAATATTTCAGATATCTACATCATACCACAAAATCAATAAATTTTGGGAACAATACAATTACATTAAAGTAGACAATATTTTATTAAAAAAGAAAAGTGACAAACTATATGCAGAAAACGAAAGATTAACACGTAGGTTACACGCATACATTTCAACAGTCTCTGAAATACGAGTATTACGTCCAATTGTTTCGCCTTTATATTAAGCAGATTATGTATTTCCTGTTATAAATTGTGTAAACAGTGAGAAAATTGTACATCTTAAAGAGTGATATATTTGGTCTCTATTGAATCATGTTAACGGTGAATAAAAATTCCACCACCTAATTCTAAATATTTATAAGGTCTAGCTCGAGTACGACCTTTTATGGCATGAAAAAATATTTTTTCCTTGGATACAGCATTTTCTGTTTCTAAATAAATATCAAAGCACGCTCTTAACCGCTGAATTTGTGCAGATAACGTTGGTGGTTTTACCCACATAACATTCACTTCTCTTTCAATGTCTCTTAAAATATCTTTATGTACAGGTACCTCTGAATTTATACTTATACTAAATACTGGTGCTATTTTTGGATAATCTGCTTTTATAGCTATTCTTGCTATTAACTCATCTACAATTAAGATTATATTTTAAGTAAAAAATAAAAATTGTAATAATTTCACAATAAATAATGTTATTACTTACTATTTCCTCTGTGAAGTATAGTTTCATAAAACATATCTAACGAAGATACTAATCCTTGCTTTTCAAACGTAGGATTAATAGAATTAGAGTAACTATTCCAGGAAATTGATGTAAACTTTAGCAAGATTGTACTTAGTTTTTGAGGTAAGATATCATCAGTAATAGTAAAAATTGGTAAATTTCCCGATTCTAATTGCCGAATCTCTGTACACAATTCTAATCTTGCTTTTACGCGCCTCTTAATTTCTCTCAACACGCTTTCGACATTATCCTGTGTTAACTCGGTACTTGTCAGCTGCATAATATTTTCATTTAAAATATTTAATTATAAAAACATTGAATTATACCATAGAATATTTCATACCATTTGTTCACGTGCATTAGGAGAAACGAAATGCAACCCAGCCATTCTTTGGGCCCACTTGTATGGAATTCCTAGTCCAAGTAACGCAAATTGTCCTAGATTGTGCCGACTTAATTGATAATGATTAGCAGGGTTTGGACTTTCTAATCCTAAATCTCGTGGGTACAATTCGCGTAAAATTGATTCCGACACCAGCATGTCTCTATTGGTACAATAAATCATTTAGAAAACAAATCGTGTTCATATTAATAATACATGAAAAAGTTACGTACCCTGTACTGGTACTCCCAACTCCTTCAGTTTTCAATTTTGACTCCACAGTTATAATTTTCAAAAACATCATATAAAAGAATTGTAATGTAAGTTTTGTTTCATCTGAAAAAAAATTAGCAGTTAAAAATATTTTACCTATATTTCAGATTAACAGTTTTCTTTCTGAATACTGACTTCTTAGTTTAATAACTATTTTTACATTCAAAGGATATCTTTGTAGTAACTTAGTTTTTTTTTCTTCTTGTCTAGCTTCTCTAGATAACCTATGATGTCTTTTTTTATGCACAGGAGTTTCTTCTATTACATTTTCAGAGATATATTCAGGATCTGAATCAGATTCTTGCAATCCATCTTGATTATTTGCACGTTTTGCTTCTTCTTCATCACCTTCTACTTTTACTACTATGGTATTGTCTGTAGAAAGAATTTATATAGAGAAAAAAGACTAAAACATAACAGCAGATTTTAATGATATAAAGTTTACCATATGCATCTCTATATGCAGATGCTTTTGCATAAAGAACATATAATGGCGAAGGAAGTAATGTTGCTTTATAATGTTCTTGTCTAATTTTATCTAACGGTAAGCCGAGACTTTCTTGTAATGGTTTACTTGCCTGAAATAAAAATAATGATTTAGATTTTAACTATTAGTAATAAATTATGTTATATATAATGATACATAATGAAAGTATAAATTTACTTCTAGTATTGATCGTAGTTGTGGTGCAAGATTATCAAGCCTAGTTTGTTTGGAATCTATACTCAACGCTACCGCTTTTTTACTTTCTGTCAATTCATCACATAATGCAGCTAATTGTTTTCTCTGTGTTAATTCCCATTCTAAACGTGCTAGCCTCAGCTGATGAGGATTCTGTTTTGTTATTTCCTAAAGACATTACTTTATGTTAAAAAAAATACCTTTTATAATAATACATATTTCACAAAATGTTCAACAAAAAGGATCTAAAACTTTAGTAGTTTAAAGTACTTATTAAAATATCTAGTTAGCATAGAGTTTAAAAATAATCCTTTCACAGTAACATCAACTTTTATATTTACAAGCATTTGATATTGTAAATTAGTGCAAAGCATATTGCACAGACATTGAATAATTATTGTTAACAAAAATAACTTGATTTTAACTTGAAACTTACTTTAAGTTTCTAGTATTTATCTATAATGTAGTTGACGTTATTACCACCCTATTGACAATGTTTACATATTTATATACAGAAATAGCAATTATGAATTTAATGTATAACTTATATCAGTTACAACTTTTTTGTAACTAATAAGTGAATAAATCAATTTTAGGATATATATTAGACATTTTTTACAACATAAAGTGAATACTATAAGCTTCCAAAAGTGTTAGATCTTTTTCTTTGGACCACCTTGTGTAGTATTAATTATGTTAATTTTAATGTCATACCACCCTAGAAATACTTTCAGGTGCTTCCTTGTAAAATTCTTCTTCTGACACTAATTGTATTAATTCATCCTTAGATCTATTAAAATATATTAGTTAATTTAGCACATAACATTATATTAAAGTTAGAAAAAAGTATGCTTACTTAAATTGAAGACATTTAATAACTTCCTTTTTTAAATGCATTACTTCATATAATAAGTTCTGTAAATGTAAATGCCTGCTATCGACGCTACTCTTTGAAGATATAAGAGAATCTCTCGCAAATTTTGTACGAAATTTTTCCATTCTATTTAATTTTTTAAGTTCAATAAATGCCAATGATGTTTGAACTTGAAGTTCATGTATTTCATCTTTAGCCTAAAAATAAAATACAAATTACAATTTGAATATTTGATTTAGTTCTAAAGACAATAGTATTGGATAAAATACGAACATTTGAATCTCCATTGTTTTTCAGTTTTGCTATTTTATTCATTGCTTTACGTATACTATCGCAAGTGGATAAAAAGTTTTCTGAATCATTTTCAGGCAAACGTTCCATAGCTTCCTTTTCTTCATAACTTACTATAGCCTAAATAAATAAAACAAGAAAAAACATATAAACAACACACTCATAACCTATATAAGAAAAATATTGACATACTTAAAACAGAAGATCATTTCAATATTTACTTACCTTGTACATATCCCCATCTTTAAGGGATATTCCGGAATTTCCACTAACAGATTTTCTTCTTTTTTTTGAATTATCAGAATCAGTCTCTTTTCCCATGCTTTCGTTTTATATAACTTAATGTATGTATCAAGTGGCAAATATAGAAAAAATATTTTAATGTTTTATCAGTCTATAAAAAAGTAACAAATAATATTTAAAATATTGCATAAATATGTTACTAAAAAATATATTTATTTATTTTTGAAATATTTATATACATTAGGTTTTAATGTATTACAAAATAATATTACGCTATCGCATGAACTTAGCTACAGTATATGTAGCGCCACAACGTGCAATAACTTAAACATTACCGCATCCAGTACCATATATCGATATTCAAATTAGAAGCGAAATTCGAATGGGCCAATGTATAGCATATCGGTATCTTTGCTAAATATTCAGTTACATCGTAAATATGCAGTAAAACACAAGGCATCGGTGCATAATGGACTCGTGTACAATATACCAACGCAATACAACGTGGTCAACAAGAAACCTACTAAAAATGTCTGCAATAGTATGGACTGAAAAAGGAACTAACAATGAGTATGGTGGGAGAGTTTTCTCTTGAACAGCAAAATTCTAAATGTATATAGGCAGTTGGTTAAACGAGAGGAACCGAGTTGAACGATTCTCAAATAAATTATTTCTATTTAGCGAACAAGTTTGTTTTTTCGTTTCTTTCCCGATTCTTCTTTACCTGGGTCATTCTTAATCTGTTTTTGATTTAACAACTGGCCAGTTATCCGTGAACGGGTGAAAATTACGAGGATGTAGTAGAAGGTTCTTTTAATTTTACAATTGAATTTAGGCGTTTAAAGTAAAACTCTCTTGTAATCGAATTGTTGGAGATCGGGATTGGTAAAATGACTGTACAACACAAAATGACTTGGTACTTCAATTCTTTATTTTAATTCAAGTGGCGACGAGCGTACTTCCCGTACCGTGGTAATAGACAATAAGACTTCTTTTCGTATTTCGTTGTTGTATGTATTTATGTGAGGGAAATGGGAAGAAAGGATGTGGAAGAGTCTGGGGAAGGAAAAGACAAAGGTTGTAGGTGACTAATTGTCAAAAGCAAAATAGGATGAATCTGAGGATGACTGATTGTTTATGAAAGATATAGGAGATAGGGAGTAGACGCGATGACTATCGGTATGACTTGGCCGAAGATAGGGGAGATAGTATCCAACGGAATGTCAAGTTTATTCAAAGAAAACTCGCGGGACGGCACCTTGTTGATCGTAGTCAAAATCTCTTACAATAATAATAATAATAACAGTAACCATAGCGATAACTGAATTATTCGTCTTAGTGACCCATATTATTTATACACAACATGTATACGTTGAATGGAGGGAGCAAGGAACGTCGGAAACATTCTCGAAGTGTCCAGGGCTGACTCTAGTTATACGCTTACAAGAAGGCTATTAACAGTTTAAAAAATGGATTTGGTTGTGAGGATTTGCAAATAGAGGTATATGTGCGTGAATTATTACAGCTAGTTTTACAATACACGCAAAGGAGCAACGCTGTTCAATATATGTATGTATATTGGCGCTGCATACGGATGGCGCATCGACACAATCTCAAAATCGACTAACGCGGCTTAGAAAGTTTCTGAAAGTGGAAGTGCAAAACGAACTGTGAATTACGATGGCAGGAAAAAAGGGAGTTGGTTATGCTTGTTTTAACTGTTTAACAACGGGTTATGGTGCTAAAATGTGTCGCATAATGTGCAAAGCGCTCGCGTCGCGATACCGCGTTACAGCGATGTATCCGGCTGAAAGTTTTGAATGTGATAAGATTAGTTCTCAAAAGACTGTGACGATAAAGAAAACACACTAAAAGAGTGTAATATGGCTAATGTTTGTAACGATCCACAAGTTTATTTACCAACACTTCGTGTAAAATTAAAGAGCGAAGAGTTATGGTGAATACTGGATCACAGAAGTCGCACATTACAAAGGAGGTTGCTGCTCAGGTGTTCTACGAGCCGATTGCGGAGCAGCAATTAAACCATTCGTTATTTGGCGGCACAAAGTCAGATATAATGTATAGAAGCTGCATTAAGAGTACTAAGGTTCTAAGGGTTCTACGGTAATCATAAGAGAATAGCACGCATTGGCTTCGGGAAGTCTTTATAATTATAATCGTGTTGTGTTTTGGCACGACGAGAGGTCGTGCGCCCTCTCGATACGCGTCCTTTGACATGTACTAATTAATATACATATCGGTTACCGACTGCCGGTACTATAAATGAAACATAAGAAGTATTGGGTATGGCTGGGCAGTTTAGACAACAAGTAAAGAGCTCTGAGATGATATTCACATATCTTTAGGTAGCAGCGAGTAGGCGATCAATGTGTTCATTAGAGCAGAAATTGCAGGTAAATTTTTAACGGGATGATAACAAGCACTATCAAAACATATTGAATTGACACACCGCTTTTAATGAAACTTATCTGGAAGATAGTTCTCATGAAAATATTTGATACGTATTTCTTTATATCGGCCATCGTTCGCATTCAAGAGGTGATAATAGTCCTCAAAGTTAAGGGCTAAAAATATATTTTTGGAAATATCTCCGGAATTAAAGGAGATAATAGGAAGCTTTTTTTTTAAATCGTGGGTCTTTAAATAGAGATTATTTCTGTATAAGAAAATTGTAATAAACATTATTTGTTTAAATAATATATTGGAAATTTATAGTCTTTGCCTTATTTTTTTTGCTAAATGTTAATATATTTTTTTGTAATCTTGTGTATATAAACTATGGACCAAAATAGAGAATATGTGTTTTTGAAATTTTTTGTTTTAACGATGATAATTAGATACATAATTTGAAATCTCCTCTGTGAATAGGAGTAATCGGGCTTGGTTTGTTAAAAATATCATAATTTTTTTTTGCAATCTTTCACAACATTCTGAACATTATACATATATCTTTTTATATGCCGTTAATTGTTTCTTCAATAACCGAAGGAAGCACCGTAGGTATGAGTGTGACGCGGTTCTAATCACTGCTACAAGGGACATTGGCATTTATGGCAATTAATACTTTTTTGCACAGAAAAATCGCCAAATTATTATATTGTCGAGTCACTGTTGCGCTTTTGCATTTCACAAAAGCTTTTCACTCTTGAGCTTCGCCTTTCACACTTTATACATGTATGTATTTGTCGTTTTTGTATTCGCAGTACTGTTTTTGTACCTGTTTTTCTACCACAGCGTTACTCTCGCTGTGCTTATTTATTTCGCGGTTTTTGCAAACGGATTCCCACGGCCCTATTATCGGCCTGTTCCGGTCCTAGCCCTTCTACAGTATGTATGTAGTCTGTCCAATAAATACGCAAACTGAGCTTCCAGGATGGCCTTGATGTGATGTTTAGTCATACGCAATGACTATTCTGCTGGTGGGGGGCCCACTGGAGCCTTAGTAACTGTCAGATTGTTATAAACGAGCGCATAGCTGGAAGTGCTATTTTTCTCGTGGCGCCGTTTTTTTGCTCTCGTCGACATTCAATGACGATTCGCCTGCACACTCCGCAGTTATTGTTCGCGAATTTCTGTCTCGTAATTCGATCACCGCCCTTGATCACCCTCTTTACTCACCAGACTTATCCCCCTGCGACTTGTTTCTGTTCCGCAAATGTAAAATGGTCATGCGGGGGTGGCATTGAGACGACGTGGAAACGGATATGGGACAAGTATATATTCAAAACAGAAAAATTTGCATTTTGAATATCTTACCTACCACTAATAGTTTCCGAGATATTCGTGAAAATGTTTAGTATTCTCAATCCCAACTTTAAGGGTTATTTTCACCACTTCAAACTGGATATTCGCACGCAAAAAAAAATACAATACGTGTCAGATATTTTTTCAAGTTCAATAACATATAATTTCATCAAAATTGGCATGTATCGGCATGTTTTGGGTGATGTCCCAAGGCAAAATAAAAAATTGTCCGCACCTTTGGGTGAATTTCTCGTCTTAAAACTCATGAAACTATATATTGGTTGCGGGAGAACAGTGACAACAGATAATTTCTTTACAAGTTTGTTATTTGCAACAAAATTGATAACTGAAAGAATTTCCTTAGTAGACATGATTTTAGGGAGATTTAGGTTTATTTCAGACTCTGCTTTAACTACTGAGCAGCCATTTCCTTCTTTGGATTTAGATCCATCTGTATAAAAGAAGACGTAGTTAGGAATGGTTGCTCCGATTTCTTCGAAGAGAGCTTTGAAGGTTAGAAGGATAAACACAATTTGCCTCAATTTATGGTACACCTCTATCTCTAATAATTTCGAAGATATGCAAGAAAATATGTTTTGCACTCCCAACTTTGAGGGCTGATTTCAACCTTTCAGAGTGAATGTCAGCGGATACAAAAAGATACGTGTCCAATGAATTTATGGAAACTACATTTTTGCGAAGTTTCATCAAAATTGGTGATTGTCATTTCGGTATGTTCCCTTATAAGTACCGACCCCTGTGGTACGCCAGTTTGGATCTTTAAGCTATCTGATAGTATTCCATTAACTCTTACTTTTATTCTTCTTTTCTTTAGAATGTTGTATATATGTCAATTATTCTACGTCGCCATATTACATGTATAGTACGCCTTTTCAATGTTCAATGTTACTACTGTTAGATGGTGGTTGTTAGCAAAGGAGTTACATATAGCTGTTTCAAGGTTAATAAGGTGGTCTATTGTGGATCTGAATTTTCTGAAACCACTTTGTTCTTGCGAAAAGAAGCCAATGTCTTCCAAATGCCACCTAAGTTTTCTGTTAACTACTTTTTCCAACAGTTTAAACATCGTGCATGTTAAGGAAATGGGACTAGAGGATAGTTACTAGCTTTTGTCATGTCCTGATTCGGTTTCGAAATCGGAACAACCATTGCTTCTCTCCATTTTTCAGGAAAGACCATGTTTATCCAAATGAAGTTAAATATATCAGTGAGATATAATAAGGTTTTATCCGAGAACACGTTAATGGATCATTTTGATACAGAGGCAAAGTCTTACAAATACACGCTTAAACGAGCGTATCTCTCGAAGATCTCTCTTCATAATTTTATTGTATATTTAGATAAACGATATATTTTATGTGTTGGATATTACTTCTCATTTAATTGTAAATATCGACATTAATAATATCGGTGTTTCATTTCTAATATTAAATATATAATTAACAAAATTCAAATGTATTGCCATTTCTAACGCCATCTTTTGTCTCGTAGCATCGATCCCGCATTCGTTCCTTTGCAATACGCTATGACTACATATGAGAAGGAGAACGTCTGGACAGCAAAGTAGTAAAGAAATAGTTATTTAACGTAAAGATAGTTATTTGGTCTTTTTAATATTAGTTTCTAATTTGTAAACAAACGTTGCTTGTAATTTTGTTCCTCCTGTATTAAAGGCTTCTTATTCTTTTAATCTAATTTAACACACATTTTTTTCAATTCCTTATTTAACGAATTGTGCTTAATTAGAAATGATATTTTTCGTATATGTAACTGATACAAGTCTTTTATATCTTTGAAGTACAAAATAGAAGACAATATTGAAATTTAGTATCATTTGAAGTGTGAACTGTAAGGAACGTAATCCACAAGACTCCGTGGCGCAACGGTAGCGCGTCTGACTCCAGATCAGAAGGTTGCGTGTTCAAATCACGTCGGGGTCAAAACTTATTTTTGCTTTTTTGTTATTTCTATATTATTCAATAAAATGAATGTTGAAGATATTAAAATGTGGTTAGTTTAAATTCCAGCAACAAAGAATAATTTTAAGTAATTAGTTGGTCTTTTTTCCAAATATTTGACTTTTTTGCTTAATAAGAAAGTTATGAATGTTTAAGTTTTATAAGTAATATAAAATAACGTTAAACAATAAAATTATTGATTTTTTTAAAAACACTGGTGTTAACGAATGTTTTCCCTGGTAATTTAATTCGATTTAACAGTAACCGCACATACTCTCCGTTTTACGAGTATAATCATCATCGAATTTTTCTAATGACAATGTAAATACACACTTTTAAAAAGCAGCACCACAGCTAAAAAAAGGTTAAATGTAGATAAATGTTTATACCGGAATAATAATTTATATCATCTTAGTCAGGAGAGTTTAAAGATTTTTTTTAGTGTCACAAGCAATTAAGTAGTAGCAACTGTAAAAGCACAAAACAGTTTCACAGTTGAAAATTTGCAATTTTTACTTCAATTTTTTTTCTTCTAAACTGTAGGTTCTGGAGAGAAACAAATTTCAAATGGTCCTTAATTGGCTTTCCCTTGTAAACAAGGACCGTTCATACATATGTGTGAGGTAAACAATTTCTTTGAGTTATTAACGTACGTAACAATGTTTGTTCGACATTGTCTTAAATAAATTTTCTAACGCGTTTAGGTTTTAGAACAGCTAAATTAAACAAATCTCTAATTTCGTTCTTATTTTTATCCTTCGTCGAAATCAAATTTTTTTGTAAATGTAGTATTTGTCCTTCCTGCTTCTAATCAACAAGTTATAGCACATTTTTCTTCAATTGAAAAACTTTCCACTTTTTTACAATGTCGGGTTAATTTTATTTTATATATTACTAACAGTACAACGAATAACAAATCGCTATAAGTCGCAACTGTACAGAATATTTAACGAAGGGAGGGAATTATTGATAAATAAATCACAAAATTAATTAAAAATTACGACGTTGTAACAGATAAGTCGTGGTAGGCGGAGTTGTCAAAACGCAATAAAATCCGTGGTAATTTGTATGAGAATTCCACTGTATCTTATTTAACTTTGTCTAATTTAATTGTATGCATTATCGAATGTATTAGAAAAATTAAAATTTTCACACGTAAAATGAAGGGAATAAACAAGTAAGTAGGTACTGATTGGAATTTGTTAAAAATGGCTATTTTTGGCATCACCTGGAAATGAAAAATTCATGCAAGGCTTTGAAAAGTGTTTCTCAAGGTACACTTGTATATGTATGTTGGGTGGTATAACTCAATAATAGTAAAAAAACATGCGTATCACGCCACCACAACTTGTTAAGCGCTTTAATCATCAAATAATTTTTAGAAGAAAATACAACTGACTTCGAAAAGCATTAAAAAATATGAAATAATTTCTATTTAATTTGTATGAATACTTACCAGTTCTTGAACAAATTGATTAAAAGATTAGATAGCACATTAAGTACAATACAATCTTTTCGGAGACGGTGCGAAATAACAAATTTTTTACAAATGTTCTCACACGTTAATAGATTTGTTTTTATCGCCCATTTATTACCAAGTCAACCATATCCTAGTCATATCATAATAACCAACATCCTTCATTAAAAAAGTTTTTAATAAAAAATTTCCTATAGGTAATTCCACGCCAAATCGATTATTTTTTTTGACGATGTCTTGGATTTTGTTCTAAATTGAATATATTATAGTTCACGTGAAATTAGGGGGGGTTGAGTCATCATTTTGCTTGTTTCGAAACCGTTTGAGAAATATCATAATTGCATTGTTTATATCATAATTGCAATTTGCTTGGAGTTTTGGTACTCTAATAGTTAATCGGGGGATAAGCATAACTCTTAAGAATGTACTCTCAATAGTTTCGATACGTAGAATGCCATCGAAGTGAACGTTTCAGATATCTGGTCCCAGTATGAAGTCTTGAGTTACCCCTGCCGTCACTTCGAGCTGTGACGGCCTCAACTTCTACGCCTGTCGCCATTAGAAGAACACGCCACTGAACACGACTTTTGCGCTAGTGATCGACAAGGCTCCGCATTGTATAAATACAATTCCTGTCCGTCCAACAGCTATCCCGCGTTTAACACGTTGACTGCCACAGTGAAAACAGAGGAGTATGGTAAGACACACGGAAATTTCAGTTGTTAAGGCTCATATCGATTAAATTTTCAAATCTAACCATTTAAATTACTACTTTACATTATTAGTCTAATACCAACAACATCCACAGTTTTTTTGTTTTCTTTTATTAATTATTCGATTGTAAAAAATTTGAGGCGCTGGTCACCGGTGACCATCGTGACAGTCAACCTGTTAAGGCACGGGTCTGCTGTAATGCCTTTCTGACAAGTCCATTAGCACGCCCCAAACGAAACGTCTCTCTTTCCTCTCTTTCCTCTCCTTCCCTTTTCTTTACATATTCCACAGCCGTTAAACTTTAAACTCATTGGAAAATGTTTCTTTTTGTACCAGTAAACTTTGGAGTACGAGCAAACTTAATGAAACAAAGGCAATAAGCTGTTATTTGTAGTAAATGAGTATAATTTTAATATTTATTAACAAGTGTATTACTGATAGGACTATCAGTAGTTATTATATTATGTACTGTTTTTCTCATGGATTGCTTATTATTATTTCTACTAATGGGCGCGGTGAGTGATTTGACTCATATGGTAACCATGAAGTGTTTAGCACCATAAAACTATTCTAAGACGATGATTTAGAATTACTTCCTATTATAGCAATATAGTGACTCTTAAATCTTTATTCCCCTTTTACAGTTTTAACTCTATAACACAGTCAAAGCACACTTCGTGTGCTCCTTCCTCTCAGTTGTTCTCCCTTGCATAACCTTGCGTGAACGTATACATAATTTGAATTTCTTTTCAGCATTATATTCTATAAACTACCATAAATGCACGAGGTTATCGTACAATTGTACCTGTTTCACAACTTGTGTGGCTAAATAGGATGCTAAAACAGTTTCGCATGTGACAGTATCCAATTCAAACGTTTCTATAAGCTGATCAATGCTTGACCGCCATAAAATTCTGTGACCGCGTCGCTGATTTTACTCTACCAGTATCCGTCTTGTATATGTCTTTGTTATGACTGTCTAAAACGTACCGTTGCATTCAGGATTAAAATAAAATACATATCTATCAATTTGCTCCGACCTATTGGATCGACCTGTTTGCAATCATTGAATGATATGCCCGTATTTGTTTTTACTGAACCATCAAATACGACACAAGTTTTCATTGTTGTACTATCTGCTTTGATAAGGGCATAAAGGAGAAGATTAAAAACTGATTTTTCCTCTACTATTAGTATTGCAATTCACGACACACGGAGAGGTGTGTCCCGGAAAGACATCAGTTTTACACCAATTTTTTGGTACATTTTTTAATAGATCTTAAAAAGTAAGGATCTTGCGTATATAGGATCTGCGAATAGCTTCGCGAGAAACTATGGGCGCGATGATGGTTCGCGCGAGTGTTACTGTTCGGAAATGCATACGTCCTTACATGCAAGAAGACGAAGTCGTACGTGCAATTAGATATGGTGAGCTTACCACACTCTTTGCTAATAAACAATGCTAAAAATACGACACTCATTTACATCCTTATCAAATGATATGAATTCAATTATGCTGCTTGGACGTTATACCAATTATAGGTTAGCATACTTTTAAAAACTCGGCAGCAGCTTCCAACTCTGGCGCGTTGATAAAGCATATCAGTGATTGGCCACAATGTATATATGTATATTGAAGAAAAGTTAAAGTATGGATAAAAGAAAATTGAAAAGTTTTTAAATTCACTTAGTGAAGATTATGGAATAAGCATTGATAGAGAGATTACTAAAATACAAACTCAAAATAATCGATAGAAAAGAGTGATACTTTTGTTTACTGATGATATTAAAAAGTTTCAAGATTCATTTTTAACAAGCAAGCGATTGCAGTATTTCTTAAAATATTCTTACGAATTTTCTTATGAAACACGGAAAAATTATCTTTGCAACTTTTTAATCGTTGTCGACCAGGAGAAATGATTGTTTATGTCTAGATGATTTTTAAAATTGTGGAAGCACTGATCAAATCTCAGATATAGAAACGTACAGGGTGCAGTTGAATAACATGTACAAGGTGATTCCTTCTGAAAAACTAAGAACAAAATATACAATATAGTTTTATTTCTTGAACTGACAATGAGTAACTTTTAAGCAATATGTAGACGTTGTTCACAAACACGGTATGTGTTATTACGTTGCTCGATGAACTGTTACTTTACCATAATAGTATGCGTACGCATCGAATTTTTAAACTTGATTTTTTCGAAAACTAAGTCTTAAATGAACAAATTCTATTGTATATTTTGTCTTTATTTTTTCATAAGAAATCACCTCGTGTCTGCTTGAACGTATTATTTGGCCACACCCCGTATATTGCCTTAACAGAAGAAGGAAAAACGTTAACCCGAAAAACTTGGCCGAGAACTTCCTGTTTTAATACATGTTGACATTTTAGATTGTCCGAAGCTAATTATTCATCATAGAAGTGACGTAGCAGTATCTTGTCAAAGTGAGTATTCATTTCAGTTATCATCTAATGTTAACGATAAAACACGATATCTCATGGCACGTAATTTAATGACGAAATATTCGGTACTATATGGGGTATAGAAGTTTCGTCAAGTCCAGTTTTAAAAGAATATTGCAATTAAATGCATTAATTAAAATTTAACTGATTAATTTCCATTAACTCGTGTTGAAAACAGATTTCGTAAGAATATAAAAGATTGTATAAATAACCAAGGTACAGAATGAATCTGAAGAAAAATCCAATATTGGTGAAGGTTCCCTGAACAAAGTACGAGTCACGCTTGCCCCAATGCAAATAATCGGTTGCACCAACAATTACTGTACGACACAAATTTTGGCGAAACTTATAGAGTTTCTCAATCTGAAATCAGATCTGAAAACAAAATTATTCTACCACGTACCGGTTTTGAGAAGCACGATTTAAAAAAAACACTTGACAAATGTAAACATTTTTAAATGTCTAAATGTGTTGAAACGTTCATTAAACATGACAAGATACCAGTTTCGCATTATTTTTTTTATATCTTTCATTTATCTTAAACGATAAGTCTAGCGTCATATAGTTTGATAGTGCGATGGACTCTTGCTTTTTAAGAGAAACTGGAAAACGTAAAAAAGAAATTGGTGCGAAACCATTTGAACACATTTAAATATTCATAATGTATCAAATGTTGGTATTGGTGTATTCAGGAAACGTTACGGAATCTCTTTCTATTAATAGATACACCTGCAACATCTTTTATTGTTGCGCTGTAAAATTTAGTTTTTTTTTTGCTCACAAATGTTACGTTGAGAAAAAGAAGCGGATTGCAGATTCATAATCAGTACATTAACTCTTTGCCGACGATTGCTAGAGTAGAGTAACTTACAAATTCTACAAATGTTGCCTGTTAATTCCGGTATGTTTATTTTAACAATCGGTGGCGAGTGCCTACAATTTATTCGGTAAGCTTCGTCAAACGATAAGGTGAGATTTATATATTTCTTTTTAATAATTAAAAGCTATCGGTCCCGGAGTGAATATTTTATGTTTGACGACAATAATGTTTAAGTGAACTGTCCGAAAATTTTTTAATGATCTCTGTTCGATTCGATATGTTGTTCTGATTTTCAATACCCGGTACCAATGTATTTAATTTGTAGAAAATTGTGAAACGGAATTAAAGGGTCCGCGTCACTGAATTTTCCCCGGGTCAGGTCAAATAAATCTGATCGAAAGCGACAGTCTGACCCAGGTATACAAGTAAGTTTACGGTTCCAAAGAACTCCAAAAAGCGGCCGAACCGTTTGGAATCACGAATACATGAATACATGAAGATTAGGAAAATTAATTTTGCGCCTTAACATTGTCCTGTGTGCTTAACACGTTAACTGCCGTGGTGGCCATTGGTGACCGGCGCTTCAAACTTTACATAATTAAATAATTAATAAAAGAAAAGATAAAATAAACCATCGATATTAATAGTATTAGACTAATAGTGCAAACTAGTAATTGGAATGGTTACGTTTGAAAATTAATCGACACAAGCCTTAATAATTGGAATTAAAGTGTATCTTACCACACACGTCTGTTTTCATTGTGAAAGTCACCGTGTTAATCTGAAACAGATGAAATATTGGAAACATTTTCCTCTTACACTATCGGAAAAACATGTAGAGTGGCGGAAATATTTACACTTACATATGTACATAGCAGTAGTTAAACTTTTAGGAACTTTATTATAAGTTTAAAGTTTAGTTTGTTACTCTACGCGTTCTATTCAGTGTAAATATTTGAAAACATTTTATTTTGAGCAAATAAAGCTTTATTGCGACAAGTGGGCGAACACTTATGCGGCCAATTGTATTTCTGAACATTCGAACCGAATTACTTTCTTACAATGTGACGTGCTCGATTTGTGCAGAGAACGATCCTAAGCGTTCTATGTAGTAAACAATATTATTAGGTTGAGTAAAAAGTCCGTTCGCGTTTCTTCACAAGAATATAAAGTTTTAGTACATATTTTAATATCAGACTTACTTAATCAATGATATCATTTTTACCGTTTTGTTCTATAACCTTTTCCAATCTGTTTGGTGACATGAATATTCCTTTTTCATAAAATTGTTGTGTTTTCTAATTAAAAAATTTAGAAACGTGTGTTTTTACTTATTCTATGTTTTTAAACGATATTCCATCAACGGAATTTTGCAATGTTCGAAATAAATAAAAATGAGATGGTACCAAGTTCGGTGAGTACGGTGGGTGTCGTTTTTCTTGTATTGCTGCTTTTAAGAATAGCAGTTGTTCACAGTATTTTTCAGAATTAATAGTCTGGTTGTTTGGTAAGAGTTTATAAAACAATATTTCCTTATAATCTCACCGAATCCAGATACCAATACCTTTTTAACGTGATGTTCAAATTTGGCCGTTATTAATGGTTTCTTTCACATTATTTGTATTGTAATGGTTATTTCACAATCTCTGTATTGTTTTAACAATGTCAACAATCGCGAGCCGTCGTTGTAGCGAACGAACTTTTTACTCAACCTAACAGTTACAGTTAATTTTGATTATTTTAATTGTGAGCAAAAGAAAAAATATCGCACCTGAACAACGGCTGTAAATACAGCTGCTTCTAAAACAACGTCTAACATACCGAAGCATTGCTGATGAATTAAGGATAACTGTTGGAGCTTGTTATACAGCTATAAAGCATATAGAAGTGAATAAAACAGCATAAGATTATGTTCTTCGGAAACAAAAACAACGTGAAACGGATGTTCATACTGATCGCGTGATTCATCGAACTTCTAAAGCTGAACGTTTAAAACTGCTGTCGACATTCATAATGAAATATCTCCGTATTTAAAAGGAAAAATAAGTGTAAAATCAGTTAGTGACGGCGTTTAAACGAGTTTAACCTTGACGGGGAGAGTAACCCGAAAAAAACCTCCGATTTCCGAAAAGAAACGATGCGCTAGACTTGACAGAAGAAAAATAGTCCAAAGTCCTGTTCATAGATGAAAGCGAGTTTAACCGATTTGATTCTGATCAAAGTTCTTTGGCAAGGAATATATGTAGTAACAATTACACAAAACCAACCATCAAAGGTGGAGACTGGTTTCGGGTAGTATGAGCATAAAATGGTACTGGACCGGTGCATCGCGTTACAGGAATTGTAGATTCATTTCGTTTATTTGGATTATTTCGTTACCAAGCGGGTAACGATCCGTACAGCGAAAGAATTTATAGCAAACGAAAAATGAAATACTATGAAATGGCCTGTCAAGTTCCCAAGATCTCAATCTATTAAAGGATGCTATGGATTGATGTTGATCGCGACATAAAAATCAGAAATCAACAAATATTCAGCATTTTTTTTAAACAATCGAAGAGACATGGAAATCCATTCCAATTGTGGAAGATGTCGTCGTTTAATTAATTCAATGCCAAGACGTTGTGCCGAGGTTATAGAAGGTAATGGAAGAGCTATAAAGTATTAGGTTAATAACATTTAATAGTAGGTATATAGATGTTTAACAATGATAAAAATGTCAAGAAAATCTTGTTCGAAAGTTACATTCGCGACATACATATATAATACATGTCGCTGAAATTTCTGTCAAAGAAATGTTATTTTATTATGTTCTACTTGCTATTAATTTCTAGTCAAATATATTACCTATATGCGCCTGTAGAATATAAATTGTACTATTTATAATTTCAATATAAATACACGATCTACGTTCGTTTAATTATAAAATGTAATTAACAATTGAAAATAACTATGTATGTTTATAAGTGTATGTCCGTCACTGTACGTAAATCTACAAAATATATTTTTTACATTTTTATTGCAGGTTTAGATAAAAAAAGTTGTAATATAAAAAAGGTGTAAAATGTAACTGCTATTGATTTTTTTTATTTCCCAGTTGCAATTTTCACAATTTTTAAAAAAGGTAAGTATAGTGTTTTAAACAGTAGGCGAATTCTTCTGAGATTTATGCTACATTTATAGCATTGACGGAAATCTTTAAAATAAAAGATAACTGATACACGTGAACGTCGATTACGTAAATCTGAACGAATTCTGCAAAGGTGCCATCACATTTCACAATTACGGAAACCTAACTTGCAGCGGTAGCACGTGCCAGCGAATCAGCAATTTTTCGTAATAATACACAAGGAAATTATAACAAAAACATTTTAATGAAATTTCTTATTTCCAGAATTACTACATTTTTACAAACGTAGGGGAGCTAACAAATTAATGATAAATAATAGTTCTGCATCAATTGTACTATGCTTGGTAAAAGTTCAGAAAACTTGAATGAAAAGTGATTCTGACATTTTGTTGAGAAAAATTGATAAAAATATGTTTATCTTTAATATTTACAATGCACAGCATTCACCAATTAAAATAACTGTTTTAATTAGTAAGAAAATTTCTTTTTCAATTTTCTTTCCGTGTGACTATTTCTTAATGTTTGAAACGATTTAAGATAACGTTAGTTCCATTGCGATTGTTTAATTTCCCAGCGTTTCTATTGTAATTATTCGCATATTCCTTTTCTAAAGATATCTTTATTTTTTTCGGTATTAAATAATATTTTTATTTCTTTTATAGAATGTTGTGGAATAATTTGAGAAAAAGCTTTCATTTTATACAAAATAAAATACGTTTGTCATCAATTATTTCTAAACAGAATTAACATTTTGTCAGTAGAATTGGCAATTTGATTTAGCGTATGTTTTACAGTCCTTTATGTATATGTACAATATAATGATTTGTAGAAATTATGTTTATTTGAAAAAAATGGGTTTTTGACAACTAGTAATATGATCTTCTTTTTACTCGTTTTGTATCAATACTAATTCAAGGACCTCATCTATTGACCCCTCAATTCACAATAAATTTTCTCCAAATTTTTAATAACTTTTTTAAAGTTCTTTAAAACTCAGAAGATACCTACATGATTTCAACGTGTTTATTGGTAGTAAAACTAAAGCTGTATTATTGTTATGTGTAAAGTTAATGATTTATTAATTTATTTATCATATTTATTCCCCGTGACCATTGGATTATCCGAACATAAAGTCACTTGCAACGTAAAGTACTTGCAATCAAATTAACACGAAAATTATCACAGTATTTGAAAGCAAAGGTTATAGCTGCGAACTTACCCAAGCCTCTTGAACTTGTTTGCAGATACTCACTTTTTTTTCTTTCAACGTATTTTAGAATTTCACTTTATCTTTACTCCTACGTCTATCTTTATCCAAACGTCTGTTGATCTTTCTGAAGATAAAGAATTATTATACAATATATGCTAGTGTGTGTTTCATCCTTTATTTCTTTTATTATCTATTTTATTTATCATTTTTAAGAAAATTTAGTTCTTGCGTTAATTGACAGTCAGAACATTCACGAATGATTTCACTTATGTTTCATGACAATTTAATAATAAACAACCTTCTGTAAACGGTAAGACATTGACCTGATAATTTCGAAAGTTTGTACTACAATTAAATTAGGAGTTTGTAAACTTAACACAGTTATATAAAACAAGCAAAATGTTATTTTGTACTGTCACATTTATAATTGGTCAAATAAATTGTGATTAGAAGCAATTTATTCTCCAATGAAAAGGAAAAATATCCTAAAAAAATGATACAAAACTCAATTAAGGTTCTAATAGCAATAAGTGAAACGTATAACTCTCGGAATAGCGGTTTCGTTCAAACTTTGCAGCATTAGAGAGTATATAAAAAATAATAATTGTTCAGCATTACAGTGCGAGTCTCTTCAAAATAAGAAAGATGTTTTTAGATTTTGTATTATATACCAAACTGTAAAATTCAGATCACGTAGCTCATTTTAAAAAACAACAATTCACAAGACTGAATAAAGTGTACGTTACAATAACCTTAAGCATAAACCTCTTCTTTTTCTGAAGGAGGTGTGTACAATTATTGCTTTCGATATTTTTGTTATACTGCAAAATTTCGAGAAAATTAGTGTTCCAAACACCGTGCGTTCCCTTTCTAAACACAAAGAACATTTTATTATGATGTATATTAAAGGTTTATTTAAAAAGTTCAATGCTCTTATGGTAATGCTTATACAATGATATTAGGTTGAATACTTGTTGTCGGTACAAGCATTAGATATCACTGTATGGGAATTTTCCTTGATGAGAACGTATAAGTTGAAAAATAAAGAGTGGGAGAGAGTTTTCGGCGATGGACTATAAAACCACGATCAACCGATCGATGCATCGTAGTGTCGTTTTAGCGATTTATCAAGAAACGTGACTTTAACAAATACATCTCGTGGTTGAGCATTATCAACATGACGCACTCCGACACAAGGAAGAGGGTTTCCATTATTTCCATCTCGGAGCGAATGCAAATTCCAAAGAGCACACCAAAAGGTTCGTATTATATTGTAAGCGTTCTTTGGGTATTTTATATAAAACCGATAGATCGTTTTACAGTCATTTTATATTTAAGCTTTTCATCAATTTCTATCTTTTTTCCTTTTTCCTTTTTCCTTTTTCCTTTTCTTTTATTTTCTTTTATTTTACGCATCATCAAAACCTTTTTACTACTGTTTCAACCGCATAAGTGTGAAAAGTTTGAATTCAAGTACTGTAATCGATCACTCCAGAAAAAGATTTGCTCGAGAAAATTAACGTGATTACGGCTCGATGACATCAATCATTGACGAGTGTTATTTATCGTGATTTTCGCAGAGATAGATTACGAGGTTTGTCCTCGTTTGAAATATTAGCTCTTACGTGCTCAGACTCTCTTACTTGCGTAAGCATTTTTCGTATCTGTCCAGATTCATCTTTCTCATGAGTTCAGTAATTTATTAGTGTTATCTTACATTTCAAAAATCTGTACACAGAAAGCAATATTTAGTATTGTTTTCTATGTGTGTTTGTAATATGACAAAATTCACTATAAAATACTTGATAAACCTTAAAGTTATAGTAATTTTTCCATTTTATTGTCGCACGAAGAAAAATCGATCTATGTTGAAAATGCGAATTGTAATACACAGCAGGTAACAAAAGTCAGTAAACACAAAGCAAAGAAACAGTGATATTAAATCATACATCTAATTGAACTTCATGGAATGAGCTACACCAACCTGATTGTAAGAAAATAAAAATGCACGATGCGCATTAGATATATCTACATATGTTTGAAAAGTAAACACAATTTACATCGTTCGATAGCTTTTCAATCGTTTTGATTTTGTAATAGTCAACCGATACAAATGTTTCAAGTCAACAATACTTTCCTGGTGTTTATAGTTTCGGAGAAAATCGAATTTGTCTAGACTTAATCGATGTAATTAGACGTTAACGCAAATATAGATCAACGGCAGCGATACTCTTGTCCATCATCAGTCGTCTTCTGTGAACATTCACCGATGCCACCGATGACATTGCAGCGTTCTAGCTGCAAAGATTTCATATTTATATCCGAAATATAATACGGTTTAATAGCCTCTTTAACAGAAATGTTTACCTCTTTTCTATCGTGTGCTTAGAATTCTTCGAACACTAATTAGTTTTTGAAGTAAATTAGAAAACAACATCAGCAAATAGTCATTTAAATATATTTCAACAGTTACAAGACAAAAGCACTTGCACATTTTTAATCGTTTCTTAAAATTCGATTTGCTTAAAAAACTAAATTGTACTACAAATAATAGGGGAATTCACGAATTCGTGTTCGGCATAAAAAAGGTCTATACGAATCGTTTATTGGGGATTACAAAATCAGTAAGATTAAAAAGTTATCGAGCAATGTAGGTCGAGTTTACTTACTTTTCAAATATGTATCCATCATTTTTATTTTGTTCCACGAACAGATTATTAATTAAAGAAAGCTTATTTCATGTAGTTTCAAGTGTTTCTTTGCTCTGAACTTCAGATGTTTACTAGTTTTTCTTAGTCACTGTATATATTTCAAATGTGTTCATTTTAATGTCTTCAATTATACCTATTTTCTTATCAGATAAATATAAATAGAAACTAATATAGACGATTACATTAATTTACAGTTTCTGTCATTAATTCAATTAATGCATAAATATAATATTATAATTCGAATTGATTGTTTCATCCTGTTGTCAATAAACAAACATTTCTTATTTCTTTTTATGAATAAATAAAATGATATTGACTAGTTGTAAGTAAGGTGGTTATAGTTTACTTTTCTTTTCGGAATTTTTACGAACTGAATGAAATTTTCTTATATTCTGTTTGAGGGAAAATACTTTAGAGTATTGAAAATTTTAAGTTTTGTTACTTTTCTGCAATAAAAGTTCAGTATTTTGTTCAGGAGAAATATATCATGTATTTGAAAAATACTATAAGTTCTGATTATGAATATAAGTTCTCTTTACATTCAGAAGGGAAATCTTTGGAATTATTAGAAAATCTTTAAAGGATTAATGATGAATATTAATTGATTATAATAATAGTATAATTGTATACTTACTGTTGAGTGTAACATTATTTATGGAATAAACTAGGACTGATCTACATTAAAGTTAAGAGCTTTCAACAAATTAATTTATATAATAATATTGGTACTTCTTTTTCCGTTAAAGTCTTAGCTATATCCCTGCATTATAACGTAATAACATTTTGTTGTACAATATTTTTTATAATATATTGTCATTCATGTAAACTTATTAATAAAAGACTATTTTATTTGTTGATCTTTTCAAAGTAGTAATATCGCGTGTACACTTAACGCTATAAAGCTTCACTTTCTTTTATAATTGTAGCATGTATTTTATTAAATACGTAAATCATATGAGCATTTCGTAATTTACAAATTACATCATACATTTCTTCTGGCCAAAACTTGTCAGGATAGATTAATTATAATATTTCTGTTTTCTTTTCAAACATGCAGTACATTATATAATGCACATTATAAGCATAATAACATTTTGATTTTCTGATGTTTTGTAGCTCCTTTTAAAGAAAATTATATACGTTCCTTTGCGATGTACAAATTGAATCAAGTACTGTATTCGATGCAGGCACGTCAAATTACGAAAGGTGTATTAAGAACACGTTCCATGCGATTGTAAGCAGCGTACCATAAGATATACGTGACGAATCGCTTTGAATTCTAAAATGTGACGCCAACAACTCGTCAATGTCAGATTTCTCGTGATGACCTAGAAATATAAAGCAAACGATTTGCTCGTTCACATTTTCTGTATTGCAGGCATCGTGGTATGCAAGGAAGTACAGAAGGTTGTTTTATCGCCAGCATAAGATTCAAGAATGTTATTAAAAGATATAACACGTTGAATCTTATTAATTATATATTGAGTTATTAAACAGTTACGAACCGAACACTCCTGTGGCTGAGACCACCGGCTGTGCGCGCTCTCATTGCTTGATGCTTTTTATTAACATAATAATTCAAACTCGGCGCTTTAACGAACGTTTTTCTAAAGGAAAAACTTGTTTAGAATCATTTCAGCTACCACTGCTTCAAATTATGCCCACCTACATTTTCTTTTCATTACAAGCTCGGAGAAAAGGTAGCAAAAAGAGGGACCTTAAATATTTCCTTAGTGGTTTTCGTTTAACGTTTTACGTTCTCTTGTTCGTAAAATTTTCTACCTTATAGAATGCGTTCAGCTAAACATTCCTATATCCTTTTCTTTAGATGTAAACAGCTCATTGTTTAGAAGATATTAACAATTAAACTTATCTACTTTTTGTATTTTAAAGTCGAAAGCGTGTATTTATACTTCGTACATGTATAATGTACCGGTAACGTAACATAAGGTTCACTACTTCCACTTCACAGCTGTTTAATGGGTTTCATACAAACCTCAATCGTGGTCGGCAACATGTCATCATTTTATGGGATTTCGTGTCGTTTGAAATGAAGTTCCGATATTGTCCAACAACACATTTTCGCCAGTTTTTTTATTACGCACTTTACGTTTCATAATGGCGATTTTAGGAACTGTTTCGGACAAAATGATCAAGGTGGATTATTGAGTCATCAATAGTATAATTATGGATCCCGAAATGCGAATGCGATTGACTGAGTGACTTCTGAATCGTACGAGTAATTCATATTATTTAAAATTAATTTTCAATTATTTTCAATTATTATTACTCTAATGCAGAAACTATTCCTAATTAATATATGTATATAGTAAAACGCTACATAAAAATTCTAAGGAGCCTTTAAAGTCTCATGCGCGTGTGACAAAATGGGGAATTCCATGATTGATCTATCTCATATGTACCTTGCTTGTGATCATACCTATCAAGATAGCAACCTACAAGTTACTAATTGTCGATAAGTACGGTATCTGTTTAAATAGGTCACAAAATGCAATTAATTATTTAATTAAATACTTACGTTAATAACAACAATAATGTGTTAACTATTGTTATTTGCAATATTAAAATTCATTTCATTAATAATAATAATTCATACATGAAATAAACTTGACCGTAATTGGTTCGAGTAAAACGATTTAGTAGAAGTAATAAATTGCTTATTTACATATATACGGGAATAACCCATTGGCACAATGAGTGAAGCTATAACACGAAGGAGCTCTAGAAAAGACACTGAAATACAGACAATAATGTAATAAGAAGAAACAAAAAGAGGAAAGAAAACATACGATGTATATTAATTAACGTAATAAGTAGGACTAGTATACAGATCATAGTTAGGTAAAGAGTGAAAAAAAAGAAATAAAAAAAAAAAAGAAAAGTGTAGACACACTTAAAGTAGGAAAATTAAAAAAATAAATAGCCATTGAAACAAATATGGTCGAAATAGTTCTATTGTCTGAATGGTGTACCATGAAATTTTTAGGAGAAAAATGCACGATTTCTTAATCGTACAAAAAATGCATGGAAATTCAATTCGAATCAAATTTCGGAACAAAAAATAAAGTGATCGATGATTTGTTATACAAATAGTAGATCAACTGTGATGCAACATTGTTCAAGTGTAAGCACGCCGAAACGCGATTATAGCGATTCATATTTACAGGAATGAACAGAGATAGATGTAATATTAGGTAGAAAAACATTAACCTAAAAAATCTGTATTATACTTTCTCTATTAAGTCTTTGTGGTGTTTATAATGCGGAGATCAGGTTATCGACTCAGATTATAATCTGGAACGCATTCAAGAATTATACAGTGTAAGAAAAATGGAAGAATTAGAAAAACAATGTTTAATAGCGCGACCGATGTCGTACAGGTAATTTATCTGAGAAATAAAATCTGAGAAATTTTAATACAAAAAGATTCATTTAAATCTTGTTGTAATAAAGTTGCATCTTCCACGCTCTGAATAGTAAGATACATTTTCAAGTAGAAACTTACTGTGAAGAAATATGTTAGATACATCGTTAGTAAAAAGAATAGAAACAGTTGTCCCGAGTGGGAAGAACCGTGAGGTACTCCTGAAAGAACACAACGACTTCCTTACAAAAGGCAGTTGTTAAATTTCACTATCTGAGTTTTGTCAATGAGGCCAGTGAGCTAGAAAGCTAATTAAGAAAAGTTCCATGCGTAAACCGATTGCGTAAAGATTACTTAAAAGAATGAAATAACCAACGGAGTTAAAAGCTTTGCTAGAATCGGTGTAAACGGTATCTGCCTATATATAGTCTTCTGTCTCCAAAAAATCTGATCAAAGAAAATGATGATAAAATAAGAGATTAGTAGTTGCAGATCTTTCGAATACAAATCCATATTATTGGTTGATAATTAGGTTATTACAAAGAAACGATCATTTGTTGGCGGTAATGTTTGCAAAAGTTTTTGGCATTTTTTTTCCGAAGAAAAAAAGGAAAAATCACATCGTGGAGAAATTTGTTAAACTATTGAGGATCTTTAATTTTACTACTAAAGATAACCTAATCAAGTTGCACGTATAAAAAAAACCGTTTATTAACTCTTTGTACTCGAGTGGCGCCTCTGGGATGACATACGTGATTAACTAGAATATTTTCAAATATAGAGTTATTTATATTAGAACGTAGCAAATTAATGAACGAAATAAAAGTAAATAAATCATAAATATTTGTGATTCTTTTTTTTTTAAACATGGCTTTTGAATTGTGGAAGTTTTACTGGAAAACATATATATTTACACGTAAGTGTAATTATATTAAAAAATGCTTCGAGTGTAAAGGGTTAAAAATGAATTATATGATTAGATACGGAGGCGACTACTCGAAAGCATTCTTTGGGTCTGCGTCGCGTCGATCATTTGTTGTGTCGACACAAACACCCCCATTACAAAATTGCCTAGTACTTCGCTTCTCAATGTAAACAATAGCCAAAGAAAATGTAAGAAATCTGAGATTTCTGAAAAATACGATCACAGCTAGCACCTTTGTTTAAAGAGACTTAAGAATACGGAAAATATCACAATATTGATAGTTATGGCCGAATTCTTTACGGTTCTTTTAGATTTATAATCAAGTGGTAAATTAATATTAGCAGAGTAAATGAAACGAAAAAAAGAAAAAATTGGAAAAAATATGTGATATTGATTAATTTGTGTTTGTCAAACTATTATTTAAGGAAATATGTGAATATGGAGAGAAATTATTTGTAGAATTCCGAATAAAGTTTTAAAACGATTTAGGATTATTTGCAAGGCTTACAAAGTTCAAACTGGTTACCTGAGAAGACCAATCATGTCGTGATAGGGATATGCAGTTGTTGACGCGTGAGCAATTTAATTGTTTTATGTGAAAGTGTTCTTTCGGAGTATGCCCATTCCACACGCTGATTTAACGGCGAATGGATTTTATTGAAGGGTGGATAATGGGTGGATAATGAATAATGGATTATTGAAGGGTGTATATTGAAGGGCGTGTAATTGTATGTAGTTTCTGTTACAGTTTTTGAGAATCTCTGTTCGATTTTCCTTTTAGCAGGTTTAAGGAAAACTTTTCTTCGAGCTGAGGGTGGAGTATTAGCGAGTGTTCTATGTTGTCATTGGTTAAGGCCAATGGTGCAGGTTCGGCGTGGGGGTGACGGAGAAAACAGAAAATTCCGTCTTTGATGGGGCAGGTCGCTGCTAGAAGCACTTGAACTTTTGGGACTTTCTAAAATCTTGTGTTTGTCTTGTCCCCTTGTTTTGCCTACCCTTGAGACATCTGGAAACCTTTACCTTTTGCTTAGAATATCAATTTTCTTCGTTACGCCGTAACAGCAGTTATCTTTTATACTAGAAAACATTAAACAGTCTGACTATAGACTAGTACATTTAAAACAATAATCAGTCATTTTCCCGTTTGGTTAGAGGGGTTAACTTGTGATATGAGAAATTTACATACGTGCAGTTAGGAACGTACGTAACATAACGTAAATGTTAAATGCTCGTGATTGCCGCGATGGCGTTCGAGCTTTTGACAAACACAAATAACGTTCATAGAAGCGCATCATATAAGCAGACTGTTACATATACCTACATATGTATAGTTATATTTCGAAAAAAAACCTTTAGGTGAAATATTAATAGTTTGTATTCCCACCACTTTATCAGTAAGAAATACCAGCTTATTTACAATTTTACAAAACGCCATTGCTTATTCAAGATCTCCGGACTATTACAAAATATTAACCACTCTTATGGTTATATTCCTGTAAATATAAAATGGCTCTAAACAAACAATCACTTTTGCAACGAACAAAATCTTAATTACGGTTATACAAAGACCGTGCTCCGCATAATCATAAGCGTCCATCGGTCCTTCGAACAACGAATACCACCAGACTAAACACCTTTACCTGCTTTGTTAACCGTGTTACCATGCAAAAGATTATAAAGAAGTGTAATATAATACAATTGTCAGAATATCCACTTCAAAGTGGATATTCGCACTTAAAAAAGAATATGTGTAAAATATTTCCTACATAATTTCCTATTTTCAACCGTAGGTCACTTTCTCATTCTTCAATTTTAGTCAATTTATAATCTTGGAAACCACATTAAAAAACAAGCGGTTGCAACCACAGGTCAGCTCAGAGTCTCATTGACTCGCTTTCAAACTTACCTATATAGAGTCATTCAATCATTCGTCTTCTATCACGGCACTTCAGAAACGATTAGAAAAGATAACACTGCTATATGAAAAATTCGATACGATACAATCTCAAATTCGGCTGAGGAACATGTAGATGCACGTGATTTTTTTGAAAATTCATTTTTTCAACTCATCGCATCAGCAAAAGATATAATATCGCAATCTCAATTACGACATGTGCAATCCACTCAAGCGCCTACGCCTGTTTCATCGATTATCAGTATAGAAAATCGAGTCAAATTGCCAACCATAGAATTACCCACATTCGACGGTTCGAGTTACTTATACACATTAATCCAAATCTTTCAAATATAAAAGAATTTCATTATTTAAATGCATCAGTAAAGGATATCATTTAGGTATAATATTTCGGAATTAAATTGTACGCTTGTTTGGAGTAGAATAAAAGATCGCTATGAAGATTTAAACACATTAAAGTGTCATCGTGTGAAATTCCATCCTCTTCCAAGGAATCATTAACAGGTTTAAGACATTTTGTTTGAGTCCGGTTTGAATAAATTCGAGAAGACAGTGTTTAGCGAATATATGTATATTTTTGAGAAATTCTGGATGAGCGTTCACGTCACATGCGGTATGTCGGTCAAAACTATTATTAAGAGAATACATATTTTCTAAATCTTATATACTAAACCTACGGTTTAAAAGAGGGAAGGGGTACGGAATGACGAGTCTATGGAACTATGAGCTATCCCCTTGTTGACTGCATGAGTAAGGGTGAATCAGTGGTCAATCTTATGTATGGACACATCATCGGGCCGTTATAACCATCTTTTTTTTTTTTTTTTTTAACGTGGAGGAAATCTTCCAAAGACACCAGCCACCCCCCGGGGGTGAGGTGGCGGGTAGTGTCGGATTTCTACCGACTAAAACCTCCACGGCGACCTACGGACGCTGTGCAGCTTCTGGCGTATTGGGGGAGCCACGGGAACTCTGACGAACACTACCGCGGCTTCCCCACGCCACTGGCCGGCCCTTAACCTTTAGGGCCGGCCGCGTCCCGAGGGGGGAGAGGTAAACTTCTCTCCCCCCTAATACTCCTCACTCAGCGGTGCAGGGAGGCCGCGCCCCGCACCGCTCCATTACAACGGCCACATAGCTGGACGCCCAGGGCGTCGCGACCGCCGGGGTGGCTGCCCTTCAAGATGTGATGTGAGGGCAGCCACCCTCTCCTGCCGGTATCAAAGACAATCGGTCAGCCGGCGGACCTCTTTACTGGCGGTCCGCCGGCGTCCAAACGTAGCCGCCGCCTCCCCCGGGCTCTTCGAGCGGGGTCGGACAACTCCCGAACCCACTCGGCGGCCTCCTTCTGCGACATAACAGCGTCGCAGAAGGAGACCACCCCCTTACAGTTCCTCTCGCTCTCCAGCATTGCCTCAACTACGCTGAAGAGTGAGAGGTCGTACCCGATTTGGGCTTTAACCAGTTAACTGTGATTGACGAGTATACTCGTCATAGAGAAGTGGCACGATTTTGTGTATTGACGAGTATACTCGTCATGCGTATAAAGTAGTGACCATTGACTATTTAAGTTGTAATTTTTGAGAAAAACAAAACATATTCTCAAATTTCAAGATGTTTAGAATATTTTGAGGCCATGCCGGAATAAAATAAACAAATAAAAAATATAAATAATTTGAGATGAATTCATGCGTCCCCGTATGCACCGACCGAAACAGCTTACCAGTTCGCATAACGAATTCATTTATGTGCAATGATAACGTTTTTTAGATGTTAGCTTAAAGGATCTTACCAATAATTGGATAAAAATTGTTAAATATTACGTTTAAATATTATGTATCAAAATTGCTGCGCAATGACGGCGTTCACAATTCGAGGCATTCGAGCAATAAGTATTTTTTTCTTCTTAGATTTCGTTACAAGCATTTTGTAAATCAATCCACAATTGTTTTTCTGGTTTTGGACACTTCGCTGTCACTTTACGATTCATTTCATGCCACAGTTTCTCGATCGGATTCAATCCGGTTCGGTGATTGCGGTGGCCACTGCTTAATTTGAAACATTAAGGTCTTCTAATTGTTTTAAATAATTTTGACACACTTTTGCACTGTTTTTAGGGTCGTTATACTGCATACAGATAAAGTTTTCGCCTATGAGCTTCGTTCCTGATGGTACTGCGTGATTTCCGCATATTTTTGTATATTTCCGATAATCCGTAGGTGGCCAAATACTTATGGACGGTAATGTATGTTTATGTTAACCAAATAAGTAAATATTAGTAATAAAATTGTCAATTTTATAAAATAAACCCATCTTTTTGATCCAATATCTTACCAGCGCAACTTACTCTGTGATTGACGAGTATACTCGTCATGGCCCGATTCTGGCGACACAAAACGGTGCGCGCTCTCAGTCGAGGGCGCCACAGTTAACTGGTTAAGGACTCGACGCAGCGCTGAAAAGGCGGGGCATTCCTCCAGCGTGTGCTGCGCCGAGTCCTCCTCCTCCCCACAGTGGTGGCAGACTGCCGTCGCCTCTCGTCCTATGCGACACAGGTAGACACCGAAACAGCCGTGTCCGGTGAATACCTGCGTCGCTCGGTAGGTCAGTTTACCGAAGCCCCTCTCTCGCCACCTGTCAAAGTGCGGCAGGAGAGCCCCGGGAACGCGCTCTCCGTAGTGGGACATCAATTCCCGTTCCCAATTGGAGAGCGCTTTCTCCCGGGCCTGACGCTCAAAGCTCTCGATCTCCTCTGGCTCTGGAAGGGCCCCTCGATGGCGGCGGCTGATCTGTACGCGTGTGTATACATACCAGCGCACAGCCGCCTGCCATTCGAAGGGAAGAGCCCCAACCAGAGCCTGCGCCGCCATGTAGCTGTTTGCTGCGCCGGTTGGCCATCAGGTCCGGGGCCCAGACTGGGGCCCCATACAGGGTCATCGACCGCACCACTCCTATGTACAGGCGGCGCACTCGATCCTCAGGTCCCCCGAGATTAGGCAACAGGCGGCCAAGAGCGGCCGCCGCTTTTTCCACTCGGAGGATGAGGAGGTAGAAATGGGCCTCGAAGCGCTAGTGGCTGTCGAGGATGAGCCCTAGATACTTCATCCGGGAACCCACCTCGACACTGGCCTGACCTACCCGGATCCACGACCTGGCCGGTGGCCGAGACCGAGGCCTGGTATGAAACCATATGGCCTCGGTCTTCTCCGGGGCTATCCTCAGCCCCAGGTCGTGGATCCTCGCGACGACAGCTGCCACCGCTATCTCCGCAAGGCGGATGGTCCTCCCAAACGTCATCCCGACGGCAACCACCAACGTATCGTCTGCAAAGCAGACGAGACTGGCGCCGTCGGGAAGAGCGACCCGCGTTATACCCGAGGTCCCACAGCAAGGGGTCCAACACGGACCCCTGTGGGACCCCGCGGTCTATCTCCCTCCGCTGGATACCGTACCGGCCAGGGTACTCTACCCACCTGTCCCGCAAGTACGCCCCGATCACCGCCTTTAGATAGGGAGGCACGTCATGGTAATCGAGTGCCTCCCTAATGGCGGGCCAGGGCAGGGTGTTGAAGGCGTTGACGATGTCAAGTGGCACCGCCAAGCACACCCCACCCCGGCTGACTGCATTGTCCGAGAGGGACCGGACGCGAGTAATTGCGTCCACCGTCGATCGTCCCTCTCGGAACCCAAACTGGCAGTCAGCCAGATCGGGGCCAACGCGGGTCAGGTGGCTGGAGAGGCGGGAAGCGACAACGCGCTCGAACATCTTTCCCGCCTCGTCCAGGAGACATATCGGCCGGTACGCGGAGGGAGTATCCACGGGCCTTCTCTCCTTTCTTAGGAGGACCATCCTACCTTGCTTCCATATCGAGGGGAACTCCCCTGATTCAAAGCAAGCGTCAAAGACGCGGCGCACCTTCCTTTCCAGGACGCTCAAGGCCAAGGCCCATGCTCGGCCGGGGATCCCGTCCGGGCCCGGGGCAGTGTTCTTGTTCCGGAGCCACCGGACCATCCCGGCCATCTCCTCATCCGTGACCCCCACATCGGAGAACCGGCTTTGTAACCGGCCCTCCGTCTCGGGTATGGGTCGGGACACTGGATCCCCAAGGGGAAAAAGTGTGTCCACGACCCGCCCGAGAAACTGGGGGTCTTGGCTCTCTGTGAGAGGGGGCGCCCAGGGACGTAAGCATTCCAACACCATCTTGTACGGGCGCCCCCATGGGTCTTTATTCAGAGAGCCGAGGAGATCCTTCCACGTTTCGGCCTTAGCCTTCTGGATGACCAGCTGCAGGGCTACTACCTTATCACGGTCCACGTTTCGTCGTCGACGGGCGCGAGTGTATTAGCGTCGCGCGCGTACGCAATCGCTGCGTAACTCCGTGATCGCGCGCGACCACCAATACACCGCCTTCCGCGGGTGGACCCTGGCCCGGGGCATGGCGACGTCGCAAATCGACGTCATTGCGCCCCGGAGCCATTGGGCTTCTACCTGCCCGTCGACAGGCCCGGCCGGTTGTTCTGGCCAGGCCACGACGTGGGCTGCCGCCATCAGGGCGTCCTGGTCTAGGCGTTTTAATGCCCATCGCGGCGGTGGCTTCGCTGGACGGCGCCGGGGTGCCACTTGCGGGGCAGCGGAGAGACCGATATATATATATATATATATCGATGGTCCGATAGGGACTCGACCTCTTCCGCCACCCTCCACCCCGTGATACGGCGCGCGGTTGCGGGGGTTGCCCACGAGAGGTCTACTATTGACCCCCAATTGTGCCGCACGCACGTATGGACCGAGCCCGTATTGAGCAAACGGAGCTCGAGTCCCGCCGCCCAGTCCAGCACCTCCTGGCCCCTCGAGTCTGTCCTGGGGGACCCCCAAGCCGTAGCTTTGGAGTTAAAGTCCCCCAGGACGAGTACCGGACGGGGAAAGCAGCGGGAGATAACTCTCCCTAACCCGTCCAGGTACTCCTCGAATTGACCGAGGGGCCAACTCGGAGGTGCATACACTGCCACCACCGCGATGTCTCCCCATTCAATTGCCAGGTATCCCCGCCCGCGTTCGATGGCAACGCAGGACGGGGACCCTGGCTTTCCTCCCCAGAGCGTCGCGACGGAGCCCATCAGGTCCCCCACCCAGCTTGGGTGATTGAGGACCTTATAGGGCTCCGCCACGACGGCCAACCCCGCTCGGCCAGGGTCTGCATTAGCAGATCTTGGGCCCTGGCCGAGCAGTTGAGGTTGACCTGAATAATTGGGCCCTCGGGCCCCATTATGTAGAAGGCTCAATTGCCATAGCCCCTGCGTGAACAGCGGCCTCCTGAACCTTTTCTTTCCGTTCACTCACTGGCAACTTGGCTGCAGGTGGGGCTGCTGCCTTAGCCCCAACCTTGTTTGTTTTTCCTCTTCGTTTCTTGCCGCGCCCCCCTGTGCTGGCGGGACATGCCCGGCCTCCTAGACGGTGCTCGGCTGGCAGCCCTTTGTCCTAGCATACCGGACATCGGTGGGGCCCCGGGCACTCTCTGGCCCTATGGCCTAGGGCGCCGCATCCATAACAGCGGCTCGTCCGGTCGGCCTCAGCAGTGCACCGCTGCTGGGTATGCCCCATTTCAAGGCAGCGGTAGCACTACAGAGGCCGGGCGTTCAGGGCCTCTACAGTTGCCCGGGTCCAGCCGACGGCTACCCTTCCAGCGACCGCCAGCTTCCTTGCGGCCGCCGTCGGGCACCGGACCCAAATCGTGCCAAGACCCAAGGGGGAAAACCGGATCGTTCTTGTCTTGACCTCCCCCTCGTTGCACCCCCCGGCTGTACCTATTGCCTTGGCTACCGCCTCGGGTGTGACGGAATCCATCAAGCTTAGCACCCTTATTTCGGCTTGTTTTGAAGGGCGCGCGACTCGCACCCCCGTTCCCTCTAGCGCCTCAGCCATCTTCCCTGCGAGGGCATCTGCCTTTGCATGGCCGTCGGCTCTCGGCACTTCCAAAATAAGGCCAAATCTGCCATTTGTATCTTCGATCTGGCAGTGGCCATCACCTCAGCGTATGTCAACCGCCCCCCTGCCGGCACCGTTATTGTGACGGCCGCAGTACGCGGCGCACGGGAGGGGAGCTTAGCCTTCTTTTGGCCCAGGGGGCCGTTTTTATTTTTGGCGGCTGTTTGGAGAAAGGAGGCAGCGGCTGTGTTTGTCGCCGTCTTAGATGCCCGCTTCTCCTTTCGGCCCACCACCTTTGCCCATTCTGTGGGTGCGGACAGCACCTTGGCTGCCTGCGGCGGTCCAAGCCTACCCGGTTCCTGTGAGCCTGGCTTGGACTTTGCCGTCTTAAGGGCACTCGATTTTCCCGGCTCCGGTTTCTCCCCGGGCGCCTTTAAAGGCTTCTGCTCTGCCCTCTTATTCTTGGGAGATGCCTCGCGGGTCTTCCCCTCTTTCCTTGTCGGCAGAAGATCCCTCCTAAATGACGCCGACTTGGCGTCAATGAGGGAGCTAATCTGCTCCAGCAGGCCAGAGCCGGCAGGTATCAGCCGTTTATCTGCTGACGGGTGATTTTGCACTTCCTTACTGGGTGCAGAAGTCCTTTTCGAGGAAGCGTCTCCCTCAGTACGGGATATCCCTACTCCAGCACCAGGTTTCTCCGGCGGCGGTACTGCGGTCATAGCCGTGCGAGCCAGTAGTTAGAACCGCGGTGAATTTTAAGAGTCGAGAATGTTATGGTTTGGAGACTTAATACCCTCCCTTTGGCGGTAGCCGAAACGCTCGTGCACTGTGACCCGACGTCATGGTACTGCGTGGTGCGTGCAAAGCGATAAAAGAGTTCTCAAAGGATCTGGCCTCGGAGTGGGGAAGGTGACATATCTTTGTAAGAGAAACCCCTTGATACTGTAGTATTTTTAAAAAAGTAAATATTTTATTTATTGAATAACACAACGTAAATTATATATATATAATTTAACGCACAAAACGTTCTCGCACAATTGTTAATCACGTTCACGTTTGTGTTTCTCCTCAAACTGCGCAACACAATCGTCGTCGCCTTCTCGGTCGCGACCCCCGAAACAAAAAGTATGTGACGTCACGCCCTCATCATGGCACCCCACAATACTTACATCAGAACCGTTTCAGGGTACATATCAGAATTTTCCTAATACATGCATAGCCAGTTCGCTATTCGAAAATTCATAAGTAGAACATAAGTGAAGGAATACATGGTCCGGTATTTGAAATGATTTCATTTATTTTATTTAGAAATACTTTGTTACAAAACCATGGTTTGTTTAAAACTGTTTAAAATATACTGTAATTATTATCATTATTGTTCTTTCTACTGGATATTCGTTTTAAAAGCAATATAATTTATATGAATAAAAGTCAGAAATTGTATACATATGTATATTGCTTAAATATATTTTTAAACAGGTAGCATTGAGCGCTTAAATTTTTGTTATTTTTAATTATTAATCAATCCAAATAGAATGCATTGAAATGTAACATTTGCTGACTAAAATGTAATTTGTTATTTTGCAGCTAGTTTTGGATGTAGGCACGTACAGGTGATTTTGATGGCTTTGGGCTTTATGTGCTGCTATGCAATCAGGGTTACCACATCAGTGACATTAGAGGCAATGACTGATGCTTCCACTGCGAATCCTGACTTTGAAGTATGATTGCATTTTTTCTTTGTCTTTTTTATTTAATACGTTGTACACAGCGGTATTTAATATTTGCATTCGATTTAAATGTCAAGTCGTAATGCTTATTGTTAGTAATACGAATAGTGTAATTATATTACTCCTATTATGCTTTTATTTTAATATTAATATTCAGTGATTTAGTTTTCAAGTTAAGCACGGCAACGCCTTTTCGCACTTAATGTCAGGTATTTAATAAACATTTGTTATGAAAAGTACATTCGAAAGTAAATATGATAAATATTCGTATCATTAATTTGTATTCGCGCTCAAAATATTTATACATCAACAATCTTTAAGTATATTTAGTTATTTGACAAATTCAAAATGTAAAAAAACATGATCGTCTGTAAAGTGTACTAAAAAGCAAAAAAAAAAATTATTTTCTATTTTTAACATATAGGTATGAGATAACACTTAAGAATACTTACCGGTTGTGTTAAATGAGTCTGTTATAAAATAAAAAAAAAGCATAAATAAAATAAAAACCGATTTCCTTACTAAACAGAATTATAGTGGCGTAAAATTATTAAGAATAACTTTTGAACAACAGATACTATTTGTTATCGTTTTTACCGCTATTTTCACTGTATTTTGGAGTTGACATCAAAGCAGAAATTAAAATGGTTTCGAAAACAACTGCTTCAAACTGTTATAGTATTGGCTCTAACTAGAACATTTTTAAAGAATCGAAATAATTTTAAAACAAGCTGTACAGAACCAGCAGTTTAACGTTTAACACCAGGCGTAAATTTTGTTCACATACTTACTGACGTTGGATCTGTGAAACCCAGTACTTTGCACTTAAATAAAATATATTAAAGTTGCAGACCATACAAATAAAACGCATATTTTACAATGAAGAAGTGTTTAAATCTAGTGGTGACACAAAAGAATCGATGCGAATTTGTGGGAGGGAAAATATTTCAGTCAGATTAACACAAAATTTAATACTAAACATAATAAGAAACTTAAAATACGTAACGACACTGCAGTTTAACAAATAAAGAAACCCAAAGATAAATTATGCTGATAAATTGATGACAAATTATTTTGCTTTCTAATACATAATAGAAGTCTTAATTTTATTAAAAAAGTTTGTAAGGAACATCGGTGTTTTTCTTAGGACATTGACCTAGGGAGATGCGTGGTAGTGCGTGGGAGATCATGGTAGTATTTTGGAAGTACGACTGAAAGATTGGCATAATTAAGGTGTAGCATGGCGAATCTTCTTAAACATCTGCCGTTTATTATAGATTAAATTACTTCAAGGATAAACGGTTAGAATTCAAGCTGTAGCGGATAGCCGTTCAGGTAAAAGAAGTGCCTGATGTGCAAACGACTAGGATGGTTTATGACACAAAGGACAGCGAAGCTATTTTTGAGAAAGCCGTGATGCTAAAAGAAATTCATACAAAGCATGTTTCGCAGAAAGTTAATCAACGGCCTCGATAGAAAATCGCTGGTGTCATAAACCCTGGGTTTCCCCCAAAAGGGTCTCCGACGCAAGGCCAAATGACCCGCGGTCGGTCGTGTTGTGAGTCTCGGACCTCAGGAAATCCCGCTATGTTACCTCTCCGTCAACCAGCGGTACCCGCGCCAAAAAACACACCCTCACTTGAAAAAGCGTGCTACGGGCACACAAGTGGGAATGTGTCAGTAAGCGGGATTAAACAAATTAGTGACTGGCTAACCCCACCGTCTTGGGGATTGGACCAAAAAAGATCAACGGTATAAAATGTAAGAATATCGGGAGTGGACATAGAATCCAAAAAGAAATCTCAGCCGAGATCAAGAACTAATAAAGCACTTAATAAAATCGACTGAACACTGTGATTTCACAACCCGGTTCTTATATCCACAAAGCAACAAAAAATGTCCAAGGAGCCCCAAATTTAGATTTTACGAATGTGTTCCTCGAGGTTCAGGAGTTTTCTGATTTTATTACTCACTACGGTCAGGTGCGGAGACATTCTGAATTCCCACATGGGCCACTCGGATTTGATTGTTGAAATTGAACTTACGAGGCGCATGCGCCGCTCTGCCGTATCCAAGCTTTTGGCGGGTTATTTGGGTTGGATTATTAAACCACTGCAAAGGGTCACGCCTGTAGGTATTGGAGGCGGCAAGCTTGGAAAAACCCCCCTCTCACCACTTAAGGATCATCAAGGAAGTAGACTGCCCAAAAGGATGCGACCCACTTAGCTGTTTAGCCTGGAAAACTGTGCAAGCAAAGAATTACAGGCGAAACGTTGCTCAGCGGGGAGCACGAGGAGGTAGCGTCGTCAGTACGAGGCTCAGCCTCATGCGGGCATGTGTGGGGTTACGCATGTTTTCGCTCTGTTGTAGTGTGAAAGGGAACACCGTACCCTTTCGAGCTCGAGCTTACGAGTTTGTCCGTTTGTTCGCTTTTGTAGTTTGTTTCGTATGTGTGTTGTCGTGTTATTCTGTCATGTATTTGTGTCTTGTGGTTGCGCGGGTGTTCGTGTTGATCGTTTTTTTCGTTCTCTATGTCTGAGGGCTTCCGTAGAAAATTCCGTGAATTTTTTGAAGATTTCTTTTTTAATGCGGGCTTTGAGGCCACACGGCCACTGTACACTCGCGGCCTGCAGTGCTTGCTTCAATGAACCACTCCTTTGAGTATCGTCTCCTTACTACTTCTTTTTTACATTACTGTGACGAATCCGGGTGCCCGTCCGAGAGTATTCGCTCAAATCGAAATCCTTGAATAGTAATACATAGCAGCGAAAGAAGAAATTCTAAATTAAACTTTGGTGAGAAGACAACTTCGGAATAAACAAGATTTTTATACACATACATCTCGAGTCGTTTCTACCACAATACAGTCTATTTAAATTCTATAAACTATTTACATACAGTTAATTCAGCGTGCAAAGTACACGTTTAAACGATCATCACGAAGGAAAACGGGAGGGACATTGGCGGAAAGAAGGAAGCCAGAATCAAGTAACGCGACAGTGTAGCGTAATAGCACAATACGCAAAAAGTAATAAAATAGACTTTCCACAGAGGCTATAATGTCTTTCTGATTGTGTCCACACATTTTTGGCAAATTGCTGCGTATATACGTAAAAATAGTGATAAATACCGGTATTTTTTTTAAGTGTTCTACTATATCCATGATCTGTTAAGATTAAGTCGTGCTTTTCTTTTTCAATAAAACAATGAAACAATAGAGATATATTTACAAACTGTTGAGGTAATTCAAGTTGTATTATTCTAACACAAATTATTGGTTTATACATTTTTATTATTCTCAAGTATTAACATATCGATAACAGTATCATCATAAAAATTATACCGTAATGGTAATAATATACAGGGTGTCCCAGAAATAGTGTAAGAACCGGAAATTTGGGGTAGCTGAGACGATTCTGAACAACAATGTTCTTTGCAAAAATATCGGATGTTATGTCGTGTTTTTCTTGTCGATTCTCGAAGGCCGCACGGCAGTTGCCACCCAAAGAATCAGGAGAGTTTAAAGAATTCGATGATTGATTGATGTAGTTGTATATGGAATTGCTGACTGACTGTATTCAAAGCAGCATTCGGTTATGCTTGTTATAGTTCAAAAAGTTTCTGCCTTTTTACATTTTTTTTATGTTACATATACAGCTGTCTGAAGCTACAAAATAACCATTGCAGCTAATTCGCGGTAAGAAATTTTGTGTTTAAGAAGAGGAGTGTTAGAAGAAGGAAGTTTAATGTACCGCCCCCTCAACTATGTCCGAAAATCTCGAGTCAAAGGACTCTGGCTGTATTTTTAATAGTTATCAACTGAGTCTGTGTAAATTTGATGCACTACAGAAAATTCGTTTTTCCTGTTATAGTATACGACAATGTTCTCTTTGAAATGCTATCACGTATGTTTTTCATAATATTCACCATATGATTATTGTAGCTATGTCTTTTACTACGTTCTTATGCCTTTTAACATATTTTCAACATATATTCATTCAACTCCACTTTCAATTGTAACTGAAGTACTTCAATTACATCGCAAGAAAAATACACAGTTTAGCTATATGTTGGTTCGATTTGCACTCTGCTTTGAGTTCACCGCCAAGTTCTGGTGTACTAGAGGGGTAGGGTTAAGAATCATAATATGTCGCTTATTTCTATCCACGTTTGTACATGTTAATTTTTGTGTTGCAATATTCTTTCAATTCTTTTTCAACATTTATTGATTAATAATCACTAAATTAAGTCAGTGATAATTGTAATTATGATAAGAAAAAATAATAAAAATAAAAATATGTAAAGTGGATGCAGCAACAATAGCTACCCGATACTATGAAAACACCGATCCCGACTCGTCGTCTCTCGCGCAGACTGAACAACAATTACGATAAATAGATAAGCATTGTAATGGCGGTGCCGTCGGTCCAAATGAGTTTAGTCTTTCCCCCCTTTCCTTTTTTTAACGTAGAGGAAATCTTTCAAAAACACCCGCCTCCCCTCGGGAGAAGGTAGCGTCGGATTTCCACCGACTAAAATGTCTTCAGCGATCTTTGGACGCAGTACCCCATCTGATATATTGGGGGAGTCACGGGAACTCTTGCGAACACTACTGCGGCACCCCCACACCACTCGCCAACCCTTAGCATTTAGGGCTGACCTCGTGTCTGAGAGGGGGGGGGGGGGGAGATTGACCTTTTGCTTATTATTTCTCATTCGCCGGTACAGGGAGGTCATGTCCCGCACCGTTCTATCCCGGCGGCCCCATAGCTGGATGCCCAGAGTCCCCGTTTCGAATGCTGCGACCGTCTGAGTACCGTCTGAGTGGTTACCCTGTAGATTGTGCTTAGAGGACAATCACCCTTTCCTACCGGCATGACTACCGGTCAGCCGGCGGACCTCTTATTTGGCAGTCCCCTGCTTGGCGGCCACTTTCTGCAAGATAACTGCCTCGCAGAAAGAGACCACCGCCTTTCAATTCCTCTCGCTCTCCAGCATCGCCCCAACTATTGCTAGGAGCGACAGATCGTATCCGGTAAATACCTGAGTCGTCCACTAGGTAAGTCTCCCTTATTGCCCCTCCCGCCACTGTTGAAGGTATAGCAGGAGGGACCGTTGATTCGCTCGTCGGCGTGGAAGCAAAACTTCAACCTCCACTTTGCAAGAGCAAACCTCCGTGATGTTCGAAGCCGTCGACCGCTTCGTGCTCTGGCGGAAATCCCGAGCTCAGTGGATGGCCGGTACACGTCTATATATAGTGGCATGTGCAGCCGCCTGAAGCTCGAAGGGAATTTCTCTCGCCCGAACTAGCGCCGCCATTGTTGAGGTGATGCGGTACTCACGAATGGCTCTGATGGCCATCAGCCTTTGCAGCCGACGTAGCAATTGGTCGAGGACGAGCCCAAGGTGTTTCATTTGGGACCCGACCTTGATACTGGCATCACCTAGTTGGATCCAGGACCTGGCCGGTGACCGAGACCGAGATCTGGAGTGAAATCAGGAAGTCTCGGTCTTTTCCGAAGCTATTCTTAGCCCCAGGCCGTGGATTCTCGCGACGACAGTTGCCATCGCAACTTGAGCTTGACAGATGATTCTTCCGAAGGTACTCCCGACGGCGACCACAAGCGTGTCGTCTGCAAAGCTGACGAGTGTGGTGTCGTCGGGAAGTGGAGTCCGCAGGATCGTACAGTAACGGGCACAAAATGAACCCCTGTGGGATCCCACGGTTCACCTCCCTCCGCACGATTCCGTACCGGCCCTGGAATTCTATCCTCCTGTCCCGCAAGTAGTCCCCAATCACTACCTTTAGATAGGAGGCACTTTGTGCTATATAAGTGCCTCCCTGATGGCGGTCCAGGGTAACATGTTAAACGCATTGACTATGATAAGCGACAGTGCAATGCACACTTCACCTCGGGTGTCTGAATTCTCTGAGAGGGACCTGACGCGAATAACCGCGTCGACAATTGAACGTCCCTTTTGGAATCCGTACTGGCAGTTCACTGGAACAGGTGTCTGATGAGGCGGGAAGCTACGATTCGTTCGAAGAGTTTTCTCGCCTCATCCAGTAAGCATATAGGTCGATACGTGGAGGCAGAATCCGCGCGGGCCTACCTTCTTTTTTCAGGAGGATCATCTGTCCCCTATTTCAGAGGTCGGGGAACCCATCTCGCCTCAGGTAGGCTTCGAACATTCTGCGAAACCTTTTTGTCAGGAAGCTTAGGGCAATGACTCAGGCACGGCCGGGTGTCCCGTCGGGCCCCGGGGCAGTGTGTTTCCCCTAGAGCCACTGGATGATTTCGGCCATCTCCTCATCAGTAACCCCCACTTAGAGGACCAGTTTGTGCTCTGGCCCCTCCGTCCTGGAGCTAGGTTGGGACCACTCCCCACCAGCGGGGAATAATGTGCCCACAATCCACCCGAGAAACTGGGGGTCAAAGCCTTCTATGACTGGAGGCGCCCAGGAATGGAGACGTCCCATCACTATCGTCCATAGAGTCCACGAGTTCCCTCCAGGCCTGGTTCTTGACCCGCCTGGTGGCAAGCGGCAAGACGCGCACCTTCTTCCTGTAGTGCCCATACAGTTCAGCAACCCATTCTTCCTCTGCCCGCCATCGTCGATGGGCACGGGTGTACTGACGTCGGGCAGGGGTGTACTAACGTCGGGCACGGATGCATTCGGTGCGAAGTTTCGCAACGTCGTGCGACCACCAGTACTTCCTTAGGTGGACTTTGGCATCGCGGCGTCACATATGGACGTCATTACTATTTGGAATCAAATGGTTTCCACCTGTCTGTAGATTGCCGCCATCAGAGTATCCTGGTCCAGGTGCTTCAGTGCAGTGGTGGCTTAGCTGGATGCCGTCGGGTGTCACTTACGGGGCAGCGGAGGGGCCTATAATTATGTATCTATAATCACCTATAAATTATGTATAATTATGAATGAAGCTCCAGTTCTGCCGCCCAGTCAAACACCTCCTGGCCCCTCGAGTCAGTCCTGAGGAAACTTCAAGCTGTAGCATTGAAGTTAAAGTCGCCCAGGACGAGTACGGACGGGGAAGGCAGCGGAAGATAAGTCTCCCTAACCCGTCCAAGTATCTGACAACGTAGGGCAGGGACCCTGGCTTTTCTATCCAAAGCGTCAGGGTGAAGCCCGTAAGGTCCCCCACCTAGCTTGGATGGTTGGGGACCCAATAGGACTCCGCCACGATGACCAACCCCGCATCCCACTCGGTCAGGGGCTGCATCAGCACATCTTGTGCCCTAGCCGAGTGGTTGAGGTTGGTCTGTATAATCGTGTCCTTGGACCTCATTATGTGACCATATCCATAGCTCCAACTGCTGCAGCCTTGGAAGCACTGGGTGCTCCTACCGCCTTAACTGGTGCTAGGGCACCGCGCTTTACTGGGGTGGCTGGGGTCATCACCTTGACCCCAGTCGCTTTTTTCTTACAGCCATTGCGCAATTTCCGCTTTTCGCGGAGCTCACCCTACCCCCGGGGCGGCGGCGTGACGGCCTCCCTATGTCCGAACATACAGGACATTTAAGCTTGTGGTCCAGGTCGCCGCATATGTAGCAGCGATCCGACCGATCCACCGTGTTAGTGTACCGCTGTCTGGTGTGTCCCACCACCATGCAGCGGTAACACTGTAGGGGTCGGGCTTGGGAGGGCCTCAACCATTGTCAGGGTTCATCCCACGGTCATTGACCGTACTCGACCATTCCTTAAAGTGACCACTGTTTATTAAGTGGTGACTAGTCGGTGATTTCTACCATGTATTTTTAACTAGGTAACGAAAAACGACTGCCTTTTTTGTCATCGTCAGAGAAGATTATCGTACCAATCTGAGTGTATTATTTAAAACGGGGCATACCGAAAAATAATCAAAATCCATAAAAGAACCATCGTATCTAAATCAGAATGATCAACAATCGGATTGTATCGAACTCAAAGTGCACATCAAAGAATTTATCGTGCTGAAAATTTGAGGCAATGCCAGTTTACGGTTGGAAACAGAATTATCGTGTGTTAACATAGAATAAAAGTTGATTTTACATTGAAAGTATTTTCAATTCTTGTTTATGCAAATTATATACTTTTTATTTTCCTTGTAAAAAACTTTTGCTACTACTATATTGAATTTTCTCAACTTTGAATAAAGGATAGTGAACGAAGCTGGAAATGCGAGGTTATCAAATGCATGCAAATATGCTACTATGGCGCTATACTCGGTCAAGACACACGGAGGGCTAATCACACATGATTTGATACACATGTATAATATTAGAGTCTATACAGCGTATCCCAGAAATAGTGAACCGGAAATGGGGGGTAGCTGAGACGATTCTGAACAACAATTTCCTTTGCAAAAATATCGGATGGGGCTTCGTTTTTGAATTATTAAGCAAAAACACTGACCAATCAGAGCGCGTCTCGAGCGCGCGCTCAGTACCGTCAGTGTAGCGTCGAGCCTAGTCGCCCCGGGACAAGCGCCTCGGTAGAACAGGAAGCGTTAAGCACAAGTAATATTGAACATAAAAGTAAAAAACAAATGGTAGAATGTTATGAGAGTAATCGTACCCTAGATTAAAGGAAATGACTGAATGGCTGGATATCTCAACAGAAGGAATAAGTAGAAATTGTAGACAATTTTTCGGTATTATAAAAGAGGAAAAAATTTGAAAATTACCTACGTGAAATGTTAAAAAGTGAAGAAAAAATGTAAATTGGACTCACTCATGTACTTGCAAGTTGATCTGCTTCAATGACAACAGGCAGCGCGGGACAGCTTGATGGGATAGGTCAGGTCATTACACTTCACATGTTTTCTCACATACGATCACTGTCACTTTCAACACAAGATTCTTCAAATCATTGAGGAGGGAAATTGATTGAAGGGAAGAAGGCCCGAAAGGGACCGATTTCGATGTATCGCACGTTTATGGTGTATACTTTTATTTTCAGTATTTATTTAATCGTTATGATCATAAATGGGTGGTGTTGTAAACGTCTGCTTCGACGACCGTCAGAAGAATAACTGCAAAACGTCGTAGGCCCCCCCGTCCTTCCGATGTTGTCGGAATAGATGTTGTCACATTTTTCTTCCGTCCTCTCACCGTGACTGCCCGGATGATGCCGTCTGCCCCCGGGTGCGTCTTCTCGACCCTTGCGAGATGCCAGGTCAATGGTGGTAGGTGGTTCTCCTTCAGGACCACAATCGTCCCTTCCCGGATGTTGTGAGATCCCTTGGTCCATTTGTGGCGCACATTGAGATGGTTAATATATTCTTTATACCATCGATTCCAGAAGTCCTGCTTCACCTTCTGGATATGCTGCCACTGCGATAACCGGTTGGTTCGCGTATCGCTGAAATCAACCTCGGCAATGCCCGTTAAAGAATTCCCAATCAAGAAATGGCCGGGAGTCAAAGCAGAGGGATCGTTGGGATCGGAGGAAATGGGAGTGAGAGGACGTGAATTTAGGACTGCCTCAATTTCGATGACTAATGTGTTGAATTGTTCGAAAGTAAACAATTCCGGTCCGATTACGCGTTTTACATGGTATTTAAACGATTTCACGGCAGCCTCCCATAATCCGCCGAAATGAGGAGACAATGCCGGAATAAAATGCCACGAAATCTCTTTACCCGTTAGAAATCGACGTATTTGGTTATCTTCTCGCAGAGATCTATAATGTTCAGTGAGTTCATTATCCGCGCCGATAAAATTAGTTCCGTTATCGGAATAAATGTTTTTACATAGTCCGCGTCGGGCGACGAAACGTTTGAGCGCTGCGAGAAACGCTTCTGTAGTCAAATCACTTACGACCTCGAGATGCACTGCTTTGGTTGAAAAACACGTGAACACCGCGACGTACACTTTTATTCGCGCACGGTTTCGATAGCGCCGTTCCTTCACGTAAAAGGGTCCACAATAGTCCACACCGCAGTCGTAAAATGGTCGAACTCCGGTGACACGCGCCGCAGGTAGGTTGCCCATCAGATATTCGACGTCAGGTGGATCGACCCGAAAACACCGTACGCATTGTCGAACGATTTTACGCGTAGTGTTTTTCCCGTCAATGGGCCAGTATTCTTGCCGTACGTTGTATAATGTCGCGGTTATACCTGCGTGATGGTTTTGTACATGAGCCTCGCGAACGATGAGGTCTGTTACATGATGTCCCTTGGGCAGAAGAATTGGATGTTTCTGCGTGAATGGGATCGTTGCGTTCTGCAATCTTCCTCCGACGCGTAATATCCCTTCGTTATCAAGGAATGGATGGAGCGGACGAAGTTTACTTTTCGGGTGAAGCTCTCCAGCTTCAAGATTTTTGATATCTTGAGCGAACACGACGGATTGGACGAGCTTGACGATCCTATTTCGCACTTCTCGAAGTTCTTCGATGGTCAATTGACCCGTACTTCGATTCTTGCGGAAACGCAAGCAATACGCGACGATTCGAATGAGTTTGAGTATACATGAATATCGAGTAAGCATCTCGTCAGTCCGTTTGATTGATGTGGCAAGACACGTCGTTTTCCTTGTCTCCGGCAGGTCGTTTATGATGCTCAATTTCGATTTCGGCCATGTTGTTACGTTTTCACAAAGCCATTCGGGTCCGTGACGCTACAGTGTGTTGTTAAGAAATTGCGTGGGCATTACTCCACGAGATATTAAGTCGGCTGGATTATTCGTTGATCGAACGTGACGCCAAGTTATTGGATCGGTTTTTCTGTGTATCTCAGTCACGCGATTGGCTACGAACGTTTTTAATACACAGGGTTGGCTGTTTATTCAGTTAAGTACTATGGTTGAGTCAGTCCAGAGAAAGATTTGTTGAACGTCGTGGATAATGGCTGTTCGAATGGTTGAGTACAATGACGATAAAAGTACAGCTCCGCACAATTCGAGGCGAGCGAGCGTTACGGTCTTTAAAGGTGTGATTCGGGACTTTGCGCAAAGAAGCTGCGTTTTGACATGTCCGGATTTATCTATTGTTCGTATATATAGACATGCACCGTAAGTTCGTTCGCTGGTGTCACAAGAACCGTGGAGTTCGATTCGTTGACACTCCCGTGAGGCTGTGTGACGCTGGAATTCGATTTCGTTAAGGCTTTTCGAAGTTGCGTTGCGTATGCGGTCCATTCCATGTGAATGCCGGCAGGCAACGATTCATCCCAGTCGACCTTTAGTTGCCACAGACGTTGCATGAGAATTTTCGCGAGGATTGTGACCGGTCCCAGCAATCCCAACGGATCGAAAATTTTGGCAATAGTCGATAGAATGATCCTTTTGCTGATTTTATCGTTCGTTGAAAGGTCGACGGTATACCGGATTGTGTCGCGCCGCGCGTCCCAAGCAATTCCGAGGGTCTTCACCGTTGCAGTATCACCTAAGATCTTCGGGTGTATTTGATCTTCTCTGAGGCCCATGAGAAGATCCGGTTCGTTTGAGGCCCACTGTCGTATATTGAGCCCTCCTCTGGTGAGCAGTTCACAGATTTGTTTTTGGATCTGTTCTGCTTCTGCGAGCGTATTCGCGCCGGTGAGAAAATCGTCGACGTAGAGATCTCGTTTTACGATCGTTGCTGCTTCGGGAAAATTCGATTGCTCATCATCCACGAGTTGATGAAGGCATCTTATAGCGAGATATGGAGCCGATGCGAGTCCGAAGGTCACCGTATTTAGCTCGAACGTTGCTAAATTGCCGCTAGTGTCTCTCCAGATGATTCGTTGGTACGCGCGATTCTCCGGCCGAACAAGGAATTGCCGGTACATTTTTTCAATGTCGCCGGTCATCACGTACACGTACATTCGAAAACGCAGGAGCAGCGAAAACAAATCGTCCTGTATAGTGGGGCCCGTCATTAGCGCGTCGTTCAATGAAAGGCCACAACTCGTTTTCGCGGAACCGTTAAACACAACACGAATCTTTGTCGTCGTACTCGAAAGTTTTTCCACCGCGTGATGTGGCAGGTAGAAACCGGGCGCGTCGAAGTTTTTTACCTGTGTCATATGCCCGAGCGTGCGGTATTCGTCAATGACCGCGGTGTATTGTTCACGTAGTTCCGGATTGCGCATCAATTTTTTCTCAAGAGAGAGAAAACGATTCACGGCACGCGCGCGAGGTTCTCCGAGCTGAGATTTCTTTTCATTAAACGGTAGCGCGACTACGTAACGACCGGAACACTCGCGACGAACCGTGTCACTAAAATGTTTCTCGCACTCACGCTCTTCGGATGTAGGATGCTGTTCGTGGGGTCCTTCCTCGATTTCTCAGAATTTCTGCATGTGGAAATTCAGGTTGGTGACAAAGGTCTTGTTGATCCAAATTGCGTTTTTTGGAGGAACAAATCGGTCTTATCGGATGGAGAGAGACCGATGGGGTAATACTCCTTCGATTGATGCGACGCGTTGTGGAGGTATTTGAAGATATCGTTTAATTTTGGGACATCGGTATCGGATAGCGTACGTTCCCAAGCCTTTCGAGTGTCGGGTCCCATTTTTGAAATTACTATGTTCGATAATAGGTCGTTAGCGATATTTTCCCATGATCTCCCTAATGCTTGTAATGATCGTATATGTAGCTGCATATGATTCGCAAGGTCTCGAATCGCCTCGGTCGAATCGCTAGACATTGCGGGTGTGTCGCGCAATAAAGCTGCATGGCGTAATACTAGAACCCGTTTATGATCGTAAATTTTAGATAGATGCTTCCACGCGGCCTCGTAATTTTCCTCAGTGATCGTAAAGGCTGCGATGACGTCTGCAGCTTTTCCGGACAGCGAAAGTTTAAGATAGTGCAATTTTTGGATTCGACTTAGACCGTGTTGCAGATGAATTAATGTGTTAAACGCATCCTTGAATGTCACCCACGTCTCGATCCGTCCATCGAATTTGGGGAGATCAATTTTCGGTAAATTTACCGGCAGCGAAGATAATGACGGCGTGGGCGAATTGCGTATGTCGGAGTCTATCGAAGGGTGCGGAGACTGTATCGCGGGCCGTTCTAATCGTTCGAATAACACTACCGCGGTGGCTATTATGTCGTCGTAATGATCTGTAGTAGCTAAACGCTCCGCTTCCGCTTTCTCAAAATTATCAATAAGGCCCAGCTCGTCCTGCAGGAGATTGAACGTTTCGAATTGGTTCCGTAGCCTCTGGATGCGATCGCGCAGTTTCACGCGTTCCTTCGCGGTGTCTTGGAACGTTTCTACGTAATTTCCGAGCATGGTGCACTTCAAAAGTCACAATTAAAAAACTACATTTTGAACGTTTGTATAACGATCGAACGGAAGGTCACAACAGGTGAGCGTTACATGTATACACTGAATGAGTACGACACGCGATCCACTTCGAGCGTTTAATTATAAATTTATGTTACGAATCATACAATTTATATTCAGATTTGGCGCTCTTAATTATGAAGTTGAATCCCGAGACATTTCTTTTGCTTTCTTTTGCATTTTACAACGGCGTAGAATCACTATAAATTATCCATAGTTTCCACCAAAGTGAAAATATTGACTCAATTTTGCTCCTTACTGTATTTCAAGTCATGGAAACTGGTAATCATGTGATTTTACTCAATTTTGAATCGCAAAAAAATAGAATGGATCCACTTGAAGAAAACAGAAAATTGAATAAATTAAAATATAAAGTTCAGACAGAAAAATTTAATTGGCTTAAAAAAACATCAAATCTTATAAATAAAACCTAGAAAATAACTTTAAAAACTGAAAATTTTAAACACAACTTAAAAATCTTAAAAGAAATAAAAGTGATGTGAAACAATAAATATCTTCAATAATTTATAGATTTTCCAACACTTTTTATTTTTTTTTTGTTGTCACCGGAGCTCTGAGAACTCGCCATTGTACAGGGGTAACACGATTTAATGCTTCCAGTATCGCTGTTTTCAGTTCAGATACTGTATTGTATTGTCGGCAATTATCGTACACGTTACGAACAAATGGATTCCAAAGATTTTCTACAAAGTTGAGATCAGAAAACCTCGCTGGTCAAGTGATAGCGTTGATTTATTGTTTTGCAACCATTCTCTAGTGCTTGTAGAAACATAGACAGTTGCGTTATGGGCGTATAAATTTCAAAATAGCTAACGGGAAACGACGGAAATATGGTAAAAGATGTTTTTCAAGTACTGTTGGATATTCCTGGGAGTCCATTCGAGTATCGATGAATGCCAAAGTTGTTTTACCAAATGTTGAAAATCCGACCCATATCATCATTGAACCGCTGCCGAAGTCTCCTTTAGAAAAGTGATGTGATTCCTGTCTCAAATCATGCCAATAACTCTTTGCACTTCTTTGTCGAATGTGAATCGACATCTGTTTTTGTCACTGTTACTGCTATGTCGGGTCATATTCGACATTGTTTTTTGTTTACTAGAACATTCGATCAATATACATCAGATTATGTAGAGTGGACGATATTAAAGTGTTTGTAAACCACACTTGTAAATAACAGTGGTACTATTTGTTGATAACAGATCAGTAGCTTCTTCCTCAGGATTTATGAAGATGATCAGTCTGTATTTTGGCACAGTTAAATGCATATCGTGTTACAAATTACTGTGAATATAAATTGGTATTATCGTATAAATTTGTCGAATGGCTTGAAATAGTATACCTGGAATTGAAACTGTAAGATTTTTACAGAAATCCATACATGATATTTTGAATTTACCGTTTTTTCCTGTATTTTTCTTTTTCGGCTACCTGAGAAAATATACTTTCAACGTGTTTTCGACGACGCTCCGGCATTGACATTACATTATAAAAAACGGTCAATTTGCGTCCCGGGTCACTGCCGTTTCTTATCGTTAAACTGCTGGTTTTCTCCTCAAAACGGTCAAGGTAAAATTTTCGGGAGCCAGACTTGCTAATACTTCAACGGAAACCCCTTAAAAATTTTAAATGAGTGAAAGTTGTAGACTAACTAAGGACTTTGACAGTAGTGTTAGTGATGACTGTATACAAAAAGTAGATCGTGAGTTCAATGAATTCGAGGAAGAGGATAACACTATTGGAGGCACGTACGGTTTTCTAATATAATTCTTGTACCAGATATATTATCGTAATAAACATAAATAACACGTACGTTAATGATTCGGAAATTAAGTACCTAATTAGCTGAATATAAACATCTTTATGCGACACTTTTCTAGGATTCATCCAGATTCTTGAAAATCTTATTCTTTACGTTTTTTCTTATCCTTTCAACTACCATACGTTCTATATTTATTCTTTTTGTTGCTTTTCTTAAGGATAACAAAAGGATTACAATTACAAAATATACACGCATGTACATATCTACTACTCTTACTCTTATGTCCTGCACGCAGTCGACGAGCTGCAGGAGGCTCAGGACCGTGTCGTGTCATCGGTCACCCGGACCTCGCGAACATATTTTTTATAGCTTTCCACATCACCCAGGGGGTACTACTATCGTAATTCAAGCTATTAAAAGGTCATCTCAGTTAGCAGTGGATTAGGTCTAACAGCTTAAAAAGTTACTTGTCGATAATAGTAGTCCCTGGGTTAGGCGGAAGGCTATAAAAAATATATTCGCGAGGTCCGGGTGACCGATGACACGTCACGGTCCTGAGCCTCGTGCAGCTCGTAGGCTGCGTGCGGGACGTAAGGGTAAGTGGTAAGCACTAGGCGGAGTCAACCGAAAATCGGATGAAATGTGCACTTCTTGCCGAGCTCTGCTTTAAGGGGTTACACCACTGTAAAAATCTAAAATGAAGCGTTTTTTTGCGATTCTTTTTTTAATGGAAGGACAAGTAAGAGGATAATAATATTCAGTGATGTTATTAATCATATCTTTAAATGTTAAAAAAAAATATATTTATTCAAAAACAGTACAAAATGGCGGAGCTGGAGTCATTCTCGCGAAGCGTGTTGAATTTGAGGCCCTCTGCGGCCCTTTGCGGCACGCAGTGTAACTGACGCAAATTTGAATTTGGAAAAATTATTTTCTTAATCTACACGAGTATAGCTAGAGAAGTACGTAGGGGATTTTGAAAATATTAATTTTTGTATGATTGGCGATCATTTGAAGTATAAAGTTGAATTTTTGACAAAAATGGGGGCAATCATTTGTCAATAAACAATGTTAGAATCAACTTATCGAAAATCCCCTACGTACTTCTCTTCAGAATGTTATTTTAAAGATATGGTAAAAATTTGGAGTGAATAGAATGAAAATTGTTGGAGTTATACTGCGTGCCGTTTTAAAAAATCGTGTTTCGAGAAAAACGCTTTTAAAGTTTTGAAATGTGTTGTGGACGTGAACAGATGAAAAATTTGACTGTTTGAAAATTTTTTCCATTAATTTGCTATTCCAGGACCATAAAGCTGCCCTTCCCTCCTCAAATATTCTTCCTCATTTTCTCTCCTCATCGATTTTATGTCGGTGCGTGCCTCTTTTGACGCATTTGTCAAAGACAGCTCGGTGTGCTTGATACGCATAGCATCGGCTTCAAGACAAAAATTGTATGCTTGAAGGCTAATATCCATTTGGACGACTTTTTCAAAGTACGACAAATCGTCATGTGTGAAGTCTGAGGTGCGATTTCGTTGCTTAATTGCAGTGTCCCTGTGCGGGGATCAGGTGCGGACGGAATGAACTACGCGGTGGTTCGCTTTTGGTATTCTTTATTTAGCTCGTTGCTGTCGCTCGGTTCGTTACAGACTGCTCGCTTTTCCGCTTTTCTTTTCCCCTCCTCGGGGTGTCTTCGCTCGCCCTCGCTGGGCCTACCTGACCTCTCGGGCGTAGGACCCCTTAGGCCGAACGGCGCCACGTAGCCTAAACATTTGGCTAAATTTCGTTCGGCCCGCGCGAGGTGACGTGTCGCTGACATCGTTATGATGTCGAGTGGCGACGGTCGCCACAGTCCCTTTTGTCAAATTCACAGCTTCCTTACGAATGATTCTTTATGTACGTTCAGTTACCAGTGGCGATCTTTCCGATCACTTCTTGGTTCCATATTCATCGCTTTCGTTACAAATTTGTTTATGAAATGATGAGATCGTTCATAACGGCGAAAAATTTCACGATTACTTAAATTGCTTTCTTCAAACGTTAGAACTTTCCCTTTTTCGAACTCAGATAAATCTACTATTCTGCCCATGGTTAATTCAGTATTGGGGAAGTAATGTCTAAATGAGAATAAGAAGTTTAACGATCAAACACTAACCGAGAATTTCAATAAGTAAACACACTACAATAAAAATATTTAGTATGGAACTCTCTTATGTTGCTGCCTTACTTCAACTGACCATATTGTTTTCTTGTTGCCGATAAATCATTTAAACAAAAGACAAACGGCAGCACACAGTACTCCATACACTGTTGTAATTATATAATTAAATATTTATTGTAACATTAAAATTAAGTGACTTCAGCAGGTGGATGTATCATATCGTTACGGTTAAAAATCAAATAAAAGCACAAAAATGTTTACTGTACAAGAAAAAAAAATTTTATACCAACGTTTTCCAGCCTTTTTATTAAATATCGAGATAAATTTGAGCTAAATAAAGTATACAGTTTCGAAGTTAAGAACGAAGATGCAAATGGATCTATCTTTTCATTACGCACTTTATATTTGAATGCTTTTTGCGGGAACGGAAATCAGCACGAACTTAAAACACGAACTTAAAACGAACTTTACACTTGCTAAAAGTTGAAGAACAAATGTTCTTTCCTCGTTCGTTATATTGGGGGTGCGTGCATCGAGAAAGTTAAAAAGGACTTTCTCTAGTCAAGGTCAACGGAAACCATGTGTCATAGAATCTATGACGATTGAGAAACTTGACCGTTCCGTTCGCCATGGCAATTTCCAGATTGCATGCCACACATTATTCGTTACATATAAATTTCCATAATTATGTAGATTTTCAAAAGAAATGTATTTTTTAATATACTATCATATTATTTGTTACAGGAATTTTTATGGGACAATACAATTAAGAACGCAATTTTGAGCTCGTTTTTCTGGGGTTATGTGTGTACTCAAATTATTGGCAGTATAATAGCTCAACAATGGGGAGCTCAGAAACTTTACGCAATTGCGCAATTTGTTTGCGGTTTAGCGACACTTGTAGTTCCCTTGCTAGCTCATTATTGTGGTTGGGAAGCTGTTTGTGCTTCCAGAGTGATTGCTGGCTTATGTCAAGGCACTATACTTCCATGTCTCCATACTCTGCTCTCAAAATGGGCACCTGTGGAAGAAAGAGGAAGGATGTGTGAGTTAATTCATAAATATTTTTGGAAATATATATTTGATTGTCAGACGTTTTTTGTGTTTCAGAAATTTGTTTCTTTTATACAAGGTGTCCCAGAACTGCTGTAGGAGCCGGAAATGGGGGGTAGCTGAGACGATTCTGAACAACAATTTCCTTTGCAAAAATATCGGATGGGGCTTCGTTTTTGAATTATTAAGCAAAAACACTGACCAATCAGAGCGCGTCTCGAGCGTGCGCTCAGTACCGTCAGTGTAGCGTCGAGCCTAGTTGCCCCGGGACAAGCGCCTCGGTAGAACAGGAAGCGTTAAGCACAAGTAATATTGAACATAAAAGTAAAAAACAAATGGTAGAATGTTATAAGAGTAATCGTACCCTAGATTAAAGGAAATGACTGAATGGCTGGATATCCCAACAGAAGGAATAAGTAGAAATTGCAGAAAATTTTTCGGTATTATAAAAGAGGAAAAAATTTGAAAATTACCTACATGGAATGTTAAAAACTGAAGAAAAAATGTAAATTAGACTCACCCATGTACTTGCAAGTTGATCTGCTTCAATGACAACAGGCAGCGCAGAACAGCTGATGCGATGTGGCAGGTCAGGTCACTACACTTTACATGTTTTTTCACACATGATCACTGGCACTTTCAACACAAGATTCTTCAAATCACTGAGTACGGAAATTGTTTGAAGGGAAGAGGCCCCGAAAGGGACTGACTGGTGTATATTTTTATTTTCAGTATTTATTTAATCCTTATGATCATAAATGGGTGGTATCGTAAACGTCTGCTTCGACGACCGTCGGAAGAACAACTGCAAAACGTCGTAGGCCCCCCGTCCTTCCGATGTTGCCGGAATAGATGTTGTCACATTTTTCTTTCTACATATTCAACACCTGAGTGTAGTTCTACGTAAAATTTTTGGTGATCCATTGCCACACATGTCCTTGCTCTGCGAACAAGTCGTGAGACGCAATACACAGAAACGGTCAAATTCTTCGAGATACTTTTGTCGCACTGCACGTGTCACGCAACATATGGAAAGAAAAATGTGACAACATCTATTCCGACAACATCGGAAGGATGGGGGGGCCTACGACGTTTTGCAGTTGTTCTTCGTACGGTTGTTGAAGCAGACGTTTACGATATCACCCATTTTCGATCATAAGGATTAAATAAATACTGAAAATAAAAGTATACATCACAAACGTGCGAGACATCGAAATCAGCCCCTTTCAGGGCCTCTTCCCTTCAATCAATTTCCCTACTCAGTGATTTGAAGAATTTTGTGTTGAAAGTGACAGTGATCATGTGTGAAAAAACATGTAAAGTGTAGTGACCTGACCTGCCCCATCGCATCAGCTGTTCTGTGCTGCATATTGTCGTTGAAGCAGGTCAACTTACAAGTACATGGTTGAGTCCAGTTTACATTTTTTCTTCACTTTTTAAGTGAATAAATATTCTGCATTTCCGAAAAATATTCTGCAATTTCTACATATTCCTTTTGTTGTTTTTCATTCTACCATTTGTTTTTTACTTTTATGTTCAATATTACTTGTGCTTAACGCTTCCTGTTCTACCGAGGCGCTTGTCCCGGGGCGACTAGGCTCGACGCTACACTGACGGTACTGAGCGCGCGCTCGAGACGCGCTCTGATTGGTCAGTGTTTTTGCTTAATAATTCAAAAACGAAGCCTCATCCGATATTTTTGCAAAGGAAATTGTTGTTCAGAATCGTCTCAGCTACCCCCCATTCCCAGGACCCAGGAGTTCTGGGACACCCTGTATGATTTGTTACATTATACTTAGACTGCGAATGTTTATACAAATATATGTTTTTATAGGAAGTTATGGAATCTACAGAGAAATTTGTTTCATCATCAGATGATTATAAAAATATAATTTTTACTTTTACTATTTTACACATTGTATATATTTTGTATAAGTGTATATTTTTTACATGTAATATATGCATAGATTTTTTATACGTTAAATATTTTTTGATTCAATACGTTTTTCGAGGATTCTGGAATAAGTATCATGCCATCTTTCGTGTCGTCTTATCAGAAATGCTTTATCTTCCTTACTCCGTGACCAAATTCTAGAATGCTGTAATTATTCTACACGAATCATAAAACACTGTGATTTCGGCTTATCAGTCATCGGCACACATTTTTTTATGATTGTCAATCGAACTGTGGCTATCTTCGACTTGAAATCATAAAATCCGCAACTCTTATTGTTAGAACTCATTGTTCCTCTGAACTATTATTGGTTAACATCGGGTTAAAATTTGTCGGCAGATTCAAGATTCTGAGAGTCGCGATATCTCGGAAACGCTTGAGAAATAGATTGACTCTTATGTGCATTGACCTTGACAAGCTCGTTACCTTCATAAAGAGATTCACGTACATTTTCTGGCAACAATTTATTAAACAAACATAAGTTAAATATATGTATCTAATAGATTAAATAACTTCGGTCGACTACATGATTTTATTGGGAATTAACATTTTCAGTATTAACATAATAAAATAATTTTGAAAAAGAATATATCTGACGTCGGAAAACATTAAACCGTATGAAATAATTTCTATTTAATTTGTATGAATGCTTATCAGCTCTTTAATAAATTCATTTAACGATTAGATAGCATATTAAATATAATGCAGTCTTCGGAGGCGGCGTAAAATTAGATTTAATAAACAATCGACGAATGCTTCTAAAACCGCGCTCTTCTAAGAAAGCCACCATAGAAAGAACGCATATTAAACCACGTTCTGCTAACAGGTTATAAGCCCAGGTGAAATCATCGCGAAATATTAAAGAACAGAAAAGAGTGGAAACATTTGAAAATCGTACACGTGGTTAGTGAAAAAGTTAGTGCGTGAAATAAAGAACATAGAAGATGTGGCATCGAATGTGATTCGCATTGATGAAGTAACCAAATACAAATACAGCTACGACATGTGGAAACTGCGTGTATTGTTAACGAAAAATAACGCGTGGTGTTATGTGAGTAATGAGATGAACAAACCATTACGAGAAGAGAGCAATGGAGAATCGGAAGCTGCGTACCGACAGTGAAAAAAGAACGACGAGAAGGCCAAATCCGACCTTATACTATTCATAAATGCATCGGAATTGAAGCAAATATAATATTGCGAGACGTTGCACGATATGCGGAAAAAGTTGGAGGATATATACTAATCGAGAATTCTGGCGAAGAAAGCAACCCTTCTGAAACAACTGATACTGCATATTATGGTAAGTATGACCTTTAGGTAGTAATCGGCAAGGTAAACCACCTCTGGCTCTGAAGGGCGCTCAATCCGGCGCAGCAGCTGTTTGCTGCGCCGGCTGGCCATCAGGTCCAGGGCCCAGACAGGAATTCCGAACACGGTCATCGACCGCATCACTCCCATGTAGATGCGGCGCACCCCATTCTCAGGTCTCCCGAGATTAGGCAACAGGCAGCCAAGAGCGGCCGTCGCCCTTTCTACTCGGGGGACGAGGAGGTCGAAATGCGCCTCGAAGTGTCAGTGGCTGTCGAGGATGAGCCTCAGATACTTCATCCAGGAACCCACCTCGACACTGGCTTGACCTACCCGAATCCACGACTTGGCCGGTTGCCAGACCGAGGCCTGGTATGGAACCATATGGCCTCGGTCTTCTCCGAGGCTATCTTCAGCCCCAGGTCGTGGATCCTCGCGACGACAGCTGCCACCACTATCTCCGCAAGGCGGATGGTCCTCCCAAACGTCATCCCGACGGCAACCACTAACGTGTCGTCTGCAAAGCAGATGAGACTGGCGCCGTCGGGAGGAGCGGCCCGCAGGACCGCGTTATACCCAAGGTCCCACAGGAGGGGACCCAACATGGACCCCTGTTGGACCCCGCGGTCCATCTCCCTCCGCTGGATGCCGTACCGGCCAGGGTACTCTACCCACCTGTCCCGCAAGTACGCCCCGATCACCGCCTTTAGATAGGGAGGCACGTCATGGTAATCGAGTGCCTCCCTAATGGCGGGCCAGGGCAGGGTGTTGAAGGCGTTGACGATGTCAAGCGACACCGCCAAGCACACCCCACCCCGGCCGACTGCCTTGTTCGAGAGGGACCGGACGCGAGTGATGGCGTCCACCGTCGATCGTCCCTCTCGGAACCCAAACTAGCAGTCAGCCAGATCGGGGCCAACGCGGGTCAGGTGGCTGGAGAGGCGGGAAGCGACAATGCGCTCGAACATCTTCCCCGCCTCGTCCAGGAGACATATCGGCCGGTACGCGGAGGGAGTATCCACGGGCCTTCCCTCCTTTCTTAGGAGGACCATCCTACCTTGCTTTCAGAGTCGGGGAAAGTCCCCCGCCTCTAAACATGCGTCGTAGACGCGACGCACTTTCCTCCCCACGACGCCCAAGGCCAAGGCCCATACTCGGCCGGGGATTCCGTCCGGGCCCGGGGCAGTGTTCTTGCCCCGGAGCCACCGAGCCACCCCGGCCATCTCCTCATCCGTGACCCCCACATCGGAGAACCGGCTTTGTAGCTGGCCCTCCGTCCCGGATAGGGGTCGGGACACTAGATCCCCAAGGGGAAAGAGTGCGTCCACGACCCGCCCGAGAAACTGGGGGTCTAGGCTCTCTATGAGAGGGGGCGCCCAGGGACGTAAGCGTCCCAACACCATCTTGTACGGGCGCCCCCATGGGTCTTTATTCAGAGAGCCGAGGAGATCCTTCCACGCTTCGGCCTTGGCCTTCTTGATGGCCAGCTGCAGAGCGCGCACCTTCTCCCTGTAGCGCCCATACAGCTCGGCAACCCACTCTTCGACCACTCGTCTTCGTCGACGGGCACGTGTGTACTGGCGTCGCGCGCGAACGCATTCAGTGCGTAATTCCGCAATGTCGCGCGACCACCAGTACACCGCCTTCCTCGGGTGGACCCTGGCCCGGGGCATAGCGACGTCGTAAATCGACGTCATTGCTCCCCGGAACCAGAGGGCTTCCACCTGCCCGTCGACAGGCCCGGCCGGTTGTTCTGGCCAGGCCACGACGTGGGCTGCCGCCATCAGGGCGTCCTGGTCCAGGCGCTTGAGCGCCCATCGCGGTGGTGGCTTCGCTGGACGGCGCCGGGGTGCCACTTGCTGGGCAGCGGAGAGGCCGATAAATATATATCGGTGGTCCGACAAGGACTCGACCTCTTCCGCCACCCTCCACCCCGTGATACGGCGCGCGGCTGCGGGGGTTGCCCACGAGAGGTCTACTATCGACCCCCCGTTGTGCCGCACGCACGTATGGACCGAGCCCGTATTGAGCAAACGGAGCTCGAGTCCCGCCGCCCAGTCCAGTACCTCCTGGCCCCTCGAGTCTGTCCTGGGGGACCCCCAAGCCGTAGCTTTGGAGTTAAAGTCCCCCAGGACGAGTACCGGACGGGGAAGGCAGCGGGGGATTACTCTCCCTAACCCGTCCAGGTACTCCTCGAATTGACTAAGGGGCCAACTCGGAGGTGCATACACTGCCACCACCGCGATTCCTCCCCATTCAACAGCCAGGTATCCACGCCCGCTTTCGATGACAATGCAGGGCGGGGACCCTGGCTTCCCTCCCCAGAGGATCGCGACGGAGCCCGTCAGGTCCCCCACCCAACTTGTGTGGTTAGGGACTCTGTAGGGCTCCGCCACGACTGCCAACCCCGCACCCTGCTCGACCAGGGTCTGCATTAGCAGATCTTGGGCCCTGGCCGAGCAGTTGAGGTTGGCCTGAATAATTGGGCCCTCGGGCCCCATTATATCGCCACCTCCACCTCCATGGCTGCTGTGGGAGCAGCGGCCGTCTGAGCCTTTTCGGCTCCCTCTTGTGCACCCGTGCTTGCTGTTGCTGGGGCCGCCGCCTTTGCCCCTGTTTTCCTTTTACCTCCTCGCTTTCGCACTCGCCCTTGCTTGGCGACGGGACATGCCCGGCCCCCTAGCCGGTGCCCGGCTGGCCTCCCATTGTCCGAACAAACTGGACATTTGGGAGGTGCCAGGCACGTACTGGCCTTATGGCCCAGGTCGCCGCATACGTAGTAGCGACCTGAGCGGTCAGCTTCCGCAGTGCACCGCTGCCTCGTATGCCCCATCTCCAGGCAGCGATAACACTGCAAGGGCCGGGCGGAGAGAGCCTCCACCGTCGCCTGGGTCCAGCCCACGGGCAGCTTGCCCGCGACGGCCAATTTCCTGGCAGCTGCCGCAGGGCATTGGACCCAGAGGGTGCCTAATCCCGTGGGGGTAGACCGGATTTCACCGGTCTTTACCTCCCCCACAGTGCACCCTCCTGCCGTGGCGACGGCTTTAGCCACCTCTTCGGGGGTGGTGGAATCTATAAGGCCACGCAGCCTTATCTCAGCCCTCTTACAAGGCCGCGCGACCCTCACCCCTGTTCCCGCCAGGGCGTCCGCCATTCGCCGAGCGAGCGCGTCTGCCTTTGCGGCACTATCGGCTCCCGGGAGCTCTAAAATAAGGGCCCCCGTTACTGCCCTCCTCGGGCGTACGTGAGGCACGCCAAGTTCAGCCAGGTCGATTTTGGACCTGGCCGTGGCCATGACCTCAGCGTACGTTAATTTCGCCGCGTCGGGGACCGTAATCGTTACAGCCGCCGTACGCGGCGCTCGAGGGGGCAGGACCTTCCTTTTCTGGGCCTGGGGGCCCTTTTCGTTTCCCCAGGGAGCATCCATCTTCCTGGCCGCTGTGGTTGCTATTTTCGCCTTTCGACCAACCGCAGTGGCCCACTGGACACCGGGCTGCACCTGAGATGGTGCAGCTGTCGGGCGTGCTACCGCAGGCTTCTTTGCCGCTGGTTTTAACTGCGCCGCCTTCGGTCCGTCTTTCACCGGCGCTGCCAGACTTTTTGCGCCGGTTTTCTTCTGTTTCTTTGGCGGCTTTTGTGCCGCCAAAGAGGGAGCATGATTAGCTGGGCCACGTACACCTTCCGACAGTATTTCCCTCCTGAGTGACGCCATTTTGGCGTCAATGAGGGAACTAATTTCCCGCAGGAGGTCCGCACCAGGGTCTGCACGCCCTATGTCGGTGCGGGGAGCCTCCTTTGCCCTCCTGGGCTTTGCCTCCGGCTGCGAGCTGGCGGCAGTCGCCCGGGGCGAAGGTGGTGGCATGTCCGCCACGCCGCGACGACGCTGGCCCTCGACGCATCGGCGGAGCGCGGCCACCTCCCCTCGCAGCTCCGCCAGTTGCTTCCGGAGGAGATTGTTTTCCTCCTCCAGCATCGCTGTCGCAGCATTTGCCGATCGCGTCGCCATTTCCGAAATGGCGACGCGCGTGCTTTGGGCCGCAAGTTGAAGAGCCCGGGCTAAGCTGCCCTTAAGGCCCTTTGAAACAGCAGCCACCCGCTCAACGTCATTAGTCCGTTCAAGGACCATGGCCGCTAGATCCGCGGTCGGCCGCTGCCTCATTTCCCGAACCATGGCCACCTCGTCGGGTAGAGGGATAGACCCCTTGCTGGCACGGCGTGGGGGAACAGTGGGGTCCAAGATAGCCATGGCTCGGGCTACCTCCTCGTCCGCGAGATTGGACTCCAGTTGCCCGCGTTTGGCTTCCGCCAAACGCATATACTCCCCGTTGGGGTCAGGGTGACCCCTCTTCGCGGACGACGATCGGCTCCCTGCTGTCGACGGCGCCGATGCGAAGGAGGCATCTGAGGTTGCCCCGTCGTCTTCCTCGCCGAAGACCAGCGATGCGCAACGTTTGCCGCTGCGCAACTTTCGACCCTCCTCCAACCGAGCCGGTCACCTCCGCAACAGCCGTGCTGGACGATGGCAGCGGAGAAGGTGTTTCGCCACACACCTCCGCATTCTGTGCAGTTGCCGTCCTGGGTAACGGCATGTCAACGCGACCCAGCAACACAACGGGTGTGCTGCAGGCCCGCGACATCTCCTCCCCCTCGCTTGTTCCCTCCACGTCATTTGAAATTTTTTTAATTGAACATACCATAATTGTTCCCACGAGATGGGTCAGAAGGAAGGTCACCCCGGGCAGAGCCGCCATACCCGGGGAAGGCTGTTACACCCGGGGGGTCGCCAGGTACCCCGGGGTTGGCCGCTAGCGACTGGTGCACCCACCAGCCACGCCTGGCGCTTACTCCAGGCGCGCCCCTTCACCACGTACCTCAGCTTGGGGCGAGGGATTTTTTTACAGAGGTTGTCATCCTCGCGGGCCGGCCGGATAAGGCAAGCCCCCCGTTCCAGCGAAACATGACCACTGGCTTACGGTGTGTTGTATGCTCGGGCACTCCGGGGGTGCAACCCCGTACCGGGACGCATCTCGCGTCCCGGCCCCTGGAGAACTCACTGCCACTTGCTCGTTCGAACCCCGCCCCAACCGAGATCGAGACAGGGTCACAGAGAGCCCCACGTGAAGGTGAGACAAGTGGTCTTGACCAGTCGTGCCCCGCCGACTTCGCCGAAGTTCTCCGCCCAGCACAGAGCCGAGGCTCTGCCCTGGTATAAGGGAACATCAGCTAGGTCGTGGTTTTTGACCCGACCCGGAGGTTTGTGGAAGAGGCATGGTGACCTCGACCAACTGCCCCGGTATCAGGAAAGTGCACTTCCAGCCTCATGCCCTCCAGGTAAAATCGCAACCTTGGACTATCTAATCTCTAAGTATCTGCTGCCCTTGACATTTGCCGATCGCGCGTGTTCACGACAACTCAGCCTTCGTGCCGTTCCATCAAAATATAACGTAGCTTGCACTCGACTTTGAATCCCATAAAATTGAATGTAGAGGGGAGGAGCCGATTTGTGAGAGCATCTATTTATATTTCAGGAGGACAGAACCAAACCACCACTCGAAACGAACAGAATAGCAGATTAGTAGATCAACACGTGTATTTATCATCCACGCTGATAGTTTATTACACGCAACATCTCAACATAAACATTCATACTTTCGTGTATTTTAGTTGTGTTAAAGTACTTCACCATACACGTATTTTTCTTTCTCTCGACCGAGGTTGGTCCTTCGAGATACAGTATTGATATACTGTACAGTAATAAGCAACAGATTTCTGGCTCGAAATAAGCAAATCTTTATCCCCACCTTTTCTTTTGATGTCGCTCGCAGAGTGAGAGATCCGACAACGAGCGAGAGATTCATGAAAGCTGAGAAATCATAAATCTTCGCGATCGAATGAACAGTCTAGTAGAAAGAAGATAGGACATGTCGAATGTTTTCTCACTCAGACATTAGTGATTCTGGTAAGAATGAATGAATACTATTACAAATATGTTGTGCTAACATGAGAAAGTATGTTATGTTCTATCCTTCTCCGAAGAATAACACCACAGCTCGACTGATCACTTTATAGTTTGTCGCTATACCGAACCCCCCTGTTTTTTCTACGCCGTCGCATTTAGCACGTTTTCTCCCTCTCATTTAACACATTTACCAATTCAGGCCATATGTGGCAGGAGAGCCCCGGGAACGCGCTCTCTGTAGTCAGACATAAGTTCCTGCTTCCAATTGGAGAGCGCCTTTTTCCGGGCCTGACGCTCATAGCCCTCGACCTCCTCAGGCTCTGAAGGGGCCTCTCGATGGCGGTGGCTGATCTTTACGTGTGTATGTACATACCAGCGTACAGCCGCCTGTCATTCGAAGGGAAGATCCCCAACCAGAGCTTGCGCCGCTATGTAGGAGATGGTGCGGTACCCTCTGACGACCCTGATGGCCATCCGTCGCTCAATCCGGCGCAGCAGTTGTTTGCTGCGCTGGCTGGCCATACATAGCCTCAATCTTCTCTGTACTATCACTCGACCAGATCTCCACCAATCACCGCCGGAAGCCTCGAAACTCCCGGTCGATGTTGTCCAGGTCCTACCAGTCTTAGAAGTGGGGTTTTCACACCGTTCAGGGCATGCTCGTAACTCTGCTCGCGTCCTGAAGTTTTTGGGACCCGGACATCACTGAGATGTAAGTGGAAGAGAGAGCGTGTTTCTTATTTTTTCTTTCATTCTACTATTATTTTTCTTTGTGCGGACCTTCGGGGCCACCCTACCGCCGCCCACCGCTTGCCACGATGCGTGCGACCAATCGCCGGCATAATAGTTCTTTTGTATTGTTTACATATCTTTTTCGTGTGTGGTGCAAAACGACATTTCTTGCCAAGAGAACCGCGTGGATGTTTAGATAGGGCTTACATCTTAAAGTGTCCATTATTTTTATGCGTGCGAGAGAGAGAGAGAGAGAGAGAGAGAATACGGGGCGGAGGCGCAGGGCCTGATGCGACACTCATTTTTCCTTTGCATCTATACATTCGCTCTCTTCCGTCGATAATATGAACGACAACAGATAGGATCCAGAGTTAAGACTTTTTCCAGTCGTCTCCTAATAATCCCCTCGCATTGCGAGCATTTACCACGTCCCGTGATAACCCATTTTCCGAGGTCCGGCAGCTTGAAAACAGGAGGTTCAAATTCAAATCAGACCAAGTAGCAACCGACGTAACGGCTGGCTACTCACAGCTTCCAGTGAAGGACATGTTTAAACCACAGGATTTCCTGCTACGTATACCGTTGCGCGATTCGAATTTTCGAACAAGTTTTATCGAATCTGTTTCGGATCACGACGAATAGGTCGTGTAACCTTTTTTTCTTTATATTTGAAGCGTAGGTGCGACAAAAATTGTTTTCTCCCCTTTCCTTGCCGCGTTTTGTATCACGGAATTCCCCAGAAGGAATGGCATATTGAGACCTAAAATAAAACGATTATAACGCTCGTGGGTCAAATTTTCTTTCGACCACTCCTGAGCCCTTGATTCCATCTCGAGCAGCCGGAAAATCAAGGTTTGTCAATCCAGTGCGAAAGAGAAAAGAAATCGTCCGTGGATTTGTGCACGATGGTGTACGGGATGCATTTTTCCCAGCTACGTTTCGGCGCAGGAAGCTCCCAAGCTTACGGAGCCCCAATCTGAGTTCCGGGCCTGATGGCCAGTCAGCGCAGCCAACAGCTGTTGCTCCGGTAGGATCGGAGGATGGCCATCAGGGTCATCAGGGGGTACCGCACTGTCTCCTACGTGGCAACGTTAGCTCTGGCAGAGGAGATTCCATTCGCGCTTTAGGCGGTTGTTGACGCCTATGTGTATAGGCGTCAGCAGGCAATCCGCTGGGGGAGAGGGGGGGTTCTGCCAAAGCCCGAGGTGGTTGAAGAGTTCAGGCAACTCCCGCTCAATAGGTGGCATCAAGATCTAAGCTCTCATGCTGCCGAGCGCGTTCCCGGGGCTCTCCTGCCGCACTTTACGGAATGGCGGGAGAAAGACTTCGGTAGGCTCACCTACCGCATGAAGCAGGTGTTCACCAGACACGGGTGTTTCGGTCCATACCTGCAGCGCATTGGGAGAGAGACGACGGCAATCTGCCACCATTGTAGCGAGGAGGAGTTGAAGGGATGAACCGCCTTTTTAGCACTGCATCGGGTCCTTAAGTCCTGTATAGGACCGGACTTCTTGCTTCCCAGCACAGTTGGGGCAATGCTGGAAAGCGGGAGAAAGTGGAGGGCAGTGGTTTCCTTCTGCGTGGAGGTTATATCGCAGAAGGAGACCGCTGAGCGGGGTCGGGAATCAGCCGATCCCGTCCATCGAACTCGGGGCCGGCGGCCAAGGGGACAAGACTCCCGTTCAGACCGATTTTTGAAGACTTTCCGTTCAGGCCACGACCCACAGTTTTACGATTAAACAAACTAGTTTTTGATGTACCCCTTACAATTTTTCAATAGTACAATAGACGTTAAAATGCTTATATTTGACTCTACAATAAATTTTTAAAGAATTCTTAGTTTTTCAATAAGAATTCCAAGCGGCCTGAAACTTCGTGTTAATAGCACCCGCTGCCTGATGACCGGATGGCCCTGTGTACGGCTGCGGTTGTCCGTGGGGGAAGAAAATCTCCCCCCCCCCCCCCCCGGGCGTGGCCGGTTCAAAGGTAAGACCGGCCACGTCGAGAGGGAATCGCAGTTGTGTTGTATAAGAGTTCCCATGACTCCCCTGAATCACCAGAGGAGGAAAACGCCTAAAGGCCGCCGTGGGGTTTTAGTCGATGGAAATTTGACACTACCCTAGCCCCTACACCTGGGGTGGCGGTTGTCTTTAAAAGATTTCCCCACTTAAAAAAAAAGGAAGCCCTGGAGCTTCCAATAAACCGTCACAAGGTTAAAAATGAAATCTTAACCTAACTCTGCGGCATACTATCTTCAGAGATAATAAATATTTCGAAAGATTATTGCATTGTATTCCACAGTTCGTCACTGTAACAATTACATAAAATAACTTTTATAAAATTTGAGCCTACAAATACAAATATCCATTTTAATTTTAAGATACATATTCTCAATGCGCTTTTTACATTTGCTACCGTTTATTAATAGTTTAAAAGACCATTTCAGAATAAAAATCACCCATCTTGAAATTATAGAAATTTTTTTTTTCAAATATGTTTATAAAACATATTTTTATAAACGTAGAACAGTTCTCAATGAAAAGAGACAACTCTTCTAATTGAATGTAATCTAAATTCATCATGAAGTGATCACACTTTACATAAACACAGTCAACGTCTTTAGATCTTTCGTACAGCGAATATTACCATCGGCACCACCCCTAGCGCGAGGCAACCGGCATACGAGTCCCAGGGCCTGTTTTATGGGCTCCCCATACCTAAGGACTTCTAATTCTTCTTTTAAATAAGCTGGTATAAAAATGTATAATAATACAATTGTCAGAATGTTATATATAGAAATTAGTCGTGCACCTAAAGGTAATCGACAGGTATAAAATGTGCCTATAATTCCATCCGAAAAAAAATATTTTTCCATAAATGAAACTAAAAATTCTGATCTATCCATATTTTTTATTTGGAACTATATTTAACGTATGTGAAATTTGATCAAAACAGTATAACGTTTTATAAAAAAAATTTGCAAAATATTGTTAATTTTTAACATATTTGTTAAACAAACAAAATTTTCAAAAATCTGTTTATGCCATGTTATTGGCCTTCCAAAACGGAAAAATTTGCATTTTGAATATCTTACCTACCACTAATAATTTCCGAGATATTCGTGAAAATACTATTTTCAGCCCCAACTTTAAGGGTTATTTTCACCACTTCAAAGTGGAAATTCGCACGTGAAGAAATACATGTCAAATATTTTTCTGAGTTCTATAACATATAAAAATTTCATCAAAATCGGCGTATAACGTTTGGGTGATGTCCCTTGTTAGTTCGGAATGAATAATGGCCCCAAGGACACTTCCTTTTAAAGAGTGCTTCCCCCCACTACGAGCAGTTCGTTTCTCGATTTTATGATCATATATGTGCATGTTCATCTTCGCGAGAAGCCTCTTGGCTCGTTTCGATCCATATATGGTCATGCTCGCAACCGAACGTACCACCTTTTTTCTAAGAAGGAGCATGTGCGCTACCGAGCCCGATGATACCTGATACCTTAATACTGATGAGGGCCGTGCCTTAATAGCGCCTATTATTTATTTGTAGGACTATTCTGATAGAAAAAATATTTGTCACTTTCATTTATTTCTTTTTGTAACAATACCATTACTAATATAGCTATTTTTTCTAACAAAAGCGAAGGCTGTTGGAATTTTAAATTACTTAGCCGTATGTAATAATAAACAATTAACAAATTTTCTAGTTATTATTAAATTATATTAAAATTATATTGTAGGAAAATTTAAGAAATGAGAGCCACTGGCGTAGGCGCAGTGCGTTTTCGGCGGCATAGTTGCCTTGGTCGTAAGGACTGGGATTTTCCAAGGGGGGAAGTGCCGTCGAACGGCTGAACAAGGGCCATGGTGACGTAGGTGTCCTCACGGCTAGCTTTTTGCCTGGAAAAGAGCACATTCGTCTATCTAATACAGTCTCGAGAGCATCGCGGCTATTCTATAATAAAGAATACTTTTACAAAACGATATGCACATTTTAAGACACCCACAAATCACCGCTCAATTCCCTCTTTTCTTACAATATTTTCAGTAAAAATAATAAAACAGTAAAAATGATTGACTTTAAATTTTTCTTTTTAGACTACAAAATTTATTAAGATACTGTAAGATGAAGGTAAATGTTGGTTGTGAGCGTTTACAAAACTGCGAGTATTGAGAAAAGTGTTCTTTATTTAGATCTGTACGATGCGATGGTCGATACAGTAATGCCTTCTTCAGGCAAAACTAGCCGTGAGGACACCTACGTCACCATGGCCCTTGTTTAGTTTTAAGGCACTTCCCCCCTTGGAAAAGCCCAAGTCCCAACGACCACGGCAACTATGTCGCCGAAAGCGCACATGGCCCGTGCCAGTGGCGCTCATATCTTAGTTTTCCTACATTCGGCCATACTGACGTCAGGTCTGTCCTCAGACCTTACATCGAAATTCTTCTAATTATCCGTGAGCCCTTTGTGCAATACCTGAAACAGAAAAACGGGTGTTGTCGTGGCACAATACCGTCGTAATGCCCACGATCAACTATGGATACCGTTGTATCCCTTCTCTGATGGACGTTGCGTCTTCTTCGGATACCCCCCTACCCGAGACACCTTCGTGTCCGTCCGGTTCGGTATCAACTCTTCGTCTGGGCACCGAAGCACCTCTTACGACATACTTTGAGTACCGTTGTACTCCCTCGATGCACCTTGCATCAGCCGGCCGCCATCCCCCTACCTAAGACACACTTTGTGCCCGTCCAGTTCGATTTTGGCCGACTTCTACGTAAAATACCCTTGTATTTTACGATCTTTGCCTAGGGTACCCTCGTACCCATGCTCAGCAACCATGACACCTCGTGTCGTGACGCACGTTGCGTCCTTCTCCCCCTCGGGTAGTTCCCCTTGGAACTGTGGTGGATGACGTCCTTTCGTCCTCCCCCTCTGATTAGGTGCTCGGGCCGTTGCTCTCGCCGGTGGGTCCTTGCCTGCTCGCCGACAAAGTACCCTCAGTTGCGTATCAAGACCTTATGTCTTTGATCCGCCTTGGTTTTTCTGTAACAAAACTCAACGAACGTGAGACTTTATTCTACTTACGCTGTAGCCGACTACTGTTTACGGCTACCGGTACTACAACTTGTGATACGTTAATTAAAAAAAGGATATAAAACAGCTCCCAGCATCATGCATCGTGATCATCCCCTTGGATTGTAATCCACGGCTTGATCCTGTCGGCTGCAACGATTGTTCGTAATCGTTTTGCCCCTTCTCGTAGATCTTCTACGTCGTAACGGTCGTTCGGTAGCACTGCTCGAATTTTAAATGGCCCTTTGTATTTCGGCAGTAACTTTCGACTACTTTCCGTCGAAGGGTCGCTGGTCACCTGCACCAGTACCAACTCTTCCGTGGTATACCTGCGAGCTTCCCGTCGCGTGCGGTCATACCGTTCCTTTTGTTTCCGCTGGTCTTCCGAGATGTGTTTAGAGATGTCCTCTCGTAATTCGGATAAATCCAAACGATCCATCTCTTCTCGAACGGCGTTTAGTAGCTTTCCTTCAGCTACTGTCTTCATGTCGCATCCAATTAATGCCTTCATCGGCGTCGTATTGATGCTCTTGTTGTGCATCGTGTTGATTGCACTCTGCACCTTTTTTACCTGAGTGTCCCAGTCTCGTGGATCTTTACCTGCTGCACTTGCCGCTAAAGCGTCAACGATAGTTTTATTATATCGTTCGCATCGTCCGTTTGCCCTTGGCGTAGCTACTGCATTAAGTACATGCTTAATGCCGTACGTTTTGCATAACGCAGCAAATCTTTGTGATGTGAAACTCGTTCCACGATCACTTATAATCCTCGTTGGAACACCGAACAGGTACATGAAGTTTAATAAAACCTTTTCAGTATGACGAGTCTTCTGACTCCTTACCGGTTCTGCAATGACAAATTTCGTAAAAGCGTCTACCATCACGAGCAGGTATTTGTTCTTCTTTCTACTTGTTTCAAACGGTCCCACGTGGTCAATGTGTAACGTGTGAAACGGTATCGGCACCTTCTCGATGGTATTCAATTTGCATTGTTTCTTCCCCGATGTGTGTTTGTAATATGCGCAACTCAAACATGCATTTACGTATTTCGTAACAAAACGCCGCATATTAGCAAACCAATAATTCCGTTGAATCCGCTCCAATGTCTTTTCAATACCCGAATGTCCCGCGTCGTCGTGACATAAACGGCATACCTGAAGTCTAGCGGTTCTCGGAACAACCCATGCTGTTTGACCGTCTGGCAAATGTCGGTATAGTTTGTCCCTTTTCAACATGTATTCTTTAAAATAGTGTCTCGTTTCGGGAGACTTTTCCTTGTTGGCGAGAATCGTCCTGATCCTTGACAATAGCTCGTCCTGCATTTGCGCTGTCGTGACCCATTCAGCCTCCGTGACATCTACATAGGCGATCTCAAGGGTGATCGGCTGAGGGTTGCGACTAAGTGCATCCACGTGTGCCATCTTCGTCCCTGGCCGGTACAAGATTTCGAAAGTATACTCTTGTACTTCCAACCACCATCGGCCGACGCGTGGCAATAAATCTTTCTTCGAGAAAGTTGTTCTCAATGCGTTGCAGTCCGTTACCACTTTAAATTCTATTCCGAACAAATAAACCCGAAAATAGCGTAACGCGAAAACAACTGCCATTGTCTGTAATTCGTACGAATGGTAACATCGTTGATCCGCTGTTGTCTGCTTGCTGAAATATGCAACTACTGCCATATTTCCATCTTCCTGTTGTTGCAACAACATTGCTCCTACTCCTAAGGAACTTGCATCCGTGTGTAGTTCCGTAGGTCGAGCCGGATCAAAAATACATAATACTGGTCGCGATGTTAATTTTTCCTGAATTTCCCGAAAAGCATTCTCTTGACTTTCCCCCCATTGCCACGAAATATTTTTTCGTGTCAACCGTGTTAGGGGTTCTACGATGGTCGCGAAATTCTTAATGAATTTCCTAAAATAGCTTGCCAGTCCCAAAAATTGGCGTACCTGCTTGACCGTTTCGGGCGGTGGCATTTCCTTTACAGCGTCGATCTTCCGTTGACCTGGCCTTACCCCTTGCACGCTGATTTCTCGTCCCAAGTACTCGATTCTTTCCTTGAAAAACGAGCATTTCTCCAGCTTGAGGGTCAACCCATGTGCTCGAAAGGCCTCTAGAACTTTCCGTAAATTTTCGATGCCTTCTTCTACGGTTTTCGACGGTATAATGACATCGTCCAAGTATGGGAATGCTAATGTATCCTTCAAGTTTCCCAGAACCTTGTTCATCAACCGTTGAAAAACAGCTGGCGCGTTGGTCAAACCGAAGGGCATTCGCAAAAATTCATAGTGTCCTTCCGGGGTTACAAACGCTGTTTTTGCTATGGAATTTTCCGCTACGGGTACCTGATAATAACCCGATGCTAAATCGAGTCCCGTAAAATACCGATTGCCTCCCAGCTTGTCTATCTAGTTGTCAATAAGAGGCAAGGGATATCTATCCTTGATAGTTATCGCGTTCAATTTCCGATAATCTACGCACATCCGGATGTCACCCGTTTTCTTCTTTACCAGCGTGATCGGACTCGCGTACGGTGACTTGGATTCTCTAATTATTCCGTTATTTAACAATTCCGTAATCATCTCGCGAACGATTTTCTTCTCCGTTTCCGCGAGACGATAGGGGTGGTACACGACCGGTTCTTCCGTTAGACATTTAATTTCGATCGATGCGGCATTCGTTCGACCGAGATCTCGCATCGATGACGAAATACAATCGCGGAATTCTTCTATTAACGCGATGCATAATCTTCTTTCCTTTTCTCCTATGTTTCCCAAAATCAATTCCGGATTTGCTTCGATCATGTAAACATCCATCGCGGAAATTATTTGGGGTCCTCTTGAATTTCGAATATCGTTGAAGATGAGCTGATTTCCCCGTTTCAACATGACGACATGCTCTTGTTGTAGGAAATCTCTTCCGATAATCATATTATGCGCCGTATATTCGTCCGGAATGACGTAAGAATCTACGCGTGAGATTACGTTTTGGACCTTTATCGTAATCGGCGCGATTCGGTCAATTATCACGGATCGATTGGCGAATCCTCTAAATATTGTATTCTCTACGGTTTTTGTTTTAATACAAAGCTTCATGGCTATAGACGAATGGAGTATAGTGCATGCGCTGCCCGTGTCTACTAAACTTTCTACTTTATGCCCATTCACCCGAACATAAATTTGATAAATATTGCTAGTACTCTTTGTACTGCATACAATATTTACCTCTTTTTGTGGGCAGTCCTCCCGCCTATGGCCCAGTTTCTGGCACAGGTTGCACGCGACCTTGGGCTTCCTGCAATCCTTTGCAAAGTGGCCCGTTGTCCCGCAATTGAAACATCCTGCCCTCGTAGCGGTTCCCGTTGTTGGCTTCGATGTCGACGGACGAGCTGGAGGCTGCCGGTCCACTTTCGTCCTCCGCTCCTCTTTGATGGGCATCTTCCCCATCGATGTCATGAACGCGTACAATTCGTTAGCGTCCGAGTGCTTCGCGCTTCGCACCGACCTGGCGATCGTCTCGTCGGGTATCCCGGCGATCACCATATCGATGATTTGCTCGCTCGTCATTTTCAACGGCAGCCGTCGTACCATATCAATCTTATTGAAACAGTAATCGCCTAGCGACTGCCCTGATTTCGCCTCGTATAGAACCGCCTCGCGAAGCGACTTTGAGAAGGAGGTGGTCCTTCTAAATTGGGCGACAATGTTGACCTTAGACGCTGCCCAGGTGGTGGTGCTCCTCATTTGTGTCTCATACCACCTGTGCGCGTGCCCTTTCAACCGCGTGGCGATGAGACGCATTACATTCGTGTCGTCCCACGAAAAACGCGCCGCGAGTTCGTCGACGTGACGAACCCAATTCTCCACGGTTATTTCGTCTTTTTGGGGGTCGAATACGGGGATTAATTGTTCATCCCCCGCACGCACATAAATCGGCGACTTCACAAACGACCCGGAACCGTACGTATCCGCGCTGTTGGAACCGCGGTCTTCCCGCTGGACACGCGTGTGCGATCGCGAATCACCTCTTGGTGGACTACGCGAGCGTACCCGCGACGGACGCCTCGACGAACTTCGCGAACGGGAACGCGAACGCGACCGTGAATGCGAACTTGCCCGCCGGTGGGATCGCGCGCGATTCAGCGATTTACGCAAAAATTGCTCCATTAGATGTTCTAATCTTCCTAGCCGCGCATTCATTGATTCGGCGTCTCCGTTGACACTGCCGTCACAGCTATGCGACGCACGATCCATTGTTTTTACACTAACAATAAGTCTTAACTGTATGTACTATTTATAACTAATTACACTAAATCTAATTCTATCAAGGCACAAGGCACAGTTCTCAGTTCAATTGGATTGACTGTTCGCACAGAGCTCACTTAACACACACAATAAAATCCGCGTACGAAAAACGCACACGAAAATACCACGAAATACCGCAAGGTAATCCCGCTTCTGATATGTAAGATGAAGGGTTAATGCCGATTGTGAGCGTTTACAACTGCGAGTATTATTTATGCAAAATGTTCTTTATTGGATCTGGGTACGATGTATACGACATGAGAGTCGATACAGCAATGCCTTCTTCAGGCAAAACTAGCCGTGAGGACACCTACGTCACCATGGCCCTTGTTTAGTTTTAAGGCACTTCCCCCCTTGGAAAAGCCCAAGTCCCAACGACCACGGCAACTATGTCGCCGAAAGCGCACATGGCCCGTGCCAGTGGCGCTCATATCTTAGTTTTCCTACAGTACTTTCGTCAGAATGAGTGTTGTCTTCTGTCAAATTAAAGAACGAATGCACAAGCTAATATATATTTATTTACTTTTCTGCTATAGTTTTAAATTAAGAACAATTATACATTCAACATTGATCTTAATGCGTTGATTAACATAGAAATAAGTACAAAATAAATAAATATAAATAAGTGAGATTTACTATATCATTTTTTACATTAAAATATCAGTACTTTAAATGAATTTATTAAACATACTGCTTGAGCGAAAGTACCAATAATAAGATCAATTTTGTATTAATTTAATTGTTAAACTTGTTTTGTATCTTTGTTGCATGTGATGATACAGCGACCTTCGTTTATGCCGGTGGTTGGATCGGAAATGTGATATGCTTAATGAGTTCTGGATTCCTATCGGCTTCTGCTTTAGGATGGCCCAGTTGCTTTTATTTTTGGGGCGGATTCACTATTATTTCTGGCATTCTCTTTTTCATTATTGGAAAAGAATCACCAATTGAACATCCAAGTATACCCCAAGACGAGAAAGAGTACATTGAAACTAGTCTTGGAATAATGAAGACGGATGAGGTATGAACATAATTATGATTTATTTTATAAAATGTGTTTCACGTAAGCAAAAATAATATTGAAAATAAAAATTAAAAAATTTCAGAATAATATAAAATGAATCGTACCTCAAAGATAAATAAAATAACTGACTGATTCAATATGCTGGAAGAATTAATAAATGAAAATTGTGTAATATTTTTCGTTATTAGAAAGGAGGAAAACTTTGAAAATTACCTACGTTAAATGCTAACAAGTGGAGACAAAATTTAAATTGGACTCACCCATTTACTTGTAAGTTGACCTGCTTCGATGACAATAAACTGAGGTTGGTGAGTCGATGCCGCACCGATTCTGGCTCCTGCCAAGTACTATTCTGCAGCACGGGGAACAGCTAATACGATGGCTAGGTCAACGAACTCACTGCACTTCAAATTTTTTCTCACTATACGGCCAGTATCATTTTTAACATTGGTCCTTTAAATTACTGAATGAGGAAAATAGAGAAGAATGAAAAAGAAGAGGCCGTGGAGAGGATCAATTGCGATATACCGAAAGTACAGCTCGAACGTTAAAATTGCGTTGAATTTGAAAAGAGAGTAAATTCTGCATCTGTACATATTAATACGAGTGGACCGACGACCTGCTGACACTGAAATCAAACAGAGATATTCACTGTGAGCAAAACAATTACATTTCGCGCAGGAAATTTGAAAGTGGTACAGAGTACAAGTTACCATGACACGTGGCTGATGTCACTGCATTTTGTTAAAAGTGACAGTGACCGTGTAGTGAGAAAAATTCTGTGTTACATGGTACTGCTCGTCAAGGATCAGAATCGGTGCGATAACCCATTACCTGCAGCCTATTGTCATCGAAGCAGGTCAACTTACAAGTAAATAAGTGAGTCCAATTTAAATTTTGTCTCCACTTTTTAGCAGGCTCATCTAGGTAATTTTTAAAGCTTTCCTTCTTTTTAATAACGAAAGATGTTACATAATTTCTATTTATTCGTTCGGCCGAGATATCAAGTAATTCGGTTATTTTATTCATTTTAGAAGTACAATTAATTTCATATTATTCTGCATTTTTTAAAATTTTGATTTACGATATTACTTGTGCTTAATACTTCCTGCTCCATCTACGCGCTTGTTCGCTTAAAGTTATACTCTTGCGGCTGAGTGCGCGTTCTACACGCGCTCTGAATGATTACTATTTTTCCCTAATAATACAAAAACGAAGACCTATCTGATATTTTTGCAAAGGAGATTGTTGTTCACAATCGTCTCAGTCACAGCTTATTTCTGGTTCTTATACAAGTTTTCGGATACCCTGTATAGTCATACCTGGAATTTCCAGAATCATTAACAACAATTAGCAATCTGCACAAGTAACAATATGTGGCATCTAAGTTGCTAACACATTTATAGCACATAGGTTAGCATAGTTACTTCTGAGAATTGTTTGATTTTGTTAATTCTACAATTTTTACGTTTTTGAGTTTCTTCCATGATCTCGGTAGTTAGTCATATGTGTCATAAATTTGAATTACCAAATAGCTTCGAAACTAGGCAGCCAGTAGGTATCGGCTAGGATATGATTTATGATTCATGTCCTAGGATACACGAAGTAGGTTAGTGACAACAAATTTATTACTTATTTGGTTTGAATGTGGCAACGAATCGAGTAAACTAGCTGGCTCTAAGAATTTTTCATCCCCTAAAAACTCTGGGAAAATTTTTTTGCGATGGTTCCGCGAGGTTATGTTCGTCTTCGAATTTGTAAGGTTTGAATCACCTTCCCCATCTACCTGAATCTATTTTTTCGTCACTCTATTTTGTAAGGGTGAAGTTACTCGGAAATATAATTCGTCCTTTGCCGAAGACCAGTGTAAATCAAGTATTATATTTTTGACTCATTATCTGCCCTCAATTGAGTGCAAATTTTGTATTATTTGAGTGTCGTTTAAAGAAATGCCCGTACTTGATTTTGTCGAACCATCGAATACAACACGAAGTTTCGTTGTTGTGCTCTCTTCTCTGATAACGGCGTGACGGGATAAGTAAAAACTCGCTGCTGACTTTTCTACTAGCAGGGTTGTGATTCGCGACATGTGCCCTAATGACTCGTATTCTTTCATAAATTCTATGTATTTAGTTTCCTCTCTATTGGTTTACGTCTAGTCTCCACTTGATGTCGCGATGTTCCTAACTTCTCTACGTGATCGTTGAATAATTTTGTACTATGTATTGTCCCGTTTTGGTCTTGTCGTGTCGTGGCTCTAAATAACACGTCCCATTCGTCTATCTCTACCTTAGCCCCTATTTCTGCTTCTTCCACTTGCCAAAATCGCTTCATTTGATCGTACAGATCTCGATTTGTGACAAGATGGCATCTTTGAATATTTTTACTGAGAGGCTAACTAATTTTTCCTATCAGAACCCAACCCAGCTGTGTTTTTGCTAGATCAGGTCGTTACCTGCCTTGTGCTGTCCGACACACAACAAATGTCAAAATACGCATGCGCTTATTAGCATGTCTATTTGTTAACTTTTGTCGAATTTTGGATCTGCTAGTGGTATGTGGGACGGTCTACATTTTACTACTCTATCTAAAACTACATTTGACATATCCTGTATGATATAGTTGATCGCTAGACATGAAATGTTAGCGCTGTAATTATTAACTCCATGACACTGCTTGCTTGCGTGTGCTAGACCTGTGACTGTCAATTGTTGGCTGATTGCTGCCGACTTCTGCACTCCGTTCTCCAGTTCACAAGTGATATTTCTATTTTTTTGGGCATTTCCTGTACGAAGACCTTTCTAAAATTCACAAATTTTATCTCTATTGTCTCTCCTGAGTTCTGCTATGTCTTCGATTTGTTGAACTGCTGCTAAATCAGTAGCTGCTACAATTCAATTCTGATCCGTAGGCCGCTGGTTTAGAATCCGACTCGAAGGACTAATGTTAGGGTGTGGTCAAGCCCTGAGTATCGCCCTACGTGCTATCTAACAATAAGGAGCTGTGTCTAAGGGCCACCCGAAGATTGTAAAACGACTTTGGGACCGTAATGACTCCAGTGTACGTTTTGTGGTTTTTAACAGTGTTTATTTGATAAAGCGTGTGTGCTTGGTGAATCTATTTTCTATACTATACTGTGTTACCTATTCGCTATCTGATTTCTATCTGTAAACTGTCTAATTTCTGTCTGTAAACTCTTTGCTCTCTAATATCTATCTATCTGCAGTCTAAATTCTATGTTCTCTCTGCTGTCTAAGTTGTATCTGGTCTGTAAAAACTCTCTGTACCCCCAAAGTCTTTTTCCATTTGTCCGTGTGCTCCCTTCCATTGCGCCCTTGGTCCGTCAAGCCATCCTTTGGGTCTTCGGCGTTTATGACATGGCCTGTACCAGCGAAATCTAGAAATTCTTTACCTGAGTGAAAGTGAGTTTAGCTTCTTTCAACCATGCAATACAAGAATTACCGCAAGCAGGTGCACCCTTTAATAAATCGGTCAATGATATTTGTAACTTGGTTTCTTAATAACTTCGATCTTTTCTGAATTTGGAACCGTATATTTTGCGTTTATTGTGTAACCTTAAAATTATATGGTGCTTTGTTCGATTATATTTACATTTGGATTGATTGATTACTATTCTGTATTTTTGCAATTTACTAAAGAGTTCTCGAATATGTGCTAAATGTTTTTTTTTTGTTACGCGAAGCTATTAAAATATCATCTAAATATGTATAACAAAGTTCTAATCCAAGTAAAACTTCGTTAATAAATTTTTGGAACGTTTAAGTCGCATTTGTCAAACCAAATGGCATTTTTACGTACTCAAACAATCCAAAGGGCGTGGTTACGGCTGTTTTCGCTATATCGGACGGTTCTGTCGGAATCTGGTGATATGCTTTTACTAGATATATTTTAGAAAATATAATTTTTCGTGAAGCATATAAGAAAAATCTTCGATATGCGGTAAAGGGTCAGATATTGTACGCGCGATTAGTATTCTATAATCTCTGCGCGCTCTCCAGCCTTTATCCTTTTTAGGGACTAGATGGAGGCGTGAAACCCACGGACTTTTTAAAGGACTTACATATAGTACCTCCGGATAAAAGATTTTCAAATTCCGCTTTAACTATTTTTAATTTATCTGGAGCTAGTCTACGCGGTTTTGCAAACACCGGGGGTCTGTATGCCGTTTTAATGTGGTGTGTTACTACACACAATACTTTGTTTCGCACCTGAATTTACACGCATCGGAACCGATTGTTTGAAATCTACCAAGCTAAGGAACCAATTGTTTTAAATCTAACAAGCCGCGCATATTTGAACATATCCGTACCGATTATTGGTTTAGAAATATCCGCGATTATAAATTTCCATTTGATTGTGCGCCGCAATCCTAAATTTAGATTTAAATCGATGTGTTTATACGTAGAGTTGGCCGAATCGTTCGCGGCGTATAAAGTACCTGTACCTTTAAGAAGTTGACCTCTTACTAATTTTCGCGGATTAACACTAATATCGGTGTCGGTATCAATTAAAAATGCAACCTTACTTTCTCTGTCGGTCATGAACAAGCGGCTCGTCGATGGATCGACTGTTTCTCGTCGCGCTTAAGGTTGATCGGAGTCGTTTCCCTGATGCTGTTGCTGGTATGTGCAGGAGATGGTGCATCTTATCGAACGATCTCCAAACCTTCGATGATACTAGCACACTCCTGGCTGTGATGCTGCGGCTGGGACTGCGACTTGTAACATAACCGTATAGGGTGCAGCGGATGTGTGGGTGTACATAGATTTCGCGTTATATGACAGTAATTACGGAACCCCTCCTTTTCTATTTTCTTCGGCCAGTAAAACAGTCGTTAACAGAATACATAACACATGAGTTTTATAGAACAATCTCGATCCGATAGATTCATAAACTTCGACTTTAGTTCCGATGATTTAATTTATAAATTTCCACTACCAATTAACGTAGGAGGAAATTGCTCATTGAAACTCTTTACTATAGTTTTGTTCTGAAATGATAAAGAATTTAAATTAGACTAGACTAACCTATTCCCTGTAAGTTGACCTGTTTTGATGACAATGGGTCTGTACCCATGACCGAATGTTTCGTTTACACGATTAAAAGAACAAACTAATACTAGGACGATACAACTATAGCCAGCTTAATGTACTATAGTAGGATCATAAAGAGTGAATAAGGCTGAATGTGTAACTAACAATATTTTATTAATAAAAATAAAAAAATAAAAAAAGTGTACAATGTTAATTTCACGTTAAAATAGCGGTTAGTTAAAATATGTAACAGATGTAGCGAGACTGTTTTTTGTGAAGTGCATTGGAGTTTTTAAGAAAGAAATATTGTGGTGGTGGGAACAAGAACTTTCCCCTTACGGTTAGGGTTAGGTTTTTAGGGTACTGCCGATGCTGATGGGTTTGGGACGGTTGGATTAATTTTTATAGTACGGACGACGACAAGGATAATAAACATTTAAAATAAGTCTTTAGAGTACTACTATCCCATTGAAATTTAGTTAAAATTATTGAAAGGAACAGAAGAACAAGAAAGAAAAAGAAAAAAGACTGAAGTGATATCCATGAATCCGATGAATTTACTTTCACATTACAATATGTAGATGTCAGGCCACTCCACGGGGGTAAGGTGGCGGGTAGTGTCGGATTTCCATCGACTAAAATCTCCACGACAATCTTCGGACGCTGTTCCACATGTGGTGTTTTGGAGGAGCCATAGGAGCTCTTACGAACACTACCGCGGCTCCCCCACATATTTGCAAGAGCGTCACGAAACCATGAGTTGATCCTCCCTTTGTCAAAATTATTTACCGTTTATAACAACTATTAACGTGAATAAGGCCAACCTCGTCGTTTCGTTAGAGTCTTGATAGCAATGAATATTTCCAGTTTTCTCACCCCTGCTTTATTTAAATTTCATTAGGTGATTAGCAATTTGTACAAGGGACAACATGGAACGACACGTAAGCAAGTAAAGCCGTTTTTGAAAGTTTGTTTATTTTTTAATCCTTCAAATTGTATTCCATCGAAACCGAGTCCAGTGGCCATCAATCATGTCATGTTTTGCGACTAAAGTCTGGCAGAAATTCCACCACATTGCCAAATTTTCATATCGTCACGTCTTCTACTTCCACTGATAGTACCTAGTCCGTTTCGAGCGTCACGTTTTGGACCCATTTTGGAATAGGTGGATGTCAGTCACCTCATTGTCTTTGGACATTTGCCAATCAGGTGAAAAGACTGGCTCCCCGAATTTCTTCGGTCGTGGAAATTCGCAGCGAAGTTAGTCAAAGACAAATTCATTAGCGAAAAAACATCTTCAAACAGACTCTGTCTTTCGAAAAGTTCTAGCACAGACTTCCACTCGATACTTCGTCGTTAACACATTCTTAACAAACACTATTGAAAGTTGCGGTGATTGAAAAGTGAGTAACACACTATACATAACTGTTTTCAATTAAACAGTTTATTTGCGTTATACAATATCTCTCGTTACTATTCCTCCCCTTATACACCCCCTAATCATTTCTATCTCTCTAAACGGTTGTACAGACATACGTGAGTCGCGGTGTCAATTAAAAATCGTAACGAAGATTTACGACCTTCGTTGTATGTGTACGTATAAAACAGAAGCACCTCGACTGTAGGATTTCGATTTTAACGATCCTTTGGAAGATAATAGGATTCATACTTTTGTAGAATTTATTTATGACCGTTGAATGAGTCTCTTTGGGACCTTGGAGATAGTAGAGACCCTCGCAGAGTCACAGCACAATAATAAACATCTTCCGACTCGGCCCATTCTGACACGGACACGTACCCTCAAGTGGGTGTTGACTTTTCGGCGTTTGAACGAGAGTTAATAAGAATTCAGCCAGTTTGAGCGACAGTCGGTTTAATGAATCACTTAATATCAACACCCTGTGCATCACTTCGGATCATTCTCCTATACTAGAAATAATTGTTAAATTAATCCTTTTTTATTATATTGTTTCAATACGCTTTTAAAACAGCTCGAATAGTATAATTTATGATAAGTGATAAGACATGAAATATTACATTTTTCTCGTAATGAAATGGACGTGAAGTGTACCACGGTACCGTATTTGCAGGCAAGGTTGCTCTAGTGAAAAGATTAAAAAATAAAAGACTGCCCAGATTTATTACTAATGATACATTAATGCTCTGGTATTCATCATTTTGTTACATATCAGAATAAATATAATACTTTATTTGTTATTTCCTTCAGTTTGGCATACTCTTTCACTTCTTTCACTTCTTTCCCCAGAAATTATCAATACCATGGGTTGCGATGCTAACTAGTCGTCCAATGTGGGCACTGCTGGTTACTCAGTCTGCTCAAAACTGGGGATTCTGGATGCTTTTGACAAAAATTCCGTCCTATATGACATCTGTCTTAGGCTTTGATATCAAACGAGTAAGTAGTAAACTATACAGGATGTCAAAAAATGACCTAAAGAGTTCTACACCATACGTAGGAGGAGACCATACGCGCTCTCCTACTTTTGCGCGTCTTGCCACTCAAGCTCTATGTCTGCTATGTAATTGGTTGGTTTTTCAATTTTCAACAACAAATTGTGGCTAATCTACTGATTTCACTGAAATCAGTACTATAACTTTTCACTTTGATTTGTCGCGATCTATTGAGCGATGTAGAGCTCTTTAGATCATTTTTAAACTCTGTGTACAATGGAAGACGAGCATTTGCACACCGTTTAAAACACAATTTTCATAAAAGTGGATCATTAAGATGATTAAGGCTGCTCAAGACGTTAAGAAGTTACCGTAGATGTACAAAATGTATTTTATACTGATTGTAATTTTATTAAATTTTTATTTACATACATATATTATCTAGTAAGCTAATTAGTCTGGCTTTTCGAGAAAATTCAAATTATTTAGTTCGATTTTAAGGGCACACTTGGAGACCAGCCCACAAGAGTTAAAACTTCTATTATTTACACTTTACTCACGTTTCTCTCATGTTCATTTTAGGGTCTCGCGAATCACTTCACCGATTTACATATTTATAATCTTCCGTTCCGCTCCGTCCCTCTCTAAATTTTTCCATAATATTTAGACTAGCCCCTTCGCCTCTATTTTCTAGTTCTATCTTTATCTTTTCGTTTCCTTTTCTAAAGTATCTGGTAAGTAGAAGGATGGTGAAGCAAGTTAGTCAGTCAGTACCTTCGACGTGAACCGTATCGTACATGATACGTACTATTGTACGTAATATTGTACGATCCATAATAAACATCGTGTGAGGAACGGAGTCCACGGAGTTATAGCTTTCATTTTAATATCTCCATTCTCACACTAAATACAAAATTTTGTCATTTTTTTGCATTTCTAGATTCGGAGTTTTTTGTTCTAACAATAAGTAAAAGAAGATATATTTTATGTTAATGTCGCAGAAATAAACATTTAAAAAGCGTCTATGTTATGATTTCTTGAAATGTTTTTACTCACTTATATTATTTTTGTACTATATTATGCTATCACATTTAATATGTTTATTTTGTTTGCTTCAGAATGGTATTACGAGTTCACTGCCGTATCTGACTGCTTGGATTCTTAGTTTCCCGTTCAGCTATATTTCTGATCTTCTTATTAAACGGAATATTCTGACTGTTGAAGCGTCGAGAAAAATTTGTAATACTATAGGTCAATGGATTCCAGCTATTGCATTAATTGGTCTTGGATACGTTAATAAAGAACGTCCAGAAATAGCAGTTATAGTGTTAATAATCGCTGTTGGCACTAATATTGCTATTTATTGCGGTCATAATGTAAATCATATGGATCTTAGTCCAAACTTTGCTGGTAATTTAATGGGCATCACGAATACAGTTGCTAATATCTGCAGTATTTTCGCACCATTAGTAGCCGGAATTGTTGTTACAGATTCGGTAAGTATAGATTTGCTTTTAATCTTTAATATTCATACATAAAATGAGGAAACTGATTTTTTATAATAATTTTCTATTAAGCGTTTATCTTTATAATAACTTTCTACGTTGACTAGGTCTGATAAGCTTTTTTATAAATGATATATTATTCTTTATACTCTCAGCTTTGCACCTAGGTTCCTTTACTATGTTTGGTAATTATTTACAAAGCGAACTACCTCACTGATTTCAGTGACATTGAAACGTCTCGTTAGATACATTGAACAACTTTTTCCATCAAACTTTACATTTTCTTGATTTCAATTTTTCGAGATATTCGAAAAATATAATCGGTGCCGTACAAAGCGTTCGGCTATAGATGAGCATAATTTTAGGGGTACCATAGCAACTGTGGTAGTTCTTGACAAGAACTATTTTCGTTTACCAAAATGCTTGTGGAGGCTCTTCTTTTGTATTATCAATGAAAAACACTAACCAATCAGAAGCTTAACAACAGGAATGTTGACTACCCTCAGATTTGTTCAAGATCGCGAGTTTCAGAATAATTATTCTTTTTTTTTCATTTTCTTCGCATAAATTTATGCATGCTCTCCTTTCGGGGAAAGGAAACGAATTAACGCAATTTTAATTCGATATATCGCAATTGGCCTCTCTCAGAGTTTCTTTCTGTTTCCGTCTATTTCTATTTTTCCTATTCAGTGATTGGAAGACTACATATTTCTACCACGATTTTGTATACACATACATATGTGGTGATATTTTATTACAACAGAACAAAAATAGACTAAACAGAATGGAAAACGGAAAAATATAACTGAAAATATAATATAATGATAATGAAATGTCGGTGAATTCTACGCTATCTATACTTGCCCTCTACATTTTTTTTCTTGCACTGCTCAAATCGCATAATAATTATCCGCGTAATAGCCGCGAACCGGCGTATAAATACAAAGTGCGGTGTTTCGATTGCGAAACCCCCTACACGAATTTGATCGCGAAATTTAAATGCCTACACATATTTTGACCGAAAGGTGTCTTTTGACATTGTGTCAAAAGGCTTGAGTGCAAATAGTTGTCAAAACTGTCGACATTTCAAATGATCAGTTAAGTATAGATAATCTGAGCAATATATTTTATTTAGATTTAAATTATTTTTAGTCGCATTAACAACTTAGGTCATGAGCGACTAGGAACGTTTAAGTTTTATGTGTACTTTGCTTGATTTTACAGGTTTGTGATTTTAATACTATTACAATTTGTCGTAAACTCTGATTTCTTTTAAGAAAGCAATTAGGTTTCCAATATTTTCACGTGTATTCATTATTTCTTTTATGTTGTGTTGAATCTTGAACATTTTCCTAACTCTATTGAAGTGATAACACTCGAATAAAATATGTTTCGTACTGAGATTTTTGCATTGCATAGTATGCATTTGGGTGCACTTTCCTTTAATAGCAGATAAGCATGTGTGAGTCTGGTGTGGCCGATTAATGTTCGGGTGATGATTACTTGGTCGCGTCTGTTCAGTTTATCGATATCCGTAGCTGTTTGTAGTTTCAATGTTTGTAGCTTCCTGTTTTGTTGAGTGGTAGTTTCGATGTGGTTAGTCTTGTTAGTTTTTGGTCCCATTTGTCCCTTAATTTTTTGTTTATTTCGTTTTTGTAGTCTTGAATTGAGATCTTTTCTGATTCATCCAGGATGTCACGTCCAGTCGCTGTTTTGGCTGCCCGGTTTGCTTTATCGTTACCTATAATCCCGACATGAGAGGGTAACGGATATAAATATCGTTTCTTTCCCTTCTTTAATTATTTGCGAATATATAGGCGAATATATTTTGGATGTTTTGAATTAATTCGTCAGATGTATCAGGATTTTGTATTACCTGTAACACACTTTTGGAATCTGAAAGTATAGCAGTCTTTTTATACGTTGAGTGTTTAATGAATGTAAGAGCTTTTTTAATAGCGATTGCATCACATGTGACGCAATACATAGATATGATTTTAGGGAGTTTTATGCTTATTTCAGACTCTGCTGTAACTACTGAACAGCCATTTCCTTCTTTGGATTTAGATCCATCTGTGTAAAAGAAGATGTAGTTAAGAATGGTTGCTCCGATTTCTTCGAAGAGAGCTTTGAAGGTCAGGGGAGTAGTTTCATTCCTTCTATTTGTTGCTAGGGTGAAGTTTACACTTGGAATACTAGTCATCCATGGTGGTTCCGATGGGTACTTTTGTTTACCCAATTTATAATTAGTTATACTTAAATTTAGATCCGCTTCTTCAAAAAGATCGTGGATTCTTACATATAATAGAACGGAGTTCTAGTAGTAGGTAATCTTGCTTTCTTTTCATATATGTTTTTATATCTTGTGGTAAATATATTTTGGTATACCACGTTATTTAGGGATGCTGCAATCCGCAATGCATAGTTTACTGAAAGGAATTTCCGTCTTTCACTTAGGTGAGGTTCATTCGTTATAGCAAGTAAACTGGTTACAGGGCTGGTACGATAGGCTCCGGTTGCCATTCGGAGATCAGAATTATGGATTGTGTTTGGTGTTCTTACAATTAGATCTGATTTCTTTGCCGAGTTGTATATAATGCTACCATAATCAATTTTGGATCTAACTGTAGTTTTATAAGTAGTCATTAAGGTTTCTTGGTCTGTTTCCCAGATGGTTGATAAGAATGCCTTGATTAAGTTTAATCGTCTTTTACAGTCGTCTGTCAAGCCTTTAATATGTTGTTTCCATGTGAGTTTTCTGTCAAATACCATACCTAGTATTTTCAGAGTTTCCACTGAATCGATCATATTATTATTTAGGTATATCTTAGGGTAATGTATTTGTTGTTTGTCTTGCAAATGAAATGCATTTTGTTTTCCGAAATAAAAAATATGTGTTCATAATAAAAAAGAGACATGTTGACCTTGAAATAACCTTGAAAGTGACCACGCATTAAAAAATCAGTAATGCCATTTGACGCCCCACTCGAAGTATTAAAGGAAACGTGTCAGTTTGTTTTTTATAAATCACGCGTCTTCGAGATTTTTTACATTATCAACTTAAATGGGACATCCTGTATATACGTACGTAGTATATATAGTGTTTTAAAGATCTTCTTTCGTAAATATCTTGGACTACTGTAAGGGGGTGCGATGTTTCCGTGAAAGGAAAAAGTTGTTCAAAATAACAAATTCTGTCACGTATTTAAAAATAATCCAAACCTATAGCTAAATAGCTAATCTCCAAGTCTATCTCAAAGGTGAAAATTGTATGAGTGTGTAAATACTCGGTATATTTAAGCACTCGAGTTTTAAGTCGAGTAATGATCGATTGGTTGACCCGAGCCGGGCGTTCGAATTTTCCAAGCCATTTGAAGTGATCTGTATAAAATATTAATCCGATGAGCTTTGTAGCAGCGAGAAAAATGTTCCAGAAAGAAAATTTAACCATCAACGTCGAGAACATTCTCGATAACTGATTGTAGATTACCTCGCGGGCGGAAACTACTAGATTTACGCTTAGCGACGCGATCGTTGATTACCGCTGCCGCGGATAGCATAAAACTGATATAAATTTAGGAGCTTGTGTAGAGAAAATCCACTTTTCGTGCGTTAAGAGGGAGGACGAGGTAAACCCATCGACCGCTCTTGGTTAGCAGGATAGGAATTCCAGCAGGAGAGTACGGCTAATAATATCTAGACACCTGCCGGAGATGGGAAAGCATGTTTGGGACTTTGGCAGGAGAGTGCGACGAATAATATTTGGATGTCTGCCGGAGAGGAGAGAATACGATAGAGCTTCTGGCAGGGGAGTACGGTGAATAATACTTGGACGCCTGTCAGCCTGTCAAAGAAGAGAGAGTACAAGACTTTTGTTCCTGGGCCCTCGTTCGCAAGGAAAGTTCGGCGATAATACGTGGATGCCTGTCGAATGAGAGAGTACGGAACACCCTTTAGACGCCCTAGCTTAAATATAGTTGCAAACTAAATTGATTTCTGATACGTTAAAAATGTATTCTTGTAAAATTTTGGAAATCTTATCCTTTCCGATCTTTATATCCAACACCATCTACTCCTGTCTAATCCTAATACTTGTAAATCTCCTTTGTGAACAGATATCCTTACGTGTTTCCATCATGGTTACAACCTGTTTTATTCTCATATTTTCGCGAAGAAAACATATTTCTTCTATTAGGCGGTAATGACATACTGCCTAAAATTATTTTCAAGTAATTCGTATTTTTTCAAGCTACTCGTCAACTTTAAATAAGTATCACGACTTGGCTCTACCAATCGATCATTATTCGACTCGAAATTCGAGTATCCGAGTAAATCGACACTCCAATTATTAAGCAGTTCGAATATTTTTTCCTGACCAAAGCAAATAATTTTATACATGTATGAACAGCAAAACCATGAGAATATAATAGATTGTAGTAAGTAATTCTCCAAACTATAATTAATTTTTACAATTCTTTTCATTTTTCAGTCTGACGTTTCACAGTGGAAAAACATATTTTTCTTATCAGCTATAATATATGTAGTTGGAAATATTATATTTGTTTTATTTGGTACGAGCAAAATTCAAGCATGGAATGATCCTCAGACGAAAGTAACAAGTACGACTTTAAGCGTTGTGAAGGCACCGTCAATGGAAAACGGAAATACAAGAGAAAACGAGATAAAACAGGATATTGAAAATACAGAAAACCATTTAGTATAACAAATATTAAATTATAGAAATTATTATCAGTATCATCAGGACTGCGATTAAAGAGCATATGAATGTCACCATTATTTTTGCGAGTGTATATGAAGAGATGTTGTATTTAAATATTATGTATGTATGTGGGTATTACATTTAATATTAATATATAAACATAATAAATCTAATTAAGTAATGCCTATTTTATTAAAATATTGATGTAAAAATACAACTTGTAACAAGACGCCCCCATGTATATACATGTATGTATCTATATTTGTAAATATGTAAAAATCAGCTAAACTCTGTTAGAATTAGGAACGATGTCGTGCCGGAGACGCTCGCCGCAGGTAGCTAGGGAAATACAGTTTTGTTCCGAAATAAGCATCAAATTTGGGACTGGACAGTTGCTTATTACGGATTAGGTATGCTATTCGGCTTGATTTTGTTCTTGACCGAATTGACGGGGAATGTGTAGAAAAAACAGGGGGTTCAGTTTAGCGACAGGCTATAAAGTGATCGGTCTAGCAGTGGTGTTATTCTTCGGAGAAGGATAGAACATAACATGCTTTCTCATGTTAGCACAACATATTTGTAATAGTATTCATTCATTCTTACCAGAATCACTAATGTCTGAGTGAGAAAACATTCGACATGTCCTATCTTCTTTCTACCAGACTGTTCATTCGATCGCGAAGATTTGATTATGATTTCTCAGCTTTCATGAATCTCTCGTTCTGCGGGTGACATCAAAAGAAAAGGTGGGGATAAAGATTTGCTTATTTCGAGCCAGAAATCTGTTGCTTATTACAGATCAACACTGCAGCGAAAGTAGTTCTTCAACCCCTCTCTCACATATATGTACAACTAACTACGGATTGACTGCGATTTCAGTTTCGTAGCTTCTCAAAACTCTATAAAGACAACAACACACTGTAAAAGATCAGAGTCTACAATAAATCAGCAACTTATACGCTTTGCTACGAAGCAGAACAAATTAGTCAATCAACTAACTCTATCTACAAAGTGTCTGAAATAAACTAACAATCCAGACGGTTCACTAAGAACCTGGGCAACTCTCAACGAAATACTCTCAATCAATGTATTTTTTAAATCTAAACCTAAACCTATTGACACTTCTACGTATCAACTATATCATGCATCCTTCGAGGATTATCGAGAAGAGCGCGACCCAACACCATATAATTCATCCATACGTAAATAACAACCAATTTTTAATGATTACCGATTACTGAGGAAAGTAAACAAACTCTACAATGTAATTTGTCACGATATTACAAAACAACCTGATTGTATAAAATTACATGTACTGATCAATCAGCAATTACAAGTACCGATTGATTCAAATACGATTAAATGTGCACAGTTTGCTTCCAATCTAATTTTAAGGGGGTAGACCAGTCTAAATGCAAGGGTTTGGTAAATTATCTATTATAAAAAAACCGCTCAATATACAAAATTGAAAATTTAATGATGTTTTAACAACATTTCAAGCTTTACATTCCGCTATTCATAAAGTGCGTGGGTGTTCGTGGAGAGGGGGGTCTTGTCCTCGAACTTTAAAACGCAGGCCTTTACGGTGTCCCTTCTGACGCCACTTCCGGTGGTCGTAGAACGTTAAAATTTGGTGTGAACCCTCGAATCACATGTCGCTATCGTCTCCACCACGGTCGTTACTATAAAAAAATTATAAAGGTCGATTCCGATTCCGAATTTTTAAAAACCGAAATCTGTTTTTTGGGGGTGAATTTTTATATTAAAATATTTCTGGACGCTTCAAATTATATATATATATAAAACAAATGATAATTATAATATAAAGAACACAAATACGAGACACACGAAATTGACAGAAAAATAATGAAAACGCTCGCGGATTATACTTCGTAACTTCTTTTCGCTTCGTAACGACTTCTTAACCGCCACGAAGGCACATTCTTGACGATTCGTTTCGAACTGCCCAACTCTTTGTTCTTCCTCCGCGACAGTTCGATATTTCTCTTAAAAAAATGATTTGAAATTTTAGCCAGCTGTTGCTTTGCCAACATACGCCGGCATACGCACGCAACATACGCGCGGTTTGTCGCGAGGCAAAACAGTCGCCGTCTTTGGCTCGTTCGGAGGACATACACTTACGCGCACACATCGCCAATTACACGAATCCACACTCGTACACGCACACATGCCAATTACGCTCACCCACACTCGACCATTCTGACAATCAACATCTGACCTCGGATGTTCTGATCTTCCTCGTCGCTATTTTCATCGTCCCCGTTACTCCATGGTTTCATCGAGTCCGCTGCCGTGGTAGTTGAACAGGGCCCTTTGTGTTCGCCGACTTTCTGTACAACATAGCGATCGTTTCTTAGAGACCTTACCACTTCATAGAGTTCTAGATATTTAGGATACAACTTTAATCCTGGACCGTATTGCGTTCGGCGAATTGCAACCATTTCTCCGGCCTGATATTGCCTAGCTTTGATTCGCTTTTTGTTGAAGCTTCTGCGATTCTCCGCCTGGACCTTCAGGATCGTTTCTTTCGCACGTCTCCTCAGTTCCTCTCGGTCTTCCTGGAACATGCTCCTCCACTCTTCTTCGATAATTGTTCTTATCGACGGATCTTTCTTTATCTTCATTGGTACACCGAATAAAAGGGCAAAGGGTGTAGTACCAATGCTTCGGTGCGGTGTGGCGTTCAAATATTTTTGTACCACCTCTAGGTAGCGGTACCATTCTTCGGGTTTTGGTGCACTCATTTTTGTCAGCAGTGGTATTAGGGTTCGGTTCACCCTTTCGACCTGTCCGTTTCCTCTAGGCATCCCGGTGGTGATTTTAATATGTTTTATGTCCTCTTCTCGACAGTATTCTTCAAACGCTCGAGAGGTAAAAGCCGTTCCTCTATCCGATATTATTTTTTTGGATTTCCAAATGTCAACGCTTGCTTACGTAGATGTCCTAAAACCTCAGTGGTATCCGTGGATTTAGTCGCGTAAAGCCAAACGAATTTTGAGAACACGTCGACGACCGTGAAAATAAATCTATATCTTTTTTTTGTCGACGGCATTGGGCCGAGGTGGTCCACATGATACGTATGTAAGGGAATCTCTCTCTTGTCTACGGGGTGTAGCCATTCTTCCTGTCTGCCCCGTTTCCTTTCCGCGAGGATACAATCGATACAATTATCAATTATCTTTTTAATTAGGTTCCTCATTCTTTCGAACCAGTAGTCCTGCTTGATCAATCTCTCCGTTTTATCTGCCGCGAAATGACCCTGCTCGTGTGCTTTTCTCACAATTTGTTTTTGCAGCGCCCTAGGGACTACCACTAACGCGTCGCCATTTACTTCTTTTTACAATAGGTTGTTTTTAAGGATAAACCCAGAAACTCCGCCTTCCCTAACTTTCTCCATAATCGCTCTAACGTTATTATCCGCACACTGCACTTTTCTTAATTTAAATATGACGCCTTCATCGCACTCGCTTACAGACAACACTTCCGGCAGAGAGTTGCGGCTTAAAGAGTCGACGTGTGTCATGCTTTTACATAAACGATGTTCAATTTCGTAACGGAATTCCTCGAGTAAGAGGACCCATCTAGTTACCCTAACGCATAAGTCCGCCTTATTCATCGTCATTGCAAACGCGCGGCAATCGGTAACGATCTTAAACGGTATCCCTAGTAAATATACCCTAAATTTGCGCAACGATTTTATAATTGCTAGAACTTCCAGTTCGTAATTGGGGTATTTCTCTTCGGCGGGCGTAGTTTTTCCAATTGCATAGTAAACAGGATGGAACGCTCCATCCTCGCAATCGTGTTGCATTAAAATGGCACCGTACCCCATCGCTGACGCGTCAGTATGTAATTCAGTTTCAGTGGTCGGTTTGTACAAGTTGAGTATCGGCTTGCTACAAAGTATCGCTTTTAGCTGCTCAAACGACCGTTCTTCTTCCGGACCGAAATAGAATTTATTGACCTTCCTTATTAAATTGGATAACGGCCGCGCGATAATCGCTTATTGCGGAACAAATTTACGGAAATAACCCGTTAAGCCAAGAAAGCTCTGCACATTTTTTAGAATAGTAGGCCTTGGAAATTTTGAAATGGCCAATGTTTTAGTTGTCAACGGTCGAATCGTTCCGTTCTCGATTACGTGTCCCAAATAATCTATTTTTGATTTTAAAAATTGACATTTCTTTCAATTTATTATAAGACCTAATTCACTCGCGGTATTTAATACGCGTAAAAGATTACTTATTCCGTTTTCTACATTATCTGACGGTACGATTAAATCATCCATATAAATCAGTACAATTTAATATGCTATTAATTCTATAAAAACTGAATTAATAAATCTTTGAAAATCCGATGGCGAGTTACACAGTCCAAAAAGCACTTTGAGAAATTCGTAATGCCCGTTAGGAACGACGAACGCGGTGTATTTGCGGTTTCCTTCGCTTATCGTTACATGAAAAAACCCGTTTTTCAAATCCAGAGTGCTATAAACACGCGTGACCTCCAGTGCATCTAACTGATCCTCAATCAAAGGAAGCGGAAATCGGTCTTTGATAATTTTTTTGTTTAATTGTCAATAATCGATGCAAAGCCTACTCGATCCGTCTTTTTTCTTCACTAGAACGACCGGGCTAGCAAAATCTGAACACGACGGTCGTATTATCCCTTTTTTTTTTTACGTGGAGGAAATCTTTCAAAGACACTTCTGCCGTATTGGGGGAGCCACGGAAACTCTGCCGAACACTACCGCGGCTCCCCCACGTCACTGGCTGGCCCTTGACCTTTAGGGCCGGCCGCGTCCCGAGGGGGGAGAGGTAAACTTCTCTCCCCCCGCACCGCTCCATCTCGACGGCCGCATAGCTGGACGCCCAGGACATCCGCCCTGGACGTCACGACCGCCGGGGTGGCTGCCCTCTGTGTTGTGCTGTGAGGGCAGCCACCCTCTATCCTGCCGGTATCCAAGAACCGGTCAGCCGGCGGACCTCTTTACTGGCGGTCCGCCGGCTCCTCCTGTTATCCCGGGAGATTTAGGGCGGCAGTCAACAAACGCCGCCGCCTCCCACGGGCTCATCGAGCGGGGTCGGACAACTCCCGACCCCGCTCGGCGGCCTCCTTCTGCGAGATAACAGCCTCGCAGAAGGAGACCACCGCTCTCCAATTCCTCTCGCATCCCAGCATAGCCCCAACTAGCTGGGAGCGAGAGGTCGTGCCCTATTTGGGCCTTTAGGACTCGGCGCAGCGCTGAAAAGGCGGGGCATTCCTCCAGCGTGTGCTGCGCCGAGTCCTCCTCCTCGCCGCAATGGTGGCAAACTGCCGTCGCTTCCTTCCCTATTCGACGCAGGTAAACACCGAAGCAGCCATGCCCGGTGAATACCTGCGTCGTCCGGTAGGTGAGTCTACCAAACCGTCTCTCCCGCCATTCTTGCAGGAATGGCAGGAGAGCTCCGGCGACTCGCTCGCAAACGCGAGTCGCCAGGCCTGACGTTCGAAGCCCTGGACCGCCTCCGACTCCGGCGGAGCCCCCCGAGCACGGCGTAATTGCTGCACGCGCGTATACATAGCTGCGTGTGCAGCCGCCTACAGCTCGAAGGGCACTTCACCCACCAGAGCCAGCGTCGCCATCGTGGAAGTGGTGCGGTACCCGCGGATGACCCTAATGGCCATCCGCCTCTGTAGCCGGCGCAGCAAACAACTGCTGCGCCGGCTCGCCATCGCGTCCGGGGCCCATACAGGGGACCCGTATAGCGCCCTAGACCGCACTACCCCCAGATATAGGCGACGCACCCGATCTTCCGGCTCCCCAAGGTTGGGTAAAAGGCGGCCTAATGCGGCCGCCGCCCTATCAACCCGGGGGACAAGGCGGTCAAAGTGGGCCTCGAAACGCCAGCGGCTGTCGAGGACGAGCCCAAGGTAAATCATTCGGGACCCGACCTCGACGCTAGCCTCACCTACCCGGATCCACGACCTAGCCGGAGACTGAGACCGAGGCCTGGCATGAAACCATATGGCTTCGGTCTTTTCTGGGGCTATCCTTAGCTCTAGGCCGTGGATCCGCGCGACGACAGTTGCCACCGCAACTTCGGCTCTTCGGATGGTCCTCCCGAAGGTCCTCCCGATAACGACCACTAGTGTATCGTCTGCAAAGCAGACGAGACTGGCGCCGTCGGGGAGAGAGGCCCGCAGGACCGCGTTATACCCGAGGTCCCACAATAAGGGGCCCAGGACGGACCCCTGTGGGACCCTGCGGTCCACTTCCTTCCGTACAACCCCGTACCGGCCCGGGAATTCTATTTCCCGGTCCCGCAAGTAGTCCCCGATCACCGCCCTTAAGTAGGGAGGCACTTCATGGTAAACAAGTGCCTCACTTATGGCGGCCCAGGGCAGGGTGTTAAAGGCGTTAACAATGTCTAAGGACACCGCCAAACACACCCCATCCCGAGAGACTGCCCCTTCCGAAAGGGACCGGACGCGCATGACAGCGTCTACGGTCGATTTAAAAAAAAAAAAAAAAAAAAAAAAATCCCTCGCCCCAAGCTGAGGTACGTGATGAAGGGGCGCGCCTGAAGTAAGCGCCAGGAGTGGCTGGTGGGTGCACCAGTCGATAGCGGCCAACCCCGGGGTACCTGGCGACCCCCCGGGTGTACTAGCCCGGGTATGGGCTATGGGCTTCTCCGGGTATGGCGGCTCTGCCCGGGGTGACGTCATTTCCGACCACACTCGTGGAACGAATCATGGAGAATTTAAATTTAAAACAAAACAATGTAGAGGGCGGAAGCGAGTGGGAGGGTCGCACTGGATCATCCAGCACTTTAACGGACCAGCGGCTGGAGGTGAGGTTCACGCCGCTATCTGCCAGTGCAAGCAGTCGGGTCTCATTACCCGCACTGCCATCCATCTGCAACACGGAGGGTTGCGGCAGCACGGTCGGTGGATCTGCCGCTGCAGGACGGAAAACGCGGAGTGGGAGGATCCACTCCGCCGCAGCGGACGAGGATACGGCGGCGGATTCGAACACATCGAGTGCGTCCCGTCGGCACCTGGAAGCCGATCCTCGTCAAATAAGCAAGGACGGGCTGCCACGGCGTGGGAGGATGTCGGGTGGGCCGACGCTAAGCGTCGCCTGGTCGAGGCGGCGGAGCGAGAAGTCAGTGAGGCGTTGACCGTACTCGACTCGTCGGTGCCGCCTCGTCGTCCGAGCAAAGGGAGTATATCACTCCCTGATGAGGATCAGCTGGCCCGCGAGCTGCGTCAGCAGCCTACAACTGAGGTAGCCGCCTTGGTGTTGGAGCATCAGCAGGAGGTGGAGAGGGTGGCCTCCATCTCCAAGGGACTTTGTTATTTGCGATTTTACGTGCAGTTCCCGCCATACCAGCTTTACCACACGGCCTCCATGGGCGCGGAATTGGGATACGCCCAATCAGCGAGTCCCCGCCGAAGCAGAGGACTACCAGAAACAGCACCAGGTTACTACGAGTCTTGGTACCAGACCTCTGGTGGGGCCGGGCGACTTTCCAACACCCTACCAGCTATGCAGGCTGGTTCCCGGGCTGTGGGTACGCAGCTCACCCGTCGAAGGCCCGACTAGCAGTCCCTCTGGCCAGCATGCAGCCTAACCACTGCCCCTGCGATGGTCCTTTCCATGACCGGGCCTGGGGGCGCCCCGGTCTCCGCGGTACCAGTCATGATCACTGGTGAGATCTGCGCGGCCAAAGTCGCTTCCATATATGGAAGCTCCGCGACTCTCGGCATTGGTCAGCCAACGATTCGGGTACGTGGAGACGTCAACCTCTAAAGGCCGCGAAACAGGAATCGATCATAAGATCTTTCAACCTGCTCGCGCCTCCCCCCCCCCCTCCTGCGTCACCCTCACGACACCCATACATTCACCTTACACATGCATACTCACTCTTCTCCTCTCAAACACTCTCCTCACATACACGCAGAAACGTTCATACTTCTCCTTGCATTCTAACACACCACTCACATCCACACTACCATCTTCTCTCCTTATCACGCCACATTCACTCAAATTACGCAAATCATCATACATTGCACATTCAGCCAACACATGCCTCTAATCCTCACGCTCAGCACCACACATACATTGCTCACTTTCACTCAAACCACATTTACACAAAAACGCATTCATACTACCATGTCCAGTCATCAAAAAGCACATATACGCACTCGGCTCAAACCTCACACAATCAACAGCAGTTCTAACATTCTTCATATATTCATATGTTACTCGGCCCTTCTTACTCTGATCCCATCTTCTTTGCCAACAATCATACGCTCTATTATTCACTAATTTCATACAATCATCCACTGTCTTTCCATCCAAATCACTTAAAGCAACATTTTCATTCGCACACAGACTCACAGCATTCTTAATCCTACAACATACACCCCTTCTTACACACTCTAAGTCCCAAGGTAGGACACCCATCAACACTTGCATACTCTCAGTCGAAACGGTTCTACACACATTCAAACACGCATGCAACACTACACGTTGACATCTATTAATCAAATCTCTCGCAACAAACAGATCTTTATACAACACTCTCACCGCTTTCCTCCTCATATCCCAGTCACTCTTATAACTCTTCTCATTGCATCCACAACACTCGTTTTCTTTTTCCTCAAATACTCCAAATGTACTTTAAAGTGCATTTTTTCACTCATCCATATTCCCAGGTATTTTACCCTCTCTACATACCTGAGGGGCATCCCATTTATACGTACAATCGGTCGTCTACTCTCAGCCATACTACCTTTCATCAACATTGTCACAGTCTTACTATCAGACACACTAACACATACTTCCGCACCCCACTCACACACTATTGCCATCCACTCAGCTCCAACCCGCTCAACTTCCATTCGGCTTTGTCTCTCTACCATCAAATACAAATCATCCGCAAATGCCACATACTTACATCCACGCACAACATCCCTCTTTTTTTTTTTTTAACGTGGAGGAAATCTTTCAAAGACACCCGCCACCCCCCGGGGGTGAGGTGGCGGGTAGTGTCGAATTTCCACCGATTAAAACCTCCACGACGACCTACGGACGCTGTGCCGCTTCTGGCGTTTTGGGGGAGCCACGAAAACTCTGACGAACACTACCGCGGCTTCCCCACGCCAGTGGCCGACCATTAACCTTCAGGCCTCTAAGGCGGCTTTAGGGGCGGAAAATGTGGCTTTTCGCCTCTCCTTCCGTCCCACAACTTTTGCCCACGTTTCCGCTGGGGCTCCCGTATTCGCAGCGGGTGGTGAAGCAGTTGGTGGCACCCGTTTTAACTCCTTTCGCTTCTGCTTTGTTGCGGCAGCTGGAGCATCTCGCTCCTGAACAGAAGCCTTACAGGGGACGACCGCGGGTGTCTTTCCACTCTTGTTCTTGGCCAACTGCTTCGTCGGCACTGGGGAGGGCACGACTGCCCTCGGTACATCACTGGGCGGCATAAGCTCCCTTCGAAATGCCGCCAGTTTGGCGTCAATGAGGGAACCCAGCCGCTCCAGCACATCACCGTCTGCAGGGGCGGTCAAGTTTTCCATCCCTGTGGTAGACCTAGGCCGATTTTTGGACTGGCTGGTAGGCTACTGTAGCGGCGTCGACTCATTGCGAGCATCTACTTGCTGGCGAAGTAAGGACACTTCACCCTTTAGCTCCGCCAACTGAGTCCGGAGAAGATTGTTCTCTTCCTCAAGTTTACGAGTTGCGGCGGTGGCTGACCTCGATGCCAGCTCCACCGCGGCGGTGCGCGTCGTAAAGGCGGCCATTTGGAGGGCCCGGACTAGATTGTCCTTTAACCCTTTGGAGATGGAGGCCACTTTCTCCACCTCCTCTTGGTGCTCAAGCACTAATGCAGCCACATTTGCCGTCGTTAGCTGGCGCATCTCGCTGGCCAGCAGACCCTCGTTGGGGAGAGGTATGCTTTCCTTACTTGGCCGGCTAGGCGGCACCTCCGGGTCGAGGTTGGCCATTGCCTCATTGGCCTCTATCGGCCTCCACAACCAAGCGCCGCTTGGCGTCGGCCCACCCTACGTCCTCCCAGGACGTGGCAGTCCGCCCTCTCTTCTTTGAGGAGGACCGGCTGCCAGGTGCTGACGGCACGGACTCGAATGACGTGTCCGAGTCCGCAGCGAGTCTTCCGTCCCATTTCGACGAGGCCAGCTACATTGTTGCCAAGCCCAGGAGTTCGCCTATCGCCCGGGCGAGTAGGTGGAGCGAACATCCCGCTCGAACCCGGTAGGGACACCGATGGCTGCCCATCGGTCCCCTTGTTGCCTACGGGTACAGGCGTAAGCCTGACCTCAAGGCATCTGCTCAAAACGGCGCTAGACTAACTACCGCCCCCCTCTCTCTCGTCACCTCCCTCCACGTCGGTTATTTTGTTTAAATTTAGGTACTCCATAATTAGTTCCACGAGAAGGGTCGGAAAGAAGGTCACCCCGGGCAGAGTCGCCATACCCAGGGAAGGCTGATACACCCGGGGGGTCGCCAGGTATCCCGGGGTTGGCCGCTAGCGACTGGCGCACCCACCAACCACGCCTGGCGCTTACTCCAGGCGTGCCCCTTCACCATGTACCTCAGCTTGGGGCGAGGGGTTTTTTATAGAGGTTGTAATCCTCGCGGGCCGGCCGGTTAAGACAAGCACCCCGTTCCAGCGAAACATGACCACTAGCTTACGGTGTGTTGTATGCTCGGGCACACCGGGGGCGCATCTCGCGTCCCGGCCCCTAAAGAACTCACTGCCACTTGCTCGTTCGAACCCCGCCCCGACCGAGATCGAGACGGGGTCACAAAGAGCCCCACGTGAAGATGAGACAAGTGGTCTTGACCAGTCGTGCTCCACCGACTTCGCCGAAGTTCCTCGCCCAGCACAGAGCCGAAACTCTGCCCTGGTATAAGGGAACATCAGCTAGATCGTGGTTTTTGACCCGACCCGGAGGTTTGTGGAAGAGGCATGGTGATCTCGACCACCTGCCCCGGTATCAGGAAAGTGCACTCCCAGCCTCATGCCCTCCTAGGGTTCCGCTACTACAGCCAACCCGGCACCCCACTCAGCCAGGGCCTGGTTGAACAAATCGTGTGCCCTAGCCGAGTGGTTTAGGTTGGCCTGAATGATAGGGCCAATAGGCCCCATCATTGCCTCCTTCAAACACTTGTATCCATGGCTGCCCCACATGCAGCAGCCACGGATACCTCCTTAGGTGCTAATTGCTCCGCAGCCTCCGCTGCTACCGGGGCAGCTGCCGGAGCCCTAGCTTTCTCCTTGCTTTTGCGCTTTCGTCCCCCTTTTGTGGCACTGGCAGGACATGCCCGGCTCCCTAGACGGTACCTGGTTGGCCTCCCATTGTCGGTGCACACTGGGCAGCGGGTGGCTGCCGAGCACTTACCGGCCCTGTGGCCCAGGTCGCCGCAAGCAAAGCAGCGACCCGAGCAGTCCACTGTGCCGGTGCACCGCTGCCTCGTGTGCCCCATTTCGAGGCAGCGTTAGCACTGCAGGGGCCGGACCGAGAGGGCCTCCACGGTTGCTGTGTCTAGTCCACAGTAAGCTTGGCCCCAACCACCAGTTTCCTGGCGGTCGCAGCCGGACACTGCACCCAGATGGTGCCCAAACTCGAGGGGGGCGTTTAATACCCTGCTCTGGGCCGACATTAGGGAGACACTTATATACCATAAAGTGCCTTCCAACCTAAGGGCGGTGATCGGGGACTACTTGCGGGACAGAGGGATAGAATTCCCGGACCGGTACGGGATCGTGCGGAGGGAGGTGGACCGTGGGGTCCCACAGGGGTCCGTATTGGGCCCGTTACTGTGGGACCTCGAATACGACATGGTCCTGCGGGCTCCACTTCCCGACGGCGCTACACTCGTCTGTTTTGCAGACACTTGTGGTTGCAGTTGGGAGTACCTTCGGGAGGACCATCCGTCGAGCCGAAGTTGCGGTGGCAACTGTCGTCGCTAGGATCCACTACGGATAGACTACTTTGGATTTGATCAAGTTGTACCTCGTATTGTAACAATGTGTCTGGTTTGAGTTTAGTCGGTAATTTCGGCAATCGTTCGCGTATAATTTCTGTGTCGGATATAGAATAATTGACAGTATAGTTCCGATACTGTGTTTCGAACTCAAAATGATGCCTAGGCGGATTAATTTTGAGTGTAGCTGTCTATGTGAGGATAGTACAAGAATCGTTTCCGCCGACTAAAGTAGGCTGTTCGATGGTTGTTTTGAATTTTGTTTTAACGCAATTTATCTGTAAGGTAGCTTTTTGTTCTGGAACGAGAATATATCTATCGAAGTAAGTTAAAGAGATAACAAGTAATTCGTTAATAGAATACGGGGAAATATGACAGTTGGTAAGTTTACGATAGTTTGTTGTACAAAGTAACTAAGCTTCGCAGTCTAAGGAATTAACAATGTTCAGAGCGGTCGATGTGGTTTTGCAGATACGATAAGTACCAAAAGTTTTGCATTTTTCCAACTGTGTTTCGAGGAACGGAATATATAGGAATTTACGAGTAAGTACAATAGAGTATTGTGGAATAATGGCTTCGAATACTTGGTGGCGTTTAGTAGGAATTGGAACGAGGTGTCTAATGTCCCAAGGTTCCTCGGTTATGACCGGAAATTTTAGAGTAAAGATTAATTGATTGTGTAAAAGCGCTATATGAGTTTGACATAATTCAATTAATTCGGGATAATTGTCGATAGAAATTTCAGTTTGAATAGTCTCATGAGAAGCAAGTGTCTGTAAAGCATGTATGAAGTTTTCAGGTTTTACGAGTTCCGGGTGAATTTGACGGCGTCGACCTAAGGAAATGCCTGTTATCAGAGTTTCGATGTCTTCGGAGATTTCGTTAATTAACATGCCAATAGTTAGTATCTGTGTTTGTATTAGATTATTACGTTGCTGATCGGAAATTTGTTTCTGCATTGTTTCAATCGCGCGTGTGTCAGATTCGTGCAAGGTAAGTAAAGCGTTACTATTATTATCACGGAGCAGCGTTTTAATTATGGCGGTTTGGTTTGAAAGAGCTCGTGCTAGATTATTGTGGTCATTAAAAAGTTTATCTATATTATTATTTATTAGTTTTAAATCGTCTTCGTTAAGCGTACCGAATAGTGTTTTACTAGTCGAATCGATGAAGTTAAACAGTCCTCGTCTGTATCGTCGATATGTTAAAATGGCTAATCGTTTTGATAGTTTAGTTAATCGTTCTAGTCGTAATGTTACGAAATATATTTCCTTTTTCAATCCGCAATCATGTGTTTTACATATTTCAGTGGTCTCGGTTAACATTGTCGTAGCTTGGTCGATACGCCTTGATGGTTCTTGGATATCGACTGTAGTTATTATAGTCCATTCGTCGTTGTATACAAATGCTTGTCCAATAGTCTCGATATAAATGAATTTATTTTACTGTATTAAACTATATTACACTATATTTTACTATATTATACCTTATTTTATTACTTATTATACTATATATGTTACTATATTGTAGTATATTTAATGATATTATACTATATTTTACTACATTATACTATATATTTTACTATATTTTAGTATATTATACTATATATTTTACTATGTTATAGTATATAATAATATTTTTTACTATAATTTACCTTATTAAACCTTATTTTACTATACATTATACTATATATTTTGCTATATTTTAGTATATTTTACTATATTAACCTATATTTTACTATATTTTACTATAGTATATTACATATTTTACTATGTTATAGTATATAATACTATTTTATACTATATTTTACCCTATTATACCTTATTTTACTACATATTATACTATATATTTTGCTATATTTCAGTATATTTTACTATATCAAACTATATTTTACTATATTAACCTATATTTTACTACATTATACCATATATTTTACTATATTATAGTACATAATACTATTTTATACTATATTTTACCTTATTATACCTTATTTTACAAAATGCAGGTGCCCAGGGCTGGAAGTATGAGACTGACTAATAACATGCTGTAATTAGCAAAAATAAGGTTTTATTTGGTTACCATGTATATTAAATCGTCTGTTTTTAAATTCTACAAAATAGTTAGGAGGATTGACAGTTAGTATGGTGGCCGGTCCTATCCATTCTGGAGCCAGTTTGTGTCTTTTTAATTCATTATTAAAACACACTTTGTAATTTGATTAATCGGTCATCTTGTGTTTTCTTATTTTCTTCCTTACTTTTTCGTAAGATAGATTTTGCTTTTTCGAGATAACGGTTATGTCGGTCCTTCCATATTTTTAACAGTTGGTCTTTTGTCATCGCAGGAGTCGTAGAGATTGTCGAGGGTAAGTTTGCATTTCGTCCAAAGATTAGTTCGAACGGCGTGTGTCCTGTAGCTTCGTGTCGTGATGTGTTGTATTCAAAACATAGTATGTTTAAAACCATGTCCCACTGTTCAGATTTGTCCGTTAATGAGGTACGTATCAAGTCTTTTATTACTGCATGTGCTCTTTCAAGTGAGCCGTTACTTTGTGGGTGGAAAGCTGTGGTCCATATATGCTCTATATTTAAAGCGTTCTCGAATGCATATATGAGCTGTGACACGAAGTTCGTGCCTTGATCCGTTAGTACAGAGTTCGGCAAGAAGTGCACATTTCGGCCGATTTTCGGTTGACTCCGCCTAGTGCTCTCTTCTTACTCTTACGTCCCGCACGTAGCCAACGAGCTGCACGAGGCTCAGGACCGTGCCGTGTCATCGGTCAGCCGCACCTCGCGAACATATTTTTTATAGTTTTCCACATCACCCAGGAGGTACTATTATCGTAATTCAAGCTATTAAAAGGTCATTTCAGTTATCAGTGGATTAGGTTTAACAGCTTTGTTGGAATCGTGAGTCATATGAGGGAGACCCCATTTGAATTTGGTGGGTGCGAAGGTGCAAAGAGGCGAGGGGAGACCCTCTCTTTGAGATGCGTGTTGCGTCGCGCGAAAAAGTCACGTAGTACAAAACAGGAAAGGAAAGCGAACGGTCGAGATATTCTCTAATAAAGCAAATCTTTTCTTTGGTTAACGCGAAGAAGGTGTTCTTTTATTTCAAACCTATAACAGGTTATGGGCCCAGGATTGGTCAAAAGAAAGAATTGAACAAGTTGCCGGAAAAATTCCGACAAATAAGTGATTTGTGACGATACGTAGAATTTTTTCGACGGAAAAAGGAAAGATGGAGACCGGTTCGAAGATTAAGAAACTGCGTGGTGTTGAAAATTGGCATCAGTGGAAGTTTGTGGTAGAAATTCTACTCGACGACAATTTACTGGACATATGTAAAGGTGAGTGTACAAAGCCTCAACCAACGGAAGAGAAAAAGTTAAAAGAGTGGCTGAAGGGAAACAAAACGGCTAAAAAGTTGATTGTGACAACAGTGGAAAGTGAACCCCTGAAACATAATGAATTGTGAAAACGCGTGCGACATGTGGCAGAAACTATGCAGTACATACGAACTAAAAAGTGAGGAAAGTTTATCTTTGACGCAGAAACAATTTTTTGACTTTAAATGGGATACGACGGCAGGAGTTGCGTCGAATTTTTCGAAGGTGGAATAAATAGTTCGAAAAATGAAGACACTCGGAGGCGAAATATCAGACGCCATGGTGATGTCGCAAATTTTGTCTACTTTACCGCATATGTATCAACATTTCCACAGTGCTTGGGACAGTACGGAAAGCGGAAAAAGAACCATGGAAAATCTGCTGACTCGGTTAATGACCGAAGAATCGCGCGTAGTAGAAAACGCTACAGAAGACGCAACGGTTTCCCTAACGTCGAAGGCCACGACGAATCGGCAGATTCGCAACAAGAATTTCAACACGAAACATCAGGCTGAATCACGAGAGCGTGAAAACAAAAATTCATGGAATCGATGCTATTCATGTGCTCGATGGGGACATACACAAAAGGAGTGCAAGGGCTGCTACGCGTGCAGTAAAAAGGGATACTTTGCACGAAATTGTTCAAAAGGTAAGAAGGGCAACACGGAGTCGAACAGCAATTCGGTAACATTTATGGCTAACGTGAACAACGAACATGCAGACGACTGTTGGGTTATAGATTCTGGTGCGACGGACCATATGACTTTCCACAACGAATGGTTTGTTAATGTGCAACAATTTGATGTCCCACTGCAAGTAAGAGTCAGCAATTGGGAACAACTACAGGCGCTAGGAAGAGGAAAAATAAACATTAAAACATGAGTGAAGGATGAATGGATCACAGGTACATTGTACGATGTTCTGTATGTTCCGAAGTTAAATGTAAACTTATTTTCCGTTAGAAAAGCCGCGAAAAGGGGTATAGATTTTTTAATTTCGAAGGGCGCAAAGGAATGTACTTTTAAAAGAAAAGGGAAAACTGTAGCTGTAGGACAGGAGCTTGAACAATTGTATCGCTTAGATTTTCGTGTTTCGATGTCAAGCTTTGCGAATGCAACCAAAAGATTAGATTCGTTGCAATTATGGCACGAGCGATTAGCGCACCAGAATAAAAGATACGTAAAAGATTTCTTAAAAAATCTTGAAATTGATGTAAACGTAGATAAAGAATTTTGTGACGCGTGCGTTATGGGTAAACATCATCGTTTAGCTTTTGGTAAAAAGGATAGCGAAATCAAAGCTAGTGGTCCAAGAGAGAGAATTTATTCTGACGTATGTATATGTAATGTTTTAACAATCCATCGATAATTGAAGCTGAATCTGTTTGCGCGAGGGGAATTAACAACATGTATTTAGTTAGACAGTCCTGAATAGATAATATGTATTTGTTACCGTTCTGAGTCGTGTTAAATGGTCCTAGTATGTCCATAGCTATTTTCTCGTTTGATTCTGTTGGAGTATCGGTTATAACTGCTTCTTCTCTTGCGCGAATTTTTGTTAGTTTATATCTTTAACAAATATCGCATTTTCGTACGTAGTCCGTGACGTCATTATCTAAATTTTTCCACCTGGCTAACGTTTTTACCTTTTCTATAGTTTTGTTTTCTCCTAAATGCTGTCCGAACGTGGAGTTGTGGCAGTCATGCATTATTTGTTGTTTTTCGTCAGTCGTAAAGTCTGCTATGCGTGGATTTTCAGTGTAACAAAATTTGATAGCAGGTTCGTGTGCAGAAATGTATCGTATTATGTCGCGTATGTGAAGTTTTTCCAACCGTGTGAATGGATCAGGTGCGAGTTGTAAACATATTTTCATACGTTTTTCGTCTTTCTGTGCGTCGATCAGTCGTTTTAGTTTGTCATACCATTTACCTAAGTCAAAAGCTTCGAGATCGTCACGTCGTATTTGTGTCCAGTGTAAGCCAGTTGCGTTCGGAATTAATTTGAGTTTGTGGTCGGATGATTGCAAGAAACTGTAATGGTCTTTAGGTAAGGGAGGTTCAGGATCAGTTGTTGATTCGTTTATAGTAGATTGTGACGTTGCGGTAAGTGTCGAGGTCGATTCTTCGTCAGATATAAGGTCGTCTGCGTTCATGCGTTGTGTTATGAATACTCGAGATAAAGCGTCAGCTGCAGTGTTATCGCGTCCATGTACATGTTCTATATCATAGTCATACTCGTTTAATTTAACAATCCATCGGGCTAAGCGAGACGTAGTGTCTTTGATATTAAATAACCATTTCAATGCTTGATGGTCAGTTCGTATCGTAAATCGTCGTCCATATAAATACATCCATATAAATAGAGGCCCAAACTATTGCAAGTAATTCTTTTTCAGTGGTATTATAATTTTTCTTTGCTGGGTTTAATGTGCGTGATACGTAACAGCAGGGGTGTCCGTCTTGTGATAGTATCGCTCCTAATTCGTCATTTGATGCATCAGTTGTTAAAATGAATGTTTTACTAAAATTGGGAAATTTTAATACTGGGTCTTCGCAAAGTTTCTGTTTTAGCATGTCAAAAGCGGCTTGTCGTTTGTCATTCCAAATGAAAGGTACGTCCTTTTTTGTCAGTTCCATCAAAGGTTTTGCCATGGTAGCGAAATTTTTGATGAATTTCCTGTAGTAGCCAGCTAAGCCTAAAAATGATCGCGTTTCTGAAATGTTAGCAGGGAGTTTAAAGTGTCTAACTGCATCAAGCCTTTCAGGTTTTGGTTTTATTCCTTCGGCAGAAATTGAGTGTCCTAAATATTCTAGTTCTGGTCGTAGATACTCACATTTATCCGGTTGAATTTTTAACCCGAGTTCGCGTAATCTTTGAAATACAAGAGCTAAGTTATGATTGTGTTGTTCTATTGTTTCTCCTGAGACTATTATATCATCAATATAAGTTGAACATTTTAACCCTTTTAATGCCCGATCTATCATCCGCTGAAACGTTGCGGGGGAATTTTTTAAGCCAAATGGCATTCTTTTGTACTGGAAGTAACCTTCCGGCGTGGAGAAGGCGGTAAACTTTTTCGAATTAGAATGCATAGGAATTTGGTGGAATCCTGAACTGAGATCCAAAGCGGAAAAGAATTTATGATTGCCGACGCTGTCTATGATATCCTCGATTATTGGAAGCGGATATGCATCTTGCTCGGTGAGCTTGTTAATTTCACGAAAATCGATCACAATGCGCCATTTGCGTTTGCCAGAGGCGTCCAACTTTTTCGGCACTACCTAAAAGGGCGAATTATACGGAGAATCAGAGTCCTCTATTATTCCCTTTTCTAACATATCCGAGATTTGACGTTTTACCTCTTCGCGAAAACTTTCAGGAGGTCGATAAGTTTTAACGTTAATTATTTTATTGTTCGTCAAATTAATTTCGTGACTGGCAAGAGAGGTGCATGGTAATGGATCTTTTTTTAACGAAAATACGTCGCTGTATGCAAAAATAATTTTTTCAATAGTGTCGCGGTATTGAGGTTCGATGTGATTGGTTCGAGTGTTTTGTCGTAAAAGACGGAGTCGCTCGGTTATCGGTAATGTACCTTCAATTTCAATCTGTCGCGAGTTGACTGTCATATCCTCTGAGGTACTGTTAATTAAGTTTACATCTACCGTTTCGTTATCTAATGTTGCCGTGACCGGTGTCATAGAGTTAGCAGGTAAGTAGATCTCATCGCGAAGTGGTATACAGAAATCATTAAGTGTGAGCGCTTCATTGTCTATTGTATAACGGTATCGAGAAAGAAAGGGTAAGCCAATAATTCCATCTTCACGCGTGGGAAAGTCATCCGGTACAACTGAGAATTCGTGTGTTTTACCGAGTGCTCCTAATTTGACTGTACATAAAAAAACATGTTTGTCCTTACCCATACGGAACATTTTTGTTTAGTTGTATCGAGGTAGGCGGTCATCTAACATGGATTCCTTGATGTGGTTGATACCTGCATCGGTGTCTAACAGGAGCTTTCCTCTTCTTTGCATTCCGGCCAATTGGGCGGAGATGTGTCGAAGTCCTCCGAATATGTTTGATACTCGGGGTTCTCGTTCTTCTAGATCGTCTCGTACTCTTCGTTGATACTGTTCACTTGTGGTGGGATTTTCCCTGACAGAGCGTTGGGAAACTTTTTCCGAAAACACTGATTTTGAGTATGTCCTTTAACACCGCACTTATAGCACGTTAACTACAACCTTTGTTGTCATGGTGCGGCATGACTCGGTATCGCACTTTGCTTTTCGTTCAATGATCGAATTTGTGGCGGAGATGACGTGAACGGCCGTCGGACAGGCGTTCGGCTCGGTAGCTGATTCCTTGGAAAACGTGACGTTGATGTTTCAGTTCAGATGTTTCAGTTGATGTTTTAGTATATTATACTATATTTTACTACTTATTATACTATATATTTTACTATATTATAGTATATTATACTATATTTTACTGTATTAAACTATATTACACTATATTTTACTATATTATACCTTATTTTATTACTTATTATACTATATATTTTGCTATATTTTAGTATATTTTGCTATATTTTAGTATATTTTACGCTTTAATTTCCACATTTTTCCCTAGTAATTATCCTTATTTTACACTTCTATATTACAATAATATATTTAGCTATAATTTGTTGCTATAATGTTTACTATAAATTTTAGTATATTATGCTATAATTTTCAGTATATTATCACTATATAATACTATATTTTTACTATACTATACTATATTATTTTACTATATTATACGTATATAATACTCTTTATAAACTACAATATTTATTCCCTATATACAAATTAATCCTAGTCTTTACTACTTATTATACTACTTATTATACTATAATTTTTCCTATATTTTCACTTATTTTAGCTACATATTTATACTATATATTTTAGACCTTATTAGATTTTAGCTATATTTTTATAATACTATTTTACAATATTTAACTAATACGTTACTGTATTTACTATACTTATGCTATACATATTATTAAACTATCATTAATAGTATATAATACTCTCTTATACCACATATTATACTTAAAACCTAATACTATATTACCCACTTACTAATTATACTATACTATTATTTATGCTAATATTTGAGCTATATTTTCAGTAATATTTTGCTATGATAAATTTTAGTATAATTTCTACTATAATACACTATATTTTACTATACTCTATACTATATATTTTACTATATTATAAGTTTATAATAATTCTTTGATACTATAATTTTTACCCTATTAAATACCATATTTTACTACTTATTATACTATATATTATGCTATATTTTGCTATATTTTAGTATATTTCGCTATATTTTAATATATTTCACTATATTATACTATATTTTACTATACTAAAACTAAATATAATTACTATATATAGCAACTATAATAACTCTCTTTTATTACCACATTTTACCCTATAA
>CM039642.1:0-23718 GCA_022405125.1 Anthidium xuezhongi | reverse complement strand
CCGGGTGGTGGCGGGTGTCTTTGAAAGATTTCCTCCACGTAAAAAAAAGGGGGTTTGTAGAATTGCTGCTTTCGGAATAAATCGTCTATAAAAATTGAGCATACCTAAAAATCTTCGGAGCTGTTTGACGGTTTTCGGTTTCGGAAAGTCTTTTATTGCTTTTACCTTTTCAGGTACAGGTTTGGTACCTTGGGCGTTTACGGCATACCCGAGAAACGTTATCTCGGACGCGATGAATACACATTTCGTCGGATTAATTATTATGCCGAAGTCGTTCAGGCGTGAGAAAAGCTGACGCATATGTTCCTTATGTTCGGTCTCGTTACTCGATGTAAGATGTCGTCCAAATAGGCGTAACAAAAATCTAACCCTCTAAGAACTGTATCAATAAAACGTTGAAACGTCTGAGCGGCATTTCTCAGGCCAAACGGCATAATGGTATATTCGTATAAACCGAAGGGTGTCGTAATCGCGGCTTTCTCTATGTCGTTTGGCGTAATTGGAATCTGGTGATATGCTCTAACTAGATCTATTGACGAGAATACGGGTTTTCCGTTTAGCATGCGCGAAAAATCTTCTATATGCGGAATTGGGTACCGGTCCGTAATTGTGCGTGCGTTTAATGCGCGGTAATCTCCGCAAGGCCTGCACCCGTTATCTTTCTTAGAAACCATGTGAAGTGTCGAAGTCCACTGGCTCTTCGAAGGTCGTATGTGGCCTTGTTTTAGAAGCTCTTCAAATTCGGTTCGTGCGATTTTGAACATTTCGGTCGACAGTCTATGCGGTTTACAAAACGTCAGCGGTCAGGGTGTCGTATTGATATGGTGTGCCACGCCGTGTTTTACCTGCTGCAAAGCTGTCGTCAGTCGTATGATGGCTGGAAACTCCGCTAGTAGTCGGTCGTAAGAGGAGTCCCCGATGATCGTCTTCACGGATTCTGTCTCGTCCCTTGCGGTCCTCCCGATGACGGAAAATGCTGTCGTCTGGTCCATGAGGCGTCGGTTCCTTAGGTCTACCAGTAACCCGTAATGGCTCAAGAAATCGGCTCCTAAGATCAGCTTCGAGACGTCTGCGATCACGAAGGTCCATTGGAAGTCTCGACGAAGTCCAAAGTCCACGTTCAATGTCTTTACGCTGTACGTGCATATTATTGACCCGTTGGCTACGTACATCTCATACGTGCTTTTGTCGACTCGTCCTTTTATACACGTGCGAGGATACACGCACAGGTCCGAGCCCGTGTCAACTAAATATTGTTCATTAGTCGTTTGATCGATGACGTAAAGGCGGCTGGTTTTTGGAACGTCACTGATTGCTGCACTCAGTGGCGTGTCTGCTGGTTTCCCGACCCGAAATCGCATGGCTGACGGCACTTAGTTGATTCGTTCCCGAAAACCTGGTGATACCAGCAGTGGCTGCTTATTCTCGGCAAATTTTTGCGTTTATTGCTTCGCGAACGCGACTTTTCGCGATAATGTCCCACTTGTCGTTTCTGAGTGCGACTACGAGACAACTTGGTCACTTGCACTTGCAAATCGTCCATTCGCTTCATTAGTCTCTCCAATACATTATCCTGTTCCACACTAGCGACACGCACCGGAGCACTATTTTCGCGAATTTGATCCGCGATTTCGGCTAATTTTCTTAGCGGCAAGTCAGGTTGAGAATTTACGATTGCCCAAGTCATCGTTGGTAGTCTTTGCGACCACAATGTCGCTTGGTTACCGCTGCGCCTGCCAGGTTCTGTATATGTCGCAGAAACTGCGATGGTGTCCGGTCTCCTATTTCTTCCTTTTCCAGGAGCTGTTCGATCCGTCCACTCTGGGACGCGGAGAGTCGGTGGATTAACTCTTCCTTTAATGTCTCATCCTTGTCGATTGCCGGCAGATTATTTAAAATGTCCTGCACTTCATGTACCTAAATGGCTATCCGCTACAATTTAAATATTTATATATTGATATATTTATATATTTATACAGGATGTCCCAGAAATAGTGTAAGAACCGCAAATGGGGGGTAGCTAAGACGATTCTGAACAATAATTTCCTTTGCCAAAATGTCGGATGGGGCTTCGTTTTTGAATTATTAAGCAAAAACACTGACCAATCAGAGCGCGTCTCGAGCGCGCGCTCAATACCGTCAGTGTAGCGTTCGAGCCTAGGTGTCCCGGGACAAGTGTCTCGGCAAAACAGGAAGCGTTAAGCGCAAGTAATATTGAACATAAAAGTACAAAAAAAATGGTAGAATGCTATGAGAGTAATCGCACCCTAGAATAAAGGGAATGACCGAATGGCTTGATATCCCTACAGAAGGAATAAATAGAAATTGCAGAAAATTTTTCGGTATTATAAAAGAGGAAAAAATTTGAAAATTACCTACGCGGAATGTTAAAAAGTGAAGAAAAAATGTAAACTGGACTCACCCATGTACTTGCAAGTTGATCTGCTTCAATTACAATAGGCAGCGCAGAACAGCTGATGGGGTAGGTCAGGTCATTACACTTCACATGTTTTCTCACACATGATCACTGTTACTTTCAACACAAGATTCTTCAAATCACTGTGTAGGGAAATTAATTGAAGAGAAGCGGCCCCGAAAGGGATCGATTTCGGTGTATCGCACGTTTCTTGTGTATACTTTTATTTTCAGTATTTATTTAATCGTTATGATCATAAATGGATGGTGTCGTAAACGTCTGCTTCGATGACCGTCAGAAGAACAACTGCAAAACGTCGTAGGACCCCCCTCCTTCCGATGTTGCCGGAATAGACGTTGTCACATTTTTCTTTCCACATGTTGCGTGACACGTGCAGTGTGACAAAAGAATCTCGAAGAATTTGACTGTTGGAATTGAATTTTTCAACGAAAGACCCGAATGAATTCTGTATTTCAGAATTGAAAGATAAATTGCGCGAAAGAGGATTAACAACTTCTGGCCTGAAAGCTGAATTAATTCAGCGATTGACGGAAGCTGACCCGTCCGGTAGTTGGTTAAGAACCCGCTCAAACGAAGTGATAGAAGAAATACCAAGCGAGGACAATGTTCCTGAGTGCGCGAGTGAGGTGGCTTATATGCGGCGTGAAATGGAACTGATTCGTCGAGAAAAGCAAGTGATGGAACGAGAGCTTGACGTGGCTCGTAAGGAGGTAGAGTTGCTTAGAGAAATGCAACGATTGAACCTTGGTAGAACTGAAGCAGACGAATTAGTATCGCGAATAGTGATGCAAACGCGACCATCGCCAGAAAAGATATCCACCGTTGCCGATTTATTAAGTTTCTTCGATGGAAGCAACAGTTCTTTCGACACGTGGGAGCGACAGGTGCAGACATTAAAAGAAGTGTATCACTTGACAGACAAGATGACGTTTAAGAGGAAATGCCTTTGAGTGGTTACACTCGAAATCCGAGCATATTGCGATGCCGGTCGATGAATTGTTGGATAATCTGCGACAAATGTTTTACCACTCAGAAAATGTACTGGTGGCTAGGCGGCGTTTCGAAGCACGTGTTTGGAAGAGAGAAGAAACTTTCAGCGAGTACCTACATCAGAAAGTTATTTTGGGTAATCATGTGCCGATCCATGACAGAGAAATGGTTGAATACATTATTGAAGGAATCCCCGATCTTGGCTTGAGGGACCTGGCACGAGCGTAGCGAAGTAGGACAAAGGGAGAGTTATTGGCAACGTTTGAGATGATTTCGCTACGAGGAAGACCGATACCGACTAACACCATGACGAGGCCCAAGGAGACCAGATATTCAGGGAAATTTCAGGAGAAGCAGCCGGAGAATTATCTAGGGCGATACCAAGAAAAACAGCCTGACACATATCCAGTTAAGATGGAACGACAGGATAGGAAGGAAGGATCAAGAAACGACATGCGGTGTTTTAATTGCGGAGAATTCAACCATCTCAGCGTGTATTGTCCTGCGAGGAATAAGGGTCCTAGATGTTTTTCCTGCGGTGACTTCGGTCATAGGGCCCCAGACTGTAAAAAGGGACAAGAGAGGCAAGTGAATGAGAGCGTTGCGATCTCCGTCCGAGACAATAAAGTGAATAAGCTCGTGACTATTATGGGTAATCAGATAAATGCGTTTTTAGATGTGGGCAGCGACCTGCACCTCATGAAGGCTGAACAATATGTACAATTGGGGTCCCCGTCATTAATGAGTCCAAAAATACCGTGTAGAGGCTTCGGATTGGGTAAAGTTATGACGTTAGGAGGTTTTTACGCGAATGTGAACATTGATGACGTTATTTTCAGATTGCTTGTGCATGTTGTGTCCGACGCGTACTTATCACATGGTTTTCTGATCGGTAGTGGTCTATTAGAAAAAGCTAAAATTGTTTTGGATGGTAAAAGTGTGAAAGTATCGAGACGCGATGTCAGAGTGAGCGAGGTACGTGACCTACCTGAAATATTTTGTATTAACGTTTTTGATGAGAACGGGAATGGTGAAACCGATAACAATTGTCCCGTGGATTTATGTCATATTAAAGATTCTAATGTTAGGCGCGAAGTAGAAAAACTTGTAAATACCTATGATCCGAAGGCGACCAAAGAAACAAATATTAAGATGGAAATTGTTCTTAAAGACGATGTGCCGGTATATCAATCGCCTCGAAGGTTAGCACCGGTGCAGCGAGAAAAAGTGAATAAACAGATAGATGAGTGGATGCAACGGGGAATTATTCAAGAGAGTACGTCGGAATATGCTAGCCCGGTTGTACTTGTAGACAAGCCAGACGGTTCGTTGCGTTTATGCGTAGATTTTAGGCTCATTAACAAAAAAATTTATAAGGATAGATACCCGCTTCCTTTAATAGAGGATCAAATAGATCGTTTGAAGGGTTCAACTTTGTTTAGCGTGCTAGATTTGAAAGACGGATTTTTTCACGTTCCGATAGCCGAAAATAGCCGCAAATATACTGCGTTCATAGTGCCAGACGGACATTATAAATTTTTGAGAACGCCGTTTGGATTATGTAATTCCCCTGCCGTGTTTCAGAAATTTATTAACGCCGTATTTCGTGATTTGACAAGAGCTGGAACAGTGCTAACGTATATGGACGACTTAATCATTCCATCATGTAATGAACAAGAAGCAGTTACGAAGTTGCGGGAAGTCTTGTCCACTGCAAGCAATTACGGATTACAAGTTAATTGGAAGAAATGCCGATTTCTTCAAAACAGCATCGAATACTTGGGCCATGTAACTGAAAACGGTCGTGTGCGTCCGTCTAAACGGAAAACGTTAGCTGTCGTTAATTTCCCACAGCCTAAAAATGCTAGGGAAGTTCAAAGCTTTTTAGGGTTAACAGGTTATTTTAGAAAGTTTATTCCACAATATTCGACCATAGCGTATCCTCTGTCGAATTTATTAAGAAAAGATACTAAATTTGAATTCGGGGAACAGCAAAGACTGGCATTTCAACAGTTAAAGTTAGCGCTGGTGAGCGATCCACTTTTGAAATTGTACCGGGTAGGCGCCGAAACAGAGGTGCATACCGATGCATCAAGTGTTGGTTTAGGTGCTATTCTACTTCAAAAAGACGATGTGGATCAAAATTTCTATCCTATATATTTTGCAAGCTGGAAAACGAATGAAGCGGAATCACGTTACACTAGTTACGAATTAGAAGTACTAGCGATAATTGAAGCTGTAAATAAGTTTAGAGTTTATTTATTAGGAATATCGTTTAAAATAATTACTGATTGTCGTGCGTTCACTTTAACTATGCATAAGAAAGATTTGTGCGTGCGTGTCGCGAGATGGGCGTTATTGTTAGAAGAATTTAATTATACAATTGAGCACCGACCGGGAGAAAAAATGAAACATGTTGATGCATTAAGTCGTTTACCAGTTCCATTGTGTATGCTAGTGAGTGAGTGTGAAACGAGTGTTCTTCTGCGGTTGCGAAAAGCGCAGCGTGAGGATGATGAATTTAAAAACATATTAGATTTAGTTAATAGCGGGAAAAACAGTGAATATGTAATTAGAAATGGACTCCTATTTAAGGTGATAGACGATGATATACGCATAGTGGTGCCGCGTGCGGTGCAGACTCAGATCGTGCGGCAGTTACACGAAAATGGACACTTTTCAAGCGGAAAAACTGAGGCTCTCGTTAAAAAAGACTTCTGGTTTTCGAATCTAAGGGCTAAGGTGGACAAGGTTGTGCGGAACTGTATATCGTGTATTCTAGCTGAGAGAAAGTGCTGAAAACAGGACGGTTTGTTGTATCCCATCGAAAAGGGAGAAGTGCCGTTGGATGTTTACCATGTCGATCATTTGGGACCACTACCTTCAACGCGGAAAAACTACAGGCACATTTTTACAGTAATAGATGCGTTCGCAAAGTTTGTATGGCTTTACGCGACAAAAAGCACCAATTCTTACGAGGTTATTGACCGATTAAAGAGACAAGCGGCAATTTTCGGGAATCCTCGGAAAATTATATCGGACCGTGGTTCAGCGTTTACTTCGGAAGAGTTTCGAGAATATTGCAGAGCGGAAAACATCGAACTTAGCCATATTACGACAGGTATGCCAAGAGCGAATGGCCAGGTGGAAAGAGTTAATAGGACGATTATTCCATTATTGACCAAGTTATCCGCACCAAAACCCGAAGAGTGGCACAAATATTTGGACGTGTGTCAGAGGTACCTCAATGCAACTCATCAGCGTAGCATAGGTACCACGCCTTTTAAGATTTTGTTCGGTATCGAGATGAAATTGAAAAATAATCCAGAAATCCGAGAATTAATAGAAAAAGAGTGGAATGAGATGTTTCTAGAAAGCCGTGAGGAGTTAAGACGTCAGGCAAAAATAAATATCTCGAGGATTCAGCAGGAGAACAGGCGCGGTTTTAATAGAAATCGAAAAGCGGCTCCTCGTTACCGAGAAGAGGACCTAGTTGCCATTAAGCGGACGCAATCTGGACCAGGTTTGAAGTTTGCTCATAAGTATTTAGGACCTTATCGAGTAACCTCTGTATTGCGTAATGACCGGTACTTGGTAGAGAAACTAGGAGAACACGAAGGTCCGCGTCAAACATCGAGTTCTGCGGAGTTTATGAAACCTTGGCTAGAAGATTTGAGCGATCAATTAACAGATGGCGAAGATGCGTCTGATATCTGAGGGCAGATATCGCTGAAGGATGGCCGAGTGTGGGGTGCCATGATAGGGGAAAGGGGAATTCGAAATGACGTCACATACTTTTGTTTCGGGGGTTGTGACGGAGAAAGCGGCGATCTTGGCGTTTAGCAGTTTGTTTCAAAACATTCAAGCGTGAACGTGACAAATAATTGTGAGAGATTGTTTAGTGCGTTTAATTCATGTATAATTTACATTGTTTTATTTAACAATTAAAACAACTTCTTATTTAAAATCCTACAAATATATAGTATAGTATAGTAAAATATAGTATAATATAGTAAAATATACTAAAATATAGCAAAATATACTAAAATATAGCAAAATATAGCAAAATATATAGTATAATAAGTAGTAAAATAAGGTATAATAGGGTAAAATATAGAATAAAATAGTATTATATCCTATAATATAGTAAAATATATAGTATAGTATAGTAAAATATAGTATAATATAGTAAAATATACTAAAATATAGCAAAATATAGCAAAATATATAGTATAATAAGTAGTAAAATAAGGTATAATAAGGTAAAATATAGTATAAAATAGTATTATATACTATGATATTCCGTCCGATGCGAAACAATGCGACGAAAATCCTCGAAGGTTCGTTTACGACACGGACGTGACAAATTTTAATTTCGCGCGATTAGAGTTTAACTTTATTTTTTTTACAGGGTGCAATTCGGCCCCAATAATCGTAAATTCTTTTCAGTAAATTTTTGAGTTTGTCCAACAATGGTAATTTTAGCTTCACGTCTTCCAAACAACCGACCGTATCGTAAACACGGAATTTCCGAAGGGTCGGCCGAAACCTCGCGCGTAACGGTTTCTTTCACGGTCAACTTGGAGGAAATTTTCGTACCATCGCGGAACCTTCGAGGACACCCCCTCACCGGGCCTCCCTCTCCGCCGCGTTAAGAGGGCTGGCCGAAAAAGGGCATCGTCCGGCCTTTTTTTGTATATTTCGATGCTGATTGGAAGGTATCCGAATCCAATCAGCATGTTCGTTAGAAATTCGGGGTGCCGCCGCGTCAACCCCGAAGATTAGAAATTCCGAAAACTTCACTTCGCGTAAAAACCTCAGAGCAAACGTTCGGCTCAAAATACTTCGCGTTAAAACGTGAGAGCGGTACGGAGAGAATCTGATATAACGAGACATTTTACTTGAATCAGTGGCGTCGAAGTAATTTCGTGCCACATATGTTGGACAACGACGCGACGCGCCAACATAAATTTTTGGTCCTTCGAGCCGGATTCACGACCGACGGAAGTGCAGTTCACGTACAGTGCATAAGGGATACATTTCTACGAGTGAATCCGGAGTCCAGTGCTTTCGACAACGGACGAAACCAAGCGATATCCCGGCGGAGATCCTGATTGGACTACGGAGCAACCAGCATCTACCAGAGACGATCACCGAGGACAGCGAGCGGTCCAGCAACAACAGCCACGTCATCCAAAGGTAGGCTCATTTTGAATTTCCAATCAGGCTATTCTTTCGCATAATCTCCCGATCTATCCGCCTCATTTCGATTAAAAATGGCAAACGCGAGTAATAGTGCTACCGATAAACAAATCCGCGCACTTAAACAGAAACGACGATCGTTTAAGGGACATATTACGATGCTCACGAACATGGTTAACGCGTATCAAGATTCGGCTACCGAGCGCGTAAAACTCCGCAACCGTATCGAGCGGCTACAAAAACAGTTTGAAACCTTCGACAATCTCCAAGACGAACTCGCGCTTCTTGAAAACGCCGAAGAAACGGAACGCGAACGCGATGAAATTACCGAATTGTTCGACGACGCGATCGCGGTCGCAACCGCGTTATTGGACCAGCTGGAACGAACCGACAATCAAGCGAACGTGCAACCTAGAGGAGCAACAATCAACGCATCACCCACACCATCAGCCGCGACTTTCGCCTTACCGGTTCATCTACCAAAAATCGACCTCCCTAAATTTGACGGACGTATCGAAAAATGGATCACGTTCAAGGACGCGTTTGAAACGATGATCCATTCGCAACCGGGCCTAAGCAACATACAAAAGCTACAATACCTTCGCTTATCTCTAATCGGACGGGCAGAATCCGCGATCGACGCCTTCACAATAAGCGACGATAATTACGACGCAGCGTGGAACCAATTAAGAGACATTTACGATAACAAGCGCGTACTCGTTCTCCGCCACGCGACACTCTTACGTAACACTCCGCCGATGATCGAAGATTCTCCGGAGGCCATCCGCGATTTCGTCAACCACATACAGTTGCACATTCGATCCCTCCAAGCACTCGGTCGGACTTGGGAGGATATCGCGAGCGACCTGTTGACAAGTATGATGATGGTGAAAATGTCGACAGAGACGCGAAAAGCATGGGAGCGAACTCTCACGGACACCGCGGTTCCAAAGGCAATAGACCTATTAAAACACCTGCGTATTGCTTCGCATCAATCGAAAGACTCCGAGATGTCCACGCAGCATCCGACGGATTATTCACGCGATTTCGGTCGATACGAACCACCACATGCTCCTCCGCCGCGTCAAATCTCACCGCCGTCGCGAAGATCACCCACGTCACGAAGACCACCACCGCCGCGAAAAGCACCGCCGCCTCAGAGATCATTACCGCCGCGAAGATCGTCACCATCACCAAGGAACCAGGGATATCATGCATATGTGATGAACACTGGACCGAATTGTAAAATATGCAATTCTACATCGCACGCCACATACCAATGCCAACGACTTTGGGCTATGTTCGTCGACGATCGAAGAAAGGCAGTCCAACGGGCGAACATATGTGCCAACTGCCTCTTATCGGATCACGCAACGGACGACTGTAAGGCTGGAGGGTGTCGTGTATGCAATGAGCGGCACAACACCAAGCTCCACCAGGATGTTGCACCACAAGATGATGCGAGGTCACCTTCACAGCAACGAGGCATCACCATGATATCCCACGGACAGGTTAACGGGTTACTAACGACGGCAATAGTGCAGGTGTCGAATAAAAACCGACGATTCGTACAATGTCGGACTCTAATCGACACCTGTTCCAACGCGAACTTCATGACGGAAGAATTGGCACAGAGACTACAGTTGTCATCGACGCGGACAACGGTAGCCATCGAGGGTCTCCACAACGTTAATACTCTTTCAAATAGACTAGTTTCGGCAACGATAAAATCTAGGTTCAATAACTTTTAGCGAACCTTAACTTTCTTCACCGTGCCAAAAATTGCAGGACCGATACCTGAAATTCAAATTGATCGATCAAAACTTCGAATCCCACCAAACATCAAACTCGCCGATCCGTCGTTCCATTTACCAGGAAAAATTGACATGTTGGTGGGCACCGGCCCGACACTGTCATGTCTCAGCATCGGACAAATCGACATCGCCGATCGAAACGGTCCAGACCTGATTCTGCAAAAGACTCAATTAGGCTGGGTAATCGGAGGGAACGTATCCATCGCCGCGCCACGGATCGGACCCAAAACCTTCGTCGCCAACCTGAATTTCTATATGCAAAAATTCTGGGAAATAGAGGAAGGACCCCACGAACGTCATACTACGACCGAAGAACGTGAGTGTGAAAAACATTTTAGTGATACGGTTCGTCGCGAGAGTTCCGGTCGCTACGTAGTCGCGCTACCGTTCAACGATAAGAAATCTCAGCTCGGAGAACCTCGCGCGCGTGCCGTGAATCGCTTTCTATCGCTTGAGAAAAAACTTATGCGCAATCCGGAACTACGCGAACAATACACCGCGGTCATCGACGAATATCGCACGCTCGGGCATATGACGCAGGTAGAAAACTTCGACGCGCCCGGTTTCTACCTGCCACATCACGCGGTGGAAAAACTTTCGAGTGCGACGACAAAGGTTCGTGTTGTGTTTGATGGTTCCGCGAAAACGAGTAGTGGCCTTTCATTAAACGACGCGCTAATGACGGGCCCCACAATACAGGACGATTTATTTTCGCTACTCCTGCGTTTTAGAATGTATGCGTACGTGATGACCGGCGACATTGAAAAAATGTACCGGCAATTCCTCGTTCGGCCGGAGGATCGCGCGTACCAACGGATCATCTGGAGAGATAATAGCGATAATTTAGCGACGTTCGAGCTAAATACGGTAACGTTTGGACTCGCATCGGCTCCATACCTTGCCATAAGATGCCTTCATCAACTCGTGGATGATGAGCAATCGAATTTTCCCGAAGCAGCAACGATCGTAAAACGAGATCTCTACGTCGACGATTTTCTCACCGGCGCGAATACGCTCGCAGAAGCAGAAGAGATCCAAACGCAAATCTGAGAACTGCTCATCAGAGGAGGACTCAACATACGGCAGTGGGCCTCAAACGAACCTGATCTTCTCATGGGCCTCAGAGAAGATCAAATACATCCGAAGATCTTAGGTGAAACTGCTACAATGAAGACACTCGGAATTGCTTGGGACGCGCGGCACGATACAATTCGGTATACCGTCGATCTTCCAACGAGCGGTAAGATCAGCAAACGGATCATTTTATCAACCATCGCCAAAATTTTCGATCCGTTGGGATTGCTGGGACTGGTCACAATCCTCGCGAAAATTCTAATGCAACGTCTGTGGCAATTAAAGGTCGATTGGGATGAATCGTTGCCTGCCGGCATTCACATGGAATGGACCGCATACGCAACGCAACTTCGAAAAGCCTTAACGAAATCGAATTCCAGCGTCACACAGCCTCACGGGAGTGTCAACGAATCGAACTCCACGGTTCTTGTGACACCAGCGAACGAACTTACGGTGCATGTCTATATATACGAACAATAGATAAATCCGGACATGTCAAAACGCAGCTTCTTTGCGCAAAGTCCCGAATCACACCTTTAAAGACCGTAACGCTCGCTCGCCTCGAATTGTGCGGAGCTGTACTTTTATCGTCATTGTACTCAACCATTCGAACAGCCATTATCCACGACGTTCAACAAATCTTTCTCTGGACTGACTCAACCATAGTACTTAACTGAATAAACAGCCAACCCTGTGTATTAAAAACGTTCGTAGCCAATCGCGTGACTGAGATACACAGAAAAACCGATCCAATAACTTGGCGTCACGTTCGATCAACGAATAATCCAGCCGACTTAATATCTCGTGGAGTAATGCCCACGCAATTTCTTAACAACACACTGTAGCGTCACGGACCCGAATGGCTTTGTGAAAACGTAACAACATGGCCGAAATCGAAATTGAGCATCATAAACGACCTGCCGGAGACAAGGAAAACGACGTGTCTTGCCACATCAATCAAACGGACTGACGAGATGCTTACTCGATATTCATGTATACTCAAACTCATTCGAATCGTCGCGTATTGCTTGCGTTTCCGCAAGAATCGAAGTACGGGTCAATTGACCATCGAAGAACTTCGAGAAGTGCGAAATAGGATCGTCAAGCTCGTCCAATCCGTCGTGTTCGCTCAAGACAAAAAATCTTGAAGCTGGAGAGCTCCATCCGAAAAGCAAACTTCGTCCAATCCATCCATTCCTTGACAACGAAGGAATACTACACGTCGGAGGAAGATTGCAGAACGCAACGATACCCTTTACGCAAAAACACCCAATTCTTTTGCCTAAGGGACATCACGTCACAGACCTCATCGTTCGCGAGGCTCATGTGCAAAATCATCACGCAGGTATAACTGCAACCTTGTATAGCGTGCGACAAGAATACTGGCCCATTAACGGGAAGAACACTACGCGCAAAATCGTCCGACAATGCGTACGGTGTTTTCGGGTCAATCCACCTGACGTCGAGTATCTGATGGGAAATCTACCTGCGGCGCGTGTCACCGGAGTTCGACCATTTTATGACTGTGGTGTGGACTACTGTGGACCTTTTTACGTGAAAGAACGGCGCTACCGAAACCGTGCGCAAATAAAGGTGTACGTCGCAGTGTTTACGTGTTTTGCAACCAAGGCAGTGCACCTCGAGGTAGTGAGTGATTTAACTACAGAAGCGTTTCTTGCAGCGCTCAAACGTTTCGTCGCCCGACGCGGAACGTGTAAAAACATTTACTCCGATAACAGAACCAATTTTATCGGCGTAGATAACGAATTGACCGAACATTATAAATCTCTACGAGAAGATGAACAAATGCGCCGATATCTAACAGGTAAAGAGATTTCTTGGCACTTTATTCCGGCATTGTCTCCTCATTTCGGCGGATTATGGGAGGTTGCCGTAAAATCGTTTAAACATCACATAAAACGCGTAATCGGACCGGAATTGTTCACTTTCGAACAATTTAACACTTTGGTCACCGAAATTGAAGCGGTCCTAAACTCACGTCCTCTCACTCTAATTTCCTCAGATCCCAACGACCCCTCTGCTCTGACTCCCGACCATTTCTTGATTGGGAATTCGTTAACGTGCATTGCCGAGGCTGATTTCAGCGATACACGAACCAACCGACTATCGCAGTGGCAGCACATCCAGAAGGTGCAGCAGGATTTCTGGAGTAGATGGTATAAAGAATACATTAACCATCTCAATGTGCGCCACAAATGGACCAAGGGATCCCACAACATCCGGGAAGGGACGATTGTAGTCCTGAAGGAGAACCACCTTCCACCTTTGACCTGGCATCTCGCAAGGGTCGAGAAGACGCACCCGGGGGCAGACGGCATCATTTGAGCAGTCACGGTGCGAGGACGGAAGAAAAATGTGACAACATCTATTCCGACAACATCGGAAGGACGGGGGGGCCTACGACGTTTTGCAGTTATTCTTCTGACGGTCGTCGAAGCAGACGTTTACAACACCACCCATTTATGATCATAACGATTAAATAAATACTGAAAATAAAAGTATACACCACAAACGTGCGATACATCGAAATCGGTCCCTTTCGGGCCTTCTTCCCTTCAATCAATTTCCCTCCTCAATGATTTGAAGAATCTTGTGTTGAAAGTGACAGTGATCGTATGTGAGAAAACATGTGAAGTGTAATGACCTGACCTATCCCATCAAGCTGTCCCGCGCTGCCTGTTGTCATTGAAGCAGATCAACTTGCAAGTACATGAGTGAGTCCAATTTACATTTTTTCTTCACTTTTTAACATTTCACGTAGGTAATTTTCAAATTTTTTCCTCTTTTATAATACCGAAAAATTGTCTACAATTTCTACTTATTCCTTCTGTTGAGATATCCAGCCATTCAGTCATTTCCTTTAATCTAGGGTACGATTACTCTCATAACATTCTACCATTTGTTTTTTACTTTTATGTTCAATATTACTTGTGCTTAACGCTTCCTGTTCTACCGAGGCGCTTGTCCCGGGGCGACTAGGCTCGACGCTACACTGACGGTACTGAGCGCGCGCTCGAGACGCGCTCTGATTGGTCAGTGTTTTTGCTTAATAATTCAAAAACGAAGCCCCATCCGATATTTTTGCAAAGGAAATTGTTGTTCAGAATCGTCTCAGCTACCCCCCATTTCCGGTTCTTACACTATTTCTGGGATACGCTGTATAGACTCTAATATTATACATGTGTATCAAATCATGTGTGATTAGCCCTCCGTGTGTCTTGACCGAGTATAGCGCCATAGTAGCATATTTGCATGCATTTGATAACCTCGCATTTCCAGCTTCGTTCACTATCCTTTATTCAAAGTTGAGAAAATTCAATATAGTAGTAGCAAAAGTTTTTTACAAGGAAAATAAAAAGTATATAATTTGCATAAACAAGAATTGAAAATACTTTCAATGTAAAATCAACTTTTATTCTATGTTAACACACGATAATTCTGTTTCCAACCGTAAACTGGCATTGCCTCAAATTTTCAGCACGATAAATTCTTTGATGTGCACTTTGAGTTCGATACAATCCGATTGTTGATCATTCTGATTTAGATACGATGGTTCTTTTATGGATTTTGATTATTTTTCGGTATGCCCCGTTTTAAATAATACACTCAGATTGGTACGATAATCTTCTCTGACGATGACAAAAAAGGCAGTCGTTTTTCGTTACCTAGTTAAAAATACATGGTAGAAATCACCGACTAGTCACCACTTAATAAACAGTGGTCACTTTAAGGAATGGTCGAGTACGGTCAATGACCGTGGGATGAACCCTGACAATGGTTGAGGCCCTCCCAAGCCCGACCCCTACAGTGTTACCGCTGCATGGTGGTGGGACACACCAGACAGCGGTACACTAACACGGTGGATCGGTCGGATCGCTGCTACATATGCGGCGACCTGGACCACAAGCTTAAATGTCCTGTATGTTCGGACATAGGGAGGCCGTCACGCCGCCGCCCCGGGGGTAGGGTGAGCTCCGCGAAAAGCGGAAATTGCGCAATGGCTGTAAGAAAAAAGCGACTGGGGTCAAGGTGATGACCCCAGCCACCCCAGTAAAGCGCGGTGCCCTAGCACCAGTTAAGGCGGTAGGAGCACCCAGTGCTTCCAAGGCTGCAGCAGTTGGAGCTATGGATATGGTCACATAATGAGGTCCAAGGACACGATTATACAGACCAACCTCAACCACTCGGCTAGGGCACAAGATGTGCTGATGCAGCCCCTGACCGAGTGGGATGCGGGGTTGGTCATCGTGGCGGAGTCCTATTGGGTCCCCAACCATCCAAGCTAGGTGGGGGACCTTACGGGCTTCACCCTGACGCTTTGGATAGAAAAGCCAGGGTCCCTGCCCTACGTTGTCAGATACTTGGACGGGTTAGGGAGACTTATCTTCCGCTGCCTTCCCCGTCCGTACTCGTCCTGGGCGACTTTAACTTCAATGCTACAGCTTGAAGTTTCCTCAGGACTGACTCGAGGGGCCAGGAGGTGTTTGACTGGGCGGCAGAACTGGAGCTTCATTCATAATTATACATAATTTATAGGTGATTATAGATACATAATTATAGGCCCCTCCGCTGCCCCGTAAGTGACACCCGACGGCATCCAGCTAAGCCACCACTGCACTGAAGCACCTGGACCAGGATACTCTGATGGCGGCAATCTACAGACAGGTGGAAACCATTTGATTCCAAATAGTAATGACGTCCATATGTGACGCCGCGATGCCAAAGTCCACCTAAGGAAGTACTGGTGGTCGCACGACGTTGCGAAACTTCGCACCGAATGCATCCGTGCCCGACGTTAGTACACCCCTGCCCGACGTCAGTACACCCGTGCCCATCGACGATGGCGGGCAGAGGAAGAATGGGTTGCTGAACTGTATGGGCACTACAGGAAGAAGGTGCGCGTCTTGCCGCTTGCCACCAGGCGGGTCAAGAACCAGGCCTGGAGGGAACTCGTGGACTCTATGGACGATAGTGATGGGACGTCTCCATTCCTGGGCGCCTCCAGTCATAGAAGGCTTTGACCCCCAGTTTCTCGGGTGGATTGTGGGCACATTATTCCCCGCTGGTGGGGAGTGGTCCCAACCTAGCTCCAGGACGGAGGGGCCAGAGCACAAACTGGTCCTCTAAGTGGGGGTTACTGATGAGGAGATGGCCGAAATCATCCAGTGGCTCTAGGGGAAACACACTGCCCCGGGGCCCGACGGGACACCCGGCCGTGCCTGAGTCATTGCCCTAAGCTTCCTGACAAAAAGGTTTCGCAGAATGTTCGAAGCCTACCTGAGGCGAGATGGGTTCCCCGACCTCTGAAATAGGGGACAGATGATCCTCCTGAAAAAAGAAGGTAGGCCCGCGCGGATTCTGCCTCCACGTATCGACCTATATGCTTACTGGATGAGGCGAGAAAACTCTTCGAACGAATCGTAGCTTCCCGCCTCATCAGACACCTGTTCCAGTGAACTGCCAGTACGGATTCCAAAAGGGACGTTCAATTGTCGACGCGGTTATTCGCGTCAGGTCCCTCTCAGAGAATTCAGACACCCGAGGTGAAGTGTGCATTGCACTGTCGCTTATCATAGTCAATGCGTTTAACATGTTACCCTGGACCGCCATCAGGGAGGCACTTATATAGCACAAAGTGCCTCCTATCTAAAGGTAGTGATTGGGGACTACTTGCGGGACAGGAGGATAGAATTCCAGGGCCGGTACGGAATCGTGCGGAGGGAGGTGAACCGTGGGATCCCACAGGGGTTCATTTTGTGCCCGTTACTGTACGATCCTGCGGACTCCACTTCCCGACGACACCACACTCGTCAGCTTTGCAGACGACACGCTTGTGGTCGCCGTCGGGAGTACCTTCGGAAGAATCATCTGTCAAGCTCAAGTTGCGATGGCAACTGTCGTCGCGAGAATCCACGGCCTGGGGCTAAGAATAGCTTCGGAAAAGACCGAGACTTCCTGATTTCACTCCAGATCTCGGTCTCGGTCACCGGCCAGGTCCTGGATCCAACTAGGTGATGCCAGTATCAAGGTCGGGTCCCAAATGAAACACCTTGGGCTCGTCCTCGACCAATTGCTACATCGGCTGCAAAGGCTGATGGCCATCAGAGCCATTCGTGAGTACCGCATCACCTCAACAATGGCGGCGCTAGTTCGGGCGAGAGAAATTCCCTTCGAGCTTCAGGCGGCTGCACATGCCACTATATATAGACGTGTACCGGCCATCCACTGAGCTCGGGATTTCCGCCAGAGCACGAAGCGGTCGACGGCTTCGAACATCACGGAGGTTTGCTCTTGCAAAGTGGAGGTTGAAGTTTTGCTTCCACGCCGACGAGCGAATCAACGGTCCCTCCTGCTATACCTTCAACAGTGGCGGGAGGGGCAATAAGGGAGACTTACCTAGTGGACGACTCAGGTATTTACCGGATACGATCTGTCGCTCCTAGCAATAGTTGGGGCGATGCTGGAGAGCGAGAGGAATTGAAAGGCGGTGGTCTCTTTCTGCGAGGCAGTTATCTTGCAGAAAGTGGCCGCCAAGCAGGGGACTGCCAAATAAGAGGTCCGCCGGCTGACCGGTAGTCATGCCGGTAGGAAAGGGTGATTGTCCTCTAAGCACAATCTACAGGGTAACCACTCAGACGGTACTCAGACGGTCGCAGCATTCGAAACGGGGACTCTGGGCATCCAGCTATGGGGCCGCCGGGATAGAACGGTGCGGGACATGACCTCCCTGTACCGGCGAATGAGAAATAATAAGCAAAAGGTCAATCTCCCCCCCCCCCCCCTCTCAGACACGAGGTCAGCCCTAAATGCTAAGGGTTGGCGAGTGGTGTGGGGGTGCCGCAGTAGTGTTCGCAAGAGTTCCCGTGACTCTCCCAATATATCAGATGGGGTACTGCGTCCAAAGATCGCTGAAGACATTTTAGTCGGTGGAAATCCGACGCTACCTTCTCCCGAGGGGAGGCGGGTGTTTTTGAAAGATTTCCTCTACGTTAAAAAAAGGAAAGGGGGGAAAGACTAAACTCATTTGGACCGACGGCACCGCCATTACAATGCTTATCTATTTATCGTAATTGTTGTTCAGTCTGCGCGAGAGACGACGAGTCAGGATCGGTGTTTTCATAGTATCGGGTAGCTATTGTTGCTGCATCCACTTTACATATTTTTATTTTTATTATTTTTTCTTATCATAATTACAATTATCACTGACTTAATTTAGTGATTATTAATCAATAAATGTTGAAAAAGAATTGAAAGAATATTGCAACACAAAAATTAACATGTACAAACGTGGATAGAAATAAGCGACATATTATGATTCTTAACCCTACCCCTCTAGTACACCAGAACTTGGCGGTGAACTCAAAGCAGAGTGCAAATCGAACCAACATATAGCTAAACTGTGTATTTTTCTTGCGATGTAATTGAAGTACTTCAGTTACAATTGAAAGTGGAGTTGAATGAATATATGTTGAAAATATGTTAAAAGGCATAAGAACGTAGTAAAAGACATAGCTACAATAATCATATGGTGAATATTATGAAAAACATACGTGATAGCATTTCAAAGAGAACATTGTCGTATACTATAACAGGAAAAACGAATTTTCTGTAGTGCATCAAATTTACACAGACTCAGTTGATAACTATTAAAAATACAGCCAGAGTCCTTTGACTCGAGATTTTCGGACATAGTTGAGGGGGCGGTACATTAAACTTCCTTCTTCTAACACTCCTCTTCTTAAACACAAAATTTCTTACCGCGAATTAGCTGCAATGGTTATTTTGTAGCTTCAGACAGCTGTATATGTAACATAAAAAAAATGTAAAAAGGCAGAAACTTTTTGAACTATAACAAGCATAACCGAATGCTGCTTTGAATACAGTCAGTCAGCAATTCCATATACAACTACATCAATCAATCATCGAATTCTTTAAACTCTCCTGATTCTTTGGGTGGCAACTGCCGTGCGGCCTTCGAGAATCGACAAGAAAAACACGACATAACATCCGATATTTTTGCAAAGAACATTGTTGTTCAGAATCGTCTCAGCTACCCCAAATTTCCGGTTCTTACACTATTTCTGGGACACCCTGTATATTATTACCATTACGGTATAATTTTTATGATGATACTGTTATCGATATGTTAATACTTGAGAATAATAAAAATGTATAAACCAATAATTTGTGTTAGAATAATACAACTTGAATTACCTCAACAGTTTGTAAATATATCTCTATTGTTTCATTGTTTTATTGAAAAAAAAAGCACGACTTAATCTTAACAGATCATGGATATAGTAGAACACTTAAAAAAAATACCGGTATTTATCACTATTTTTACGTATATACGCAGCAATTTGCCAAAAATGTGTGGACACAATCAGAAAGACATTATAGCCTCTGTGGAAAGTCTATTTTATTACTTTTTGCGTATTGTGCTATTACGCTACACTGTCGCGTTACTTGATTCTGGCTTCCTTCTTTCCGCCAATGTCCCTCCCGTTTTCCTTCGTGATGATCGTTTAAACGTGTACTTTGCACGCTGAATTAACTGTATGTAAATAGTTTATAGAATTTAAATAGACTGTATTGTGGTAGAAACGACTCGAGATGTATGTGTATAAAAATCTTGTTTATTCCGAAGTTGTCTTCTCACCAAAGTTTAATTTAGAATTTCTTCTTTCGCTGCTATGTATTACTATTCAAGGATTTCGATTTGAGCGAATACTCTCGGACGGGCACCCGGATTCGTCACAGTAATGTAAAAAAGAAGTAGTAAGGAGACGATACTCAAAGGAGTGGTTCATTGAAGCAAGCACTGCAGGCCGCGAGTGTACAGTGGCCGTGTGGCCTCAAAGCCCGCATTAAAAAAGAAATCTTCAAAAAATTCACGGAATTTTCTACGGAAGCCCTCAGACATAGAGAACGAAAAAAACGATCAACACGAACACCCGCGCAACCACAAGACACAAATACATGACAGAATAACACGACAACACACATACGAAACAAACTACAAAAGCGAACAAACGGACAAACTCGTAAGCTCGAGCTCGAAAGGGTACGGTGTTCCCTTTCACACTACAACAGAGCGAAAACATGCGTAACCCCACACATGCCCGCATGAGGCTGAGCCTCGTACTGACGACGCTACCTCCTCGTGCTCCCCGCTGAGCAACGTTTCGCCTGTAATTCTTTGCTTGCACAGTTTTCCAGGCTAAACAGCTAAGTGGGTCGCATCCTTTTGGGCAGTCTACTTCCTTGATGATCCTTAAGTGGTGAGAGGGGGGTTTTTCCAAGCTTGCCGCCTCCAATACCTACAGGCGTGACCCTTTGCAGTGGTTTAATAATCCAACCCAAATAACCCGCCAAAAGCTTGGATACGGCAGAGCGGCGCATGCGCCTCGTAAGTTCAATTTCAACAATCAAATCCGAGTGGCCCATGTGGGAATTCAGAATGTCTCCGCACCTGACCGTAGTGAGTAATAAAATCAGAAAACTCCTGAACCTCGAGGAACACATTCGTAAAATCTAAATTTGGGGCTCCTTGGACATTTTTTGTTGCTTTGTGGATATAAGAACCGGGTTGTGAAATCACAGTGTTCAGTCGATTTTATTAAGTGCTTTATTAGTTCTTGATCTCGGCTGAGATTTCTTTTTGGATTCTATGTCCACTCCCGATATTCTTACATTTTATACCGTTGATCTTTTTTGGTCCAATCCCCAAGACGGTGGGGTTAGCCAGTCACTAATTTGTTTAATCCCGCTTACTGACACATTCCCACTTGTGTGCCCGTAGCACGCTTTTTCAAGTGAGGGTGTGTTTTTTGGCGCGGGTACCGCTGGTTGACGGAGAGGTAACATAGCGGGATTTCCTGAGGTCCGAGACTCACAACACGACCGACCGCGGGTCATTTGGCCTTGCGTCGGAGACCCTTTTGGGGGAAACCCAGGGTTTATGACACCAGCGATTTTCTATCGAGGCCGTTGATTAACTTTCTGCGAAACATGCTTTGTATGAATTTCTTTTAGCATCACGGCTTTCTCAAAAATAGCTTCGCTGTCCTTTGTGTCATAAACCATCCTAGTCGTTTGCACATCAGGCACTTCTTTTACCTGAACGGCTATCCGCTACAGCTTGAATTCTAACCGTTTATCCTTGAAGTAATTTAATCTATAATAAACGGCAGATGTTTAAGAAGATTCGCCATGCTACACCTTAATTATGCCAATCTTTCAGTCGTACTTCCAAAATACTACCATGATCTCCCACGCACTACCACGCATCTCCCTAGGTCAATGTCCTAAGAAAAACACCGATGTTCCTTACAAACTTTTTTAATAAAATTAAGACTTCTATTATGTATTAGAAAGCAAAATAATTTGTCATCAATTTATCAGCATAATTTATCTTTGGGTTTCTTTATTTGTTAAACTGCAGTGTCGTTACGTATTTTAAGTTTCTTATTATGTTTAGTATTAAATTTTGTGTTAATCTGACTGAAATATTTTCCCTCCCACAAATTCGCATCGATTCTTTTGTGTCACCACTAGATTTAAACACTTCTTCATTGTAAAATATGCGTTTTATTTGTATGGTCTGCAACTTTAATATATTTTATTTAAGTGCAAAGTACTGGGTTTCACAGATCCAACGTCAGTAAGTATGTGAACAAAATTTACGCCTGGTGTTAAACGTTAAACTGCTGGTTCTGTACAGCTTGTTTTAAAATTATTTCGATTCTTTAAAAATGTTCTAGTTAGAGCCAATACTATAACAGTTTGAAGCAGTTGTTTTCGAAACCATTTTAATTTCTGCTTTGATGTCAACTCCAAAATACAGTGAAAATAGCGGTAAAAACGATAACAAATAGTATCTGTTGTTCAAAAGTTATTCTTAATAATTTTACGCCACTATGATTCTGTTTAGTAAGGAAATCGGTTTTTATTTTATTTATGCTTTTTTTTTATTTTATAACAGACTCATTTAACACAACCGGTAAGTATTCTTAAGTGTTATCTCATACCTATATGTTAAAAATAGAAAATAATTTTTTTTGTTGCTTTTTAGTACACTTTACAGACAATCATATTTTTTTACATTTTGAATTTGTCAAATAACTTAATATACTTAAAGATTGTTGATGTATAAATATTTTGAGCGCGAATACAAATTAATGATACGAATATTTATCATATTTACTTTCGAATGTACTTTTCATAACAAATGTTTATTAAATACCTGACATTAAGTGCGAAAAGGCGTTGCCGTGCTTAACTTGAAAACTAAATCACTGAATATTAATATTAAAATAAAAGCATAATAGGAGTAATATAATTACACTATTCGTATTACTAACAATAAGCATTACGACTTGACATTTAAATCGAATGCAAATATTAAATACCGCTGTGTACAACGTATTAAATAAAAAAGACAAAGAAAAAATGCAATCATACTTCAAAGTCAGGATTCGCAGTGGAAGCATCAGTCATTGCCTCTAATGTCACTGATGTGGTAACCCTGATTGCATAGCAGCACATAAAGCCCAAAGCCATCAAAATCACCTGTACGTGCCTACATCCAAAACTAGCTGCAAAATAACAAATTACATTTTAGTCAGCAAATGTTACATTTCAATGCATTCTATTTGGATTGATTAATAATTAAAAATAACAAAAATTTAAGCGCTCAATGCTACCTGTTTAAAAATATATTTAAGCAATATACATATGTATACAATTTCTGACTTTTATTCATATAAATTATATTGCTTTTAAAACGAATATCCAGTAGAAAGAACAATAATGATAATAATTACAGTATATTTTAAACAGTTTTAAACAAACCATGGTTTTGTAACAAAGTATTTCTAAATAAAATAAATGAAATCATTTCAAATACCGGACCATGTATTCCTTCACTTATGTTCTACTTATGAATTTTCGAATAGCGAACTGGCTATGCATGTATTAGGAAAATTCTGATATGTACCCTGAAACGGTTCTGATGTAAGTATTGTGGGGTGCCATGATGAGGGCGTGACGTCACATACTTTTTGTTTCGGGGGTCGCGACCGAGAAGGCGACGACGATTGTGTTGCGCAGTTTGAGGAGAAACACAAACGTGAACGTGATTAACAATTGTGCGAGAACGTTTTGTGCGTTAAATTATAT